>OY754333.1:119489214-119726871 GCA_963573305.1 Pyrrhosoma nymphula
GGATATCAGAACCAAGTACAATAATTTTTTATGCATCCATGATTTTTAACCACACGACACATATCCGGCTTCTGAGCTAGATAGAATAAGGGTGCTTACAAACTTGACTTAATGTGTGCCCATATTATCACCGAGTCATGTTGTAAGTCTCGGTCCATGTCACTTGAACATAGAGCTTTTTAGGCAACCGTTCAGCGGAGGCAACCGCTAGTAGCTAGCGGAGGCAACCGGGAAACTCTATGCAAAACGTCACCCAATACAATAAGAAGCCACCACAGACTACAAAGCCTCAAGACTTAATTCAGATTCCCAAAGATATTCCCTTAAAACAAAATTAAAATTTATTTCGATTCAAGTACCTATAGTAAATTTCCTGGGGTGCAAGTATTTGAGAAAATTCATACATTCATCCCGAAAATTAAATATTAATTTTCAATTTATAAACAGTTTTACGATATAGTATCGCATTTTAAGCTCCACTGCACTAATTAATTACACAAGAACAGCAATTTGCTAGCCAAAATTGACTAAAATCTTACTGCCTTTTCTGAGATAAATATGCCACATATACACATAACATGGAGGAATAGAATCATTTTTCAGGAAATATAGTCGCATTCGTGTAAAATACGGATAAAAGGCAATAACACGCAGAATACCCCGAAAATTGTTTTTTTTAAAATATGTATCTGTTCTCTACCAATGCGCTTCAAGGAATGTCCTTACCTTTACTCATATGCTCGAGAAGACAGGTACATTAAATGGGTAAAATAGCAAATGTTCCCATAAATGTTTATTATATTTTAAAGAAAAGTTTTTGGAGCAAGGGAAAACAAAAATCTACGATTAGCCGCGAGTGAAATCGCATGCGTGAAGACCACGTGCTTAATAAACACGTCGCTTTGGACAATATCTTAAGACGAAATCCATGCCAAAAAAACCCACTTACATTCTTTAGGAATTCTCAATTTGTCAACCGGCATAACAGCCAGCCGCACAGCTCTGCCGTACAATGGTCGTAATGGAGTCGCTCTGAAAGACGACCTCGGAAGAGATGAAATCAATCGATAGACAGAGATATTCGGGGTCCCAGAAACTTTCCCGGATGAATCTCGACGTCGAAGTCACTACGAACAAGTCGTGCCGCGTAGTCCAGCCGTCGGAAGAAAGCAAGTGGATGGAACGAGGCACTTATAATTCAAGAGGGAGAGGCAAAACAGGAAAGGCGAATGCCACAGGTGATAGCATCCGTAGAGATGTAATTCATCTTAATGACAAAGTTTGAATTTTTTGCATTCCGAATGACTGCTTCTCAGCATGACATTTTCAGGCACATTGTAGTTCCAGGTCATTTCAGTATGAAGTGCAGCATTACTGGCCGCTGAATAAATAATTTTCATACAATTGTAAAATATTAATGAAAGGACAAGAATAAGTGCATACATTGGATTTGAAATACTTATAAAATTATAATAAAAATAAAACATTTTACCAGTAATTAAAAAGAAAAATAATTTTGTACTTTGGCACAGTGTAATTCTTGGATCATGGTTTCTCCAATTTATTTCAATACCAAGGTAATATTTCGTAAAATTAGATTCCATTGAGTTAAAAGAGAATTAATAATATTTAATTATAAAGTGAATATCACGAATTTTCACAACGTGATGCTTAAGACACTCGATTAAATTGTTTTTGGCTTCGCTGAAATTACACTTTTAATGGCAAAGTTTTTTTTTCTTATTCACAGGTGAGTTTAAATATGGCCGATGACGCAGATTGAATATCCGGATTGATGATTACTGATGATGACGCAGATACAGCGATTTAAAAAGGATTATCATAATATGAGTGCATGAGAAGAAAAAGTTTTGCTTCGCACAACAGCAATCATTCTGAGGACAGCAGGTAAGAAATGACTCCGACATTTCCCATTCTCCAAAACATTTTTCTAAGAAAGATCATCTAAAGGAATCTTAAACAATCAACTAAAATTCGTAGTCAACATCACTTAATAACTAAGCTCGCCATTGATGTTTGAAGAAATAAATAGATACCACGATTTAGCGGTATAACCCGTTAGAGGCAGCCGCAAAATTTCACGCAGCTGTTAGTGTAGCACCAAAATATTGGTATGATTTTAGTGCAACCATGATGAAGCTAACCATTTTTGAAAGATCAGGTTAAATAATTTGTGAATGATGGGTGCACACAAAAGTATGTAAAATTAGCTATTAGTGATAGTTATAAGCATATCCAATTTAACCCCACACATTGATTTAAATTAATATGGCCTATAGCCCATACTAATTTAAATCAATGTGTGATGAATACTTTCAGCAGATTTCCAGATTATATAAATACTTTCAGCAGGACCATCTAATTTAAATTCCGTGCCAGGACCGGCCAAAAACAATCTTACCAGCGTAGTTGAAAAAGGAAAAGTGTAGCACGTGGGAGGTGATTGCCATACTGGGCATGACATATATGTTTAAGGACAATGAGGACGATTTCGCGGAGAAAATGAGAAACCCTCTGGGAGTTAAAATTACGGTTGGTATCACGCAGCAAATGCTTACTCGATGCACAACGAGAGGTGCCTGAAATCGCTGGTTCAAAATTACTTATTGTACTAGGCGTTAGAAGACAAAATTGAACCTCAACCAATTTGGAATTTGCTTAATCTTACAGTTCACAAAATAATAAATTGACGATAATAATCAACCTACCATCTTATTTACTACAATTGAAATCATTAAATAATAACTGAAAAAGGCTTCAATTTCTATGACTATAAGTTAGGGATAATTTAAAAAGGAGAGATAAACTGAACACAACGTAATCATATCTATATGAATTCACATTATCGTGTATCCGGCTCACAGAAGTTGATTTACAGAATGTCAAGTGTAGGATTTAATGAATATTAGTAAAGGTAAGGATTATTGAAAGAGATGCATTTTTTTAGTAACCACTACATGAAGTTACACTCCCATTTATGAAGAAATGTTATGTGAGAACTCGCCCTCCATATTTCAACCAGTCGAAAAATTCAATCAATGAATATTTTGATGAGATCATAAAGCGACCATAACGATAAATTTCCACCAGACAAATCAGGCAAACCAAAGCAATGAAAAATTCATGATTGATCCAATGATCAAGTTTTAGACACACGGGATCTTCATGAACGTAGAATTTGATGGGATATTATAATATGACAATACCCTGATTTCAAGATTTCAATGTTCCTCGCGCTTATAACAAAAAATTAATCAATGGCGTTGAATTGTGGCGTGCATCCGCAACAGGCTGCTGTCCCTGATGGATACGCGGATAAAGATATCGAAGCATTCCAAATGCCATCCATCTCATTTCCATAATTTCGTCTCATGATTTATGCTGAGTGCTCCCGTATTTTTCAAAGCGTCCTTCCGGAAACACCTCCCGATGTTTTAGACGATTCGGAAACGAATACCAACTCTTAGGGGCGAGGAAGTTGTCATGCTATTTCAATGAATTGCTTCACGCTATCTCTTGAATCAAGATGAGGGAAGACAAACAATAGATTTTACTACTCTATCAACAGTTCAACTGCCTCCGGAATAACATGAAAATAGATAAGCGAAAATAATAGATTTAGTCTCGGGGAAAGAAAGAAAATCCTGTTCGAAAAATTAGTATTAATATCAGTCACATATTTCTTTGTTTTTTAGATGGTAACCCTTAAACAGGAATTCCTACGGGAAATTATACTTTGCTCTTATTTCCACCTAAAGAGTAATTTGAAATCAAGGCATATTTTTAAAATAGTGGCATAATGCGTTTTAAAATTTAACAAAACCATGGAAATACTCGCCTAGTAACGAAAATAAATGCCATTTTTTACTATCTTCGACATGGCGACAATTCCTTAACGAATTCTTTCGTTTTCAGCATATTAACTGCATTAGTAATAATTTAATATGGCCGTAAGAGTATTTAAAAGGATTTATCATTTTTCTATGCTTACTTAATAATGCATTTTGGCTCCAAAATTTAATTTGTTCGATTACAATTCAAAATCTAATATCCAGGCAATTGAAATTTTCTCCCGCATATCACTCAATATCGTCTGTAACCCCACGAGATTTTAAGGCTAAAATGTAAAAATAATAGCGAGGAAAGGTAGGACTATGTTGATATTATCAGATAAACGGACAAAAGTCTCCATATAAGTAGTACAAATGTAAACAAAATGACACTGCTGCACTATTTTACGAAGAACCCAACTTAAGTCATGAGCGTAAAAGAGTTTTCCCATATCCCTTACCTCCCTTCCCAGCAATTCCCACTCTCCTGCCACACATCATATAACTCAGGGAGGACGATGAATCCTGCCGGCACATTAGAAACAGGTGTTTGATTGAGGATCGGGCTTTCACACTAGGGAAGGCGTGTCTCACTCAAGACAGAGAGAAAGAGCGGAGCTGGGAAGGCTTTGTTGGGAGACTGGTGAGTGTGAGAGCGTACGTTTGAGTGGGCGCCAGCACTCAAGTGGGTGGAGTAGAAGTTAAAAATGCAATCCTCAAAGGGGAAGGAAGAGAGTAGCAGAGGAAGGGAAACGAAAAACGACAAGTCGCCTTGCTTTTATTTCGAAGAGATGGCGCGCTTCGTTGATGGGACATGACTGAATATTTATAATATCAACCGGAGATAAGCTAATTGAAGAATGGGTTGCCAAACCAAACGGTTCCAGTATGTCATTTGCTGGATTCTGTTTGTGATTTCCATTCCATTGCATTCGATCAATATTCGTAGAAGATGATAAGGCCAAATAAGAGTAGCTCTCCTAAAAACAACGGAAAATTACTGTTATTTCATGGAATGCCATTAGCATGGTAAGGAAAATTCTTGTCCTGCTCTTCACCTGGAAATGCCATTCACGTATACACTCTGTAGGTCATCCATTGATGATGAAGTAATGTCAAATTCCACCATCGTATTAATTTACTCTTAGTGCAGTTGCATGCAAGTTCATGGTACTTCACTATAACATTTATCAACTCTTTGTAATACGAAATGTAAGAAATACAAATCTCAACTAAAACATTCTATCAAAAACATGCAGATGGACCAATGTGTCTTCAAAGTCAATTGCCTAATCATGGGATAATTAGAATGATGCCGCTGGCGCTACGAAGTTAACGATGTGTGCTATGGGTCCATCAACTGAATTTAAATTACGTACAATATATTGAGGAATATTTCATATCGTCTCAGCAGAAAGTCAGCCGAACGATGAAAATTACGGATACAATCACGTCACCCATGAGTTCAGTAGATCATCATGAGCTTGGAGGGTCCCTGAATACCGTCAACCAGACTTCATCCTCTGCATTCTCTTTCTCCCCATTTTTTTCAAATTCTTATCCACGTCCTCCAACCAACGCATTCGTGGTCTTCCACTTTTTCTTCTCCCACAAGGTTTACTATTCTCCACTCATGTCCCATCCACCTAACTCGTCTATATTATTTGCCCATCTCTATATCTAGGTCGTTTTACGTGTTTTCCTTCCCAGAGTTTTCTCAGCTCCTCAAAACTTAATTATCGTGTGCAGTCTCGATTATCCTTCTCGAAATTTTCCTCTCCACCTCCTCAATAGTTTCTCGTCTCACCTTTAAACGAATGTCCATGTTTAAGCTGCACATATGACTATCGACTGCACAACTATTTTATAAATAATAACTTTCGCATGTTGGCTGACAGTTTTTATGTTGGCTTAAGTGAAAAATGTGATAAAGTGAAAATTTATGTAAATTAAAACGTATTGAAATGAAAAATGCTATTACAATTTATTTCATATATGCCTACATAAAAACAGACTTTCTAGCTCAAGCAATTGACAAGAATAATGGAGACGAGTTGAGGAAGAAAAACGACAGGGATAGTTGATTTTTTTAACAGAATGCACGCGCCAAGCACGGGCACCGAAGTCCCTCATCTTCAGCCATTCCACCATGAGAGGACATTAAAGACGAGAGACTCTTGATGGATTGTGTGAGCCCACGTGACAAATCGACGGCGAGGCGTAAAAGGTGAAGATTTCAAAAAAAAAAGTTTTCCCTATGGGACTATCTGCCACCCCTCCCCCTCTTCCATTCGGACCCCCAGCGTCCCACACGACAACTTCTGTCGGCGGGACGGGAGGCGGGTGCTGGGCCGGCTGGGGTCAGTCGGCTCGAGCGCCCGCCCGTCCGCTTCAAAGAGATGGGAAGCCGCGGGCCCACTCCTGCTTCCTACCTTCTTCCGTCACCCTCACCTATGCACCTTAGGGAGCATCTTCCTCCCATGCGGACGGCTCGCCGCCGCCTACGCCCATACGCACGCCTACACGGCGCAGCCAAGCACACGCCCGCGAAGGAACTCCTTGAAATGAAAGAAGACGCGCTACCGCCGCGCCTTCTCCTTCCTAAGCCTCCTGGATTTTTTTCTTCTAAACGCGCGTATTTGCGTTTCAATGTGTCGCTCTGCCGGTTGCACGGCCACAGCTTATTACCCCTGGGTCTAAATAAGGACGGAGTGCGTATTAAAGGGAGATCCTTTCTTTCAGTCGTTAGAGAGGAAAATGAAAAATCTAGGACGTAAATAAGAACGCGTCCTCACTTGCTGCGGTGCGGAGTGGGAGCCATTTAAAAATAAATGGCGCGTAATGTAATATGTACAAAGCTAAATGGGATCGCGTCGTAAGGATTTGGATGAAAGTT
The DNA here is from genome assembly GCA_963573305.1 of Pyrrhosoma nymphula. Taxonomy (NCBI): domain Eukaryota; kingdom Metazoa; phylum Arthropoda; class Insecta; order Odonata; family Coenagrionidae; genus Pyrrhosoma; species Pyrrhosoma nymphula. The sequence goes on from OY754333.1 coordinate 119,495,962, forward strand.
TGCTTCTAAACCCCTTAACAGCTGATTTCATGCTTGTAAATTAATTTAGAAATCCCCACTACCAGAAGAAACAGAACATGTGCTTTTTCATTGTTTTTTATACCTAACGTATTTAAAAAATCAAATTCTCAACGGACTTCGGTGAGAAAAGACCTTGGGAAGGCCTTGGGCTCTTCGCCTACAAGTACGCGAAAACTATTTCTGGAGTAAGTTTTTGCTAGTTCAGTTCCTAGTAAGTAGCGGTTTGCTCTATTTTCCTAGTTTCAATTAGTTACAGTAAGTAATAACCTTCCCACATGATAAGTCAACTGATGACAGCGATGTGAAAAACAGTCAAGAGAAGATTCTGAAATGCATTAGCGTAGGAAATAATAAGGCATCCATCGAAAAGGTAAAAATTACTTGGCATTTTTGCCCTTTCGATGTTCACCTATGAGCACAAAGAATTGCTTATTTAGGTGGCAATATTTGCAAGGGAGCGGTAACTTGGACACAAAAATAAAACGCACTCCGTCAGATGATTGTGCCTCAATAAATTAACAGTTTTAGCTTGTTAGAATAACACTTATTCATATTTCATTTCTTATTTCCACGTGCGTGACTTTTTTTATTCAAGGCAGAATCCTTGATTTTTTTAACGTATAAACTAACCCCAAGTCGACGTTATGGGCAAGCGTGCAAGGAAAAAAAATTTAAGGATGGAACGGAATCATTAACGGTGAATAATTTGAAAGGCGAAAAAATTACGAAACCAACATTTTTTTGGAGAAACTAAACTGGGACAAATACGTCACACCACATTCTCAACGTTCGGTCGCGTGCATCCAAACTTCACCAAAACGCTAGTTTGACGTCGTCCAGAGAGTGCATGAAACCGAAGGCTGTTTGCGAGCACGTTACCCGTCACCTCAAGTTTCTCAAGCGTAACCGAGTAGTCTGACATGGCGTGTCCATGTCCGTTTCGAGGGACAATCGTTTTTGCTTGAAAAATATATTTCATAAGACGGAGAAAACGATGCCCTTACTTTCACCTGGTCATTATCACGGACCAACGATGTGATTTTTTACAGTTCCTACTCCACCTTTCCATCGTCTTCTTCGTGGAATGGTACCTAGGTTATTTTGGTTTCATTAAATCGAAACGCCCCACGAAATTAATTTTCTTCATAAACCCCGGGCTCTACATGATTAATTCGAACCAGAGTCGTCAAGTGGACCAGTGTCAATGGGTGTATTTTTTCAGTTTATAACCAACATGCATTCAATTCATATGTTAATGATTCTGTACTGTTTAATTTCGCATAAACTTTCTCCAAAACATTTTCCGCTACGCTAGTGCGAGAGAAAATATTTTTCTCAATTGGCAACGATTTATTACTGAAGTATTCTAAAACATTCTTTTTCAATTTTTCACAAATACATTTTTTATAAATTACCTATTTCAAATTTCGGAATACGAGTATATCGTAAGTTACATCAAAATACTCAGGCAGGTGAGGTAGGTGGCTGGAACAAGTAAGAATGAAGAAATGTGTTAGGAAATTCAAGGAAGAAAATTTCAAAAGCGAGTAATAATCAAGATTATATAATTGCTCTGGAAAAAAAATAGCTGACAAAGTAGAAACTTCGTCAAAGGAAAGTTAATGAAATTTGTTAAAACTTTCTTAGCCCTTGGCAATCATCCGCTTTGATATTCCCTCAGAAACGGTGGTAGGAGTAGCAAATGATAATGTTCCGTTACCCTTGGAGTTCGATTAGTTTTTCCGTCGCGTCACCAGATTCATCATCAATCACCTCTACTGATTGACGTTCAGATCATTTTTCTTGATTTGGGTCATTGATCCCGCAAGAAAAATAGCGTAGCACTCTCCCATGTATTTCAGTAAGAATTAAGATGAGAGCAAAAGATAAACTGGACGCTTCACGCAAAAGAGCGCTCTTTCCGAATCGCGGCGATTCTCAAGTCCTGGTGATATTAAAAAAATAATAATAGGAATTTCAATTCCGGAACTAATTTCTGCATGCGTAGGAATTCACGCTAAACACGGGTTGGGAGGCACTCGTACTCGTAAGGCTACACGCCTGGCTAAGGTTACTAGAACTATTCGTATTATATTTTATTCTTTTTATTATTTTTCGTATAATATTAGTTATTAATTCCGACACCATTTAGTATTTAGTATACTAATAGTTTTTAATCCACTACCACACATCTGCAGGGTAGACAAAAGACGCAATATATCAGGAAACTTCACAGGTAAACAGAGAAGTTCAATATTTCCTTCCCGTGAACTATTCCCGACTACAAAAAGAGCAGATCGAGATACTAATTCCAATGGAACACACCTTAATATTCATTTCTCATCAAGTTCCATTTTAATTTTTTAAGTAAATAAATAAATGTATTTCATTTTCAAAATTTACAGTTTTTAACAAAGAATAGAATGATATGAAGAATCAGGTAACCGCTAAGTAAACGTGTTTCGTGGCGATCATGCATGTACATAGCAAAGATTAAAAAACAAAACTTAATTAATCTAAATATGTACTAATACATATGTTGCTATAACTGTCCGTTTATGGCTGGTTTCCGATCACCCCGTGCCTCAAGCCCTTTCCGAGGCTCGTAGGGTAGTATGTAAATGCAGATGTAGAACACCGCGCCCTTCCATTAGGTACTTCTCCCCATAAACTGACAAAACAGCACTTGACCGATTCCCATGACTTTGACGAAGGTGCGGCGAAGGACAAGGAAAAAATCAGGGGCGTGAATCATGTCTGACGCGATGCGATTGAAAGCAGGTGTTCCGAAACACCTGACCCCCCCGAGTCTACCATCAGTCCACCCGAGAACAAAAAGCTTTAACAGATCCACGATTTATGCCAGCAGGGCGAAATGAAATGCTTTTTCGCGGATTTGATATCCTTGATTTCACTCCGATTAAAGCGCACGGTCCGTTGATTTTCTCCTCCAAGACTTTTATTCCGGATTGCTAGAGGCAATCTTTCGGCTCAGTGCGCCGAGCATCTGGTGCTCACCAGAACTCTAAATTCCGTAAATATCGTTTCCAGAAATTCGTAAGACATGGATGAAGGAAAAAAAGATACCTGTTTCACGCTCACTCGACTAAGTTTTCCCCGAGATGAATAGGACTACGCTCCAATTTTTGGAGCAGCCTTTCGAAATTAAGGCAGATCCAATCTAAAGCAGTCATTCGTTGCCAATGGAGAAAAACTCTCGTGTAGGACACTACGTATGATTGAATCACATAACAGTGAATTTTGATTCTGATGTTTCCATGGCTTACTTTTTTCTTTTACATTCATATTAATTAGATTAAGATGGTGTTTTCTCTGTTGTGAAGGGCCTAATTACCGACATTTATGAGATGAAATCGTTTGTGAACCCTCATTAAAATCAGGTTTTGACGTTGTGATTGAACGAAGCCAGTAGCTTGACGCAATATCCACAAAAATCTGTGCAAATTTCTACCATCAACGCCTCTTCTTCTAAGCACACCTATCTCATGTCATGTATCCTCGGGCTATAATAAATCATCCCCGTAAAATCAATACTTACAGGTGTTAATTTTATCTTTGTTTCATTTAGCCTAGGTTAAATAAGGCATTTGTGCTCTTCTTCCAACAAGGTCATCAAAAGACAAATAATTCGTTACTTACTGAACAAATAATAAATTAATATTTTTTCTCAACCACTGGACAAGTCTATTGGATTTTTAATAACTCAGTTCTTGGTTACATGGAACGCATATTGACACAGTTTACAACGCATACCATAGCACTGTCGTATATAGAGCGGAATATTTTAATCTCAATGTACGTCATCAGGAGGCATAATTCTAGCTAATTAGGCAAATGAACGTTGCAATTAATAGTTTTAAATTTTATATCGTTGACATATGAAAAATCTACTACCTTTTTCCAGATATTTCGAACAATATAAGCCTATTACGGATCTGGCCGAATTATCCATGGCAAAGAATGAGACGACTGGTTTGAAATTGATGCCGAGAAAACGCATGACAAGAGCCAATATGTAAGGAAGGATAAAAATATATGCATTAGTATGACGTCTTGGTGACACTAGGTCAGAGCATACCGGAACAAGATGACGTTCAACGGTGAGGGAAAAGGAAAACAGAAAAATCTTGGTCTGATTCTTTCGAAGAGATAATGTTCCGACTGCTCGTCGCGAGCCAAAAAACGAGTCCATTCATCATCTCGCTTGAGCAGAGAGCTCATTTGGAAAGATGACTGCCGAATAGATTAAAGGCTCGACTTTCTCGGCCATAAGGTATCTTTTATCTTCTGACGATGCTTCGATAGTTTCCAGAATAATATCGCAATGTCATCGATCAGAAATACGTACTCAGGTTGTTCTTATGACGAAAAAAAAATGCATTGAAAAAAGGATGTATAGAAAAATAAAACGATAAGGATAAAGGATGTCGTCTGAGCAAGGGCTACAATTACTCCTCTAATTCTTACGCTTAAAATCAGTAGATAAGTTATCCATGAAATCAATAAATATGATAGGGGCTTCTTCAAGTTCATTTTGGCCATAATGGCAGTGATAAAATAATTATGTTCATTATTTTGGTTAAGTAGATAAGTAGTTTTGAATGGTTACAATAATTTTCCACCGATTTTATACTGGTAATTCTAGGGAAACATGAAAATCTTCAATTAAGTCTAAAATTCTTTAAATGTAGACGTTTCTCATAATCAGTTCCTCAACTCCATGTAGAAGAAAATACAATTTCCCATGTTTATACAAAACAAACCGGAGATTTGTCAGCTGAACCGATGCGATGTTCATACACAAAGGCTTACGATACCTATAAATTGATTTTTTATGATGATTTCCCCTTTCCAAGTCCATCCACATAGGTACTGTATCACGGAAATTGGTAATTTACGTTCAAATTTTATGCGAACACAGAGGCTATACAACGCAAAAAATCAATCAGATCGAATCCAAGTTCGAACACAAGATATGAATCAATCAAAAAACACCACTTCCTCCGCGGTATAATCAATATCAATCTTTGGTTCCCATACAAACTATTATAGAGAGCTTAACTCGCTTCAAAATGGCCGGATACTCGTGAGTCAAGAGCAATTTTTATTCCTCACGCACAAGAGAAATGAAGAGGACAAGCAGACGATGAACTTAAATGAAAATGGCGGCCAATTTCTCCTGCCGGAATACAATCTTCAATGTTCCTTTTTACTCTCACATTTGAATTCGAAATGGTCACATTCGAAGTTCGAAAACGGCATAGGGAAGGAATTTATATAATGGGTCGAAGGAAAACACCAAAAGCTTATAAATATTTATCGCTAACCTCCGCACTGATCTCGCCAATAGATAGTAGCCAGTCATTTATCACGAATCCAATTAAGAACTCATGATGCGAAGGACCCTTTTCATCCAAAAGCCTCGGTTACGCTGCGGGATGCAAATGCGAACATACAGCATTGAGCCGGAGGGAAGAAATTCACGATCGACACATTCCTTTCATCAATTATCAAGTTATATTTGAGGGCCGCATCAAGTCAGGAACCTCATATGCCTTGCAAACGTATTATCCCCAGCAGGCATCTTATTTCGGTGCTAGTTCCGGACGCAAGGGAAAAATATCCGATTAACAAATGAAAAATGATACTCTTCTAATTGAAACAATTCACGATGGCTCTGTCAAAATTAGGCAAAAATTTTAGTTTCACCTTTCGAAGACGGAGTTAGGTGTGGTCGGTATAATTCCTCCACTAATCCCACGCTCCACTAATCTGACGCTGCTACTGTGGACTGGGTAGTCAAGAAAATGACAAGTGTTGAGAGTTTGAACATCCCTTACGAGCATGATTTCATACTTAATCCGAGGTCTATGTAATTACAATATTATTCCTCTCAATGTCCTAATATCTTTCCTCTGAATATTTCAGCCTCTTGGGTGATAAAGAAAGAAAGTGACGCAATGCCTATTCCGGCGGACTACCATTGACGGAAAATAAAATGATCCATTGGAATACGAGAGTTGTGTGCATCACATATGCATGAATCCAATTGGGATCCATTTACTCTAGGGATATTTCATGTGTTCCGGGTATAATGAAATATTTCTTTTAATTCTGGAATACAAGTAGTACTTGAATTAGTAAAGGCATGAATATGCAAGTCAGTGAGTTATCAATCACATCAACTATGAAGATTGTCTACATCAAACATCGCAGCCTAAAACACAAACCTTTGCTATTCCTTATTTCCTTTTCTCTTCGCCTAGAAAACAAATATTTTCATCATTATATGCTTATTTATACCAGGCAGTATTGAAATATATTAAGGCCTGAAGCATTAATAATTCTCTGTAAAGGGGTACGAAAAAAAGGAGATACCAATTTTAGCATGAATGATTGCCTGAATTTCTAAGGATTTAATTGGCATTAAGAACAATTCTGTTTTTAGTATTTTTCATTTTTTCCTAATTCATCCAATATTACGAAATTAAAAATGAAAGTCACTCCTAAAAGCGCACTTGCCACGTTATCCATGTTAGTATTAAAATGGCAATTTTAAGAACTAAAACTTTCGATGCCAAGAACTAAAATTTTCGATGACTCTATTTTCTTCACGGATCCAACTTCATAACAGCTACTGCTTTTTGAAGACAACCGCCAGGATTCATAGGACGCACTTCATCCCTAAACCAGATCAAGACTCATACATGCATTACAGTAAAACTTTCACTCGCGGGTAGGAGTCGTCCTCAGTAATGTGTCCAGATGTGAGAGGTATCCGTAAGTTAGAAGTGAGACCAGCTTATTTCTACATAACGTTCTCTTTCATGCATTAAGGTGATCTATCAATATCAGAAAGGAATTTACGGTTATGGAAAATATGTTTCATAAAATTATAAATAACAACACATTTATCAACTAAAATAGTAACAAAATTTAATCTAAGAAAATATACAAATTTTAATATATTCATGCAGATTTAAAAAGTAATTGAATTTTGTTTACCTATTTTTTTACACAAAATATTTCTCAAAATATAACTGTAAACCAAACAAACTTCCTTAAGCATTATTATTGCCTTTTTCAATACTCGATTTGATAAAAAAACTTCAGCTTATCTATTCACGCTTATCTGTTCAGTTGAGGCCTCAGGTTCACTATCAACACCATCACTAACTTCCCCCTCTTCTCCGTCATCAATATTCTTTACCATTTGTGAAATGTCCACCTCGTTATCCGATTCAAGCAGATTTGAGTCTACCGACACATAGTCAATGCTTTCATCGGAATCTGTCGATAAATTTCCCAACACCCCAGTATCTTCATCTCCCTCAAGCATCATGTCCATGCTGCGAAATCCCGCTTTGACGAAGAAATTACATATTCTAATGTTTTTGACTGCTCGATCAATCCAAATATCACGTCAAAAACCGGCTAATGGCTTCCCTATACAATCCCGAAAAGTTCATTGTAAATTTTAGATGTCATGTGTTTTAAAAGAAGCTGTATATAGTTAATTTTAAAGCTCCTAATCACAGCCTTCTCTAGAGGTTGCAGGACACTTGTTTGGCTTGGAGGAAAAAAAGCGACAGATACAATTTAATAACTCCAATGTAGGGTGACATGGTCCAGTCTCCCTCCCCTGACAAGGCTCCCCAGTCATGCTCGAGCACAGCAGTACCGTCAATTTCTCTTTCGATGCCTTCCAACCTAGGCAGCGTTCAGATTTCAGAGCCAAATTTGTATTAGACTAAGCCCTAAAAAACGATCCCGTTTCATCTGCGTTGAAAGTATACTCGGAGGCGTAATTTTCCAGTAATTTAGGAAGTCTGTCAGCACAGGCAGTAAACATCTTCTGGAACCACAGCAGCTGCATCCTCATTCACAGCTTTCAGTACGATACTACGTCTTCTTATAAACTTTTCGAGCCACCCGTTTGAAGCCTTGAAATGCTCAATTTTAAGTTCTGCGGCAATTTCAAGGGCTTTTTGTTTTAGTAACGAGGCCAATACAGGCAAATTGTTATCTCTCACTTAAAGTTAAAGTTAGGAACGATGTTAAAGTTAGGAACCATTTTCTTCGCACTTTCATTGTGGTTCGCCATCCACAGTTTCACTACCGAATCTTTTGATACAGTATGTCTGCAATTTGAGTCCTGCTCACATAAAAGTCAACAGCCAGTCCGTGCACCACTTTTGTCTTTAGCTGCTTTCTCTATCACCTGCAACTTTTCCCGGAGCGTAAGGCTTGTACGCTGTAAGGCATCGTACATCTTTGACATCGTCGAATCCTTTGACATCGTCGAATAAGTTCTAGCATACAAAAGTATCTCAATGTTCACTGCTTGAATGACACCGCGAAATTGACAATGCGCATTTATTCTGCAGTTTTGTGCGCTATTCTTCGTCAGACTAGTTAGGGAAAACCCACCCACCTAGAGAAGACAACCAACAAAAAGGCCATGTGAAACCCCTTTGGCCCCTTGTTCATGGACAACGCCCCTCCATTTCATGTACAGCAATAACATTAGTCTGGATTTTGGAATTTACAATCCCGAGAATCCACCCATTAGTCCATACCATCCCTTTCACTTGCCACTGGGGAAAAATCTTTCAAAAAAGTGCCCGTATCCTTTAGGTCGGAGTGTCCATATCCAAGCAGGGCTGCATACAACTCAGTCCGGGATCCGAATACTGTCTGTAAGTTGAAGGTGTCCGTAAGTCAGAGGTGTCCGTATAGAGAGGTTTCACTGTATATCCAAATCTTAAATTCACCACCAGTCTGGCTGGACACCCCAGCTATCACTTCAAGTTCAGGCTAAGTACATCATGTTTTATCTAGCAGCCATCACGAAAACGAAGTGGGGAAAGAAACTATTTGGATTTACGGCCATGTACTGTGATCTCACCCTTCTAAATAAGGTTGCTTCCAGTGTAAGGGAGGGGAAAGAAGGGCTTCGCTTTGACAAACAAATTTTCCCGTTTTATTATGGTCTCCTCTTATTGTACGTGTCATTTAAGATATTAAAAAAAGCAAAAGTTCAAGCTCGGCTTCATTTCAAGAGTTTAAGAAAGACAAAAGGAAATTAACTAATGAGTGAGTGAAACTTAAAAGCATTTATAGTGAAATTTATCAAAAGGCGATCAGTCACCCACACATATCGACAAATTAAATTTAAAATCTTCTTGTAACGAAGGCAACTTCCTCACGACTTCCAATCCTGCCCTGCCTATTAGTAACTTGCTGCGCCAGTGATTTCCTTGGTATTTGTTTGATGTAATAATCAATCTCGTTTGATTTGAATTTTTGAAGTAGGATACTTTGCATTTAATCTTCTTGCATCGAGGGGCACCCATCCCAGATTTCGTCCCGAGAACTTTCCCGTGGATCAGTAGCATTTATAATGTGTCTGAAAGATTTCACTTATTTCGTTCGAGTCCCAAATTAAAATACCCCGCCCAATGAGTCAATTTTACTAGGTACTCGTCCAGTCATTTGAAGGTCTAACTCGTGCCGAAGAGCACTTTTTATTCTAAAAAAATGCCCGTATTAATTTTCATGAAATCAAATTTCCTTTACATTTCCTAAAATAAATCTAACGCGCATGTTTTCAAGCCTAAGCTGCAAGTGTGGTATTAATCTACAGATTCCCTTTAAATATAGTAATAAGAATATATATTAATTAAAATATAGGCTTTCTTTAATTTATGACAAGCGTTTTAGGGTGGGTTTTTGTTAGTTATTACTGCATGCGACCGAAAACTAATATCATTTGCGCGATGCACGAAAACTAAGGTCATTAGAGAATAGGTTGGTAAGGAAAACATTAATATTGCTTGAAGTGCTCTCGCAAACGGAACTCAAGAAAGAATCAGGTGAAAAATCTCCACCACTGGCGAGATTAGAACCCTGGCCTTTTGTGAGGGAAGCCAGTGGTACACCAAGCCGATCCCCACCTTTTAGCGTCTCAGCTTTTGTATCTCAGCACAGACATAGATCTCTTTTATCTGATGTCTCCTGATATGGAATGGATCTTACGGGTGACCTTTTACGCCGCAATTCTCAATCAGTCGCCGAGAGACTCTCGAAGCTTTTAAGCGAGAGGTCTGGGAAAACGATCGCAGAAGAAGGGGGTTAAAAACCTAAAGGGTGAAATGTTACGCCACAAGTACGAAGACTCGAGGAGGCACGACGACTTTTGAATGCTTCGAAAATGAAGGGCGTGAAGGGAAGAATGTGCGTTGTGGGTGGGTTCCTTGAGCACACTACACGGAGATAAGGCGGTCGGAGACCTGTTCGGGTCGGGAGGGAGATGGGTAGAGGATATTCATGAGAGACGAGGGATGTGGACCCGCCCACTCACATGCTCACTCGCTCGCTCGCAAGGCGCACATCCAAGCTGAGACGACGCTCCCACACTAACCCACGTGAATGCATTAGCGGAAGCATTTCACGAAAGAATGAAAGCAGGAGAATTCCAAGTCGGCGCACAAAAGTTCATGCCGCCGAAATTCCATGATCCATGATTCTATTTGGAATTTTAATACAGTAGTAGTAGCAGTCAATCAGCATAACGTGATTCGACAGCTTAAGTCAAGCTGTTCGGACGTGCTTCTCACATACCCCACTTCGCCGCTTGAAAGCAGGGATAGGGGCACGTAGAGCAAATTAAACTATCAACCCTCCGAATTCGAACCGAGCCCAACTGTGATTAACTCTGGTGATGGAGCGGGATCCGGTATTTTCACCGTTCCAGGCCGCAGCTCAATTTAAATTAGAAAAGAGATATTTTTATGAAGGATTCGAATGTGAAAACTTCCTGCGGTCAGGAAAATTATTGGCAGAACTGACAACGAGCCGACTATAATTTTGGTACAACACCTATGATGATAATCCCGATCCGGAAGGCATTTCGTGGCATCATTAAAGACATCGTGTTTCTCATGCTCCAAGAGAATAAAAATAAAACTTTTGGCTCACCTAAAATAAAATAGTAGTAGTCGAGTGCGAGGAGTATCGATGAATTTTATACTCAATGTTTTTAAACCAGGAATATCTGAAAACGTTTAATATTGTCAATTTTCAATTCATTATGCTGAATACACGAATTAAATTGATGGATAATGCTTCGTATCCACTGTAGGACCAACGCCCATTGAATTCAAGCGACGACGCTCCCACATAACCCGCAAGAATAATTTAGCGGCATTACTTCTCGAATGGAAACAACTTGATAGAATTCCTCATAGGCTTATGAAAAACCTTTTCTGACGAATTTCCGAGATCATTTCTGCTTCTCGGTATGGCACCGGTTATTTCACGCAACAAGGTCATTCTTCAGCACAATGCGAAGTTCAATCGTGAGGCAAAACTTAAGAATATATTCCGATTTATAAGGCGTGTTGTGGCATCTTATACCATCATGCGTTGAGTATCATATTCCCTATGCTCCAAGATAAGCTTTCACACTCACCTGAAATCCAATTTTTGCTGATGAGTTCGACGACCCACGTTCAAAAAATGCATTATTTGTTTCAGTGTATTGTGATCCATTTTAAATGAAATTCGAATATAAATTATTTCTAAAACTGCGTTTTCATCATTATTGCGTATTCTACCAGTTGATGCTTTTCAAGAGCATTTAGAATGCATTTAAGGCCTCAAATTCATTTCAATGCATTCATTAAAACGAGGGGTATATCAAAGTATGTGAAATATAAATGTGTGAGGTACGAAACAAGTTTTTGGAATTCAAAATAATGTATTTTCCCGTCGGTGATGCTGAATATTGAACTAATCCTTATCCTTCATCTCTCACTTATGCATAGGATAGGATATGCATGGCTCTATTCATAGAGTAACATCAAGGTAGATGAGCTCTACGGCTTCTATAGATTAACCAGATAAGATATTTCTCCAATGGCCGTAAAATATATGCACCACTCGTCAAAAAAAAATTTCAACCTTTCAACCTCGTGTTGCTAGTGTTTTTCCTTTCAGCTCGCTGAAGAGGACCACTTTGTGGTCGAAATACGCGTATACGAATTTCACCCTCGTTCCCTGTTTGTTGTTTTTGTTCTATTTGACCACGCTCTTTTTGAGCTGTTCTTCCAAAAATTTGGGGCCCTATTGCGTGTGTGAGTGTTTTGTGTGATTGCGTGTGTGATTGTGTTAATAACTTGGCAGCCTTAGTAGAGTCACTACAGCTCTCCGAAGGATCCCAGGTTATAACCCAGGAATCCTTAGCTGGGTCTCATTAACCTACAAGGATTCCAATTGGGTTGTGTGTGTGTCTGTGGTGGTCCCTGGCGAGGAAATTACTTTCCCGTAAACCACCACAGGAGGGTATTCTGGTGGAGAGGCTGTGGTTGGTCCCTGTTGCGGAGTACCCATTCCCGCAAACCAACACAGTAAGTGTTTGACTTTTTTTATTTTTTATTTTTTTTGACGAGTGGTGCATATATTTTACGGCCATTGGAGAAATATCTTATCTGGTTAATAGGGTAACAGGTTAAGTTTTTGACTAACTCGCACCGGTTATGATGGGTAACAGCTAGCAAAAGAAGACGCTTATGTTATCTTCCACATTTGATTTCTGAATATGATTCTCATTTAAAAAATGATAACATAGAGTAAAACGAAAATTAATACAAGGAATATTTTTCCGGTGACTGCTGTATATTTAGTGTGTTGTCGAATAGCAGCATAAAAGGATAAAAGAATAACTGATTCAAATTTGTAAAACACAATCCGATTCTACCATTTATATCGTTATCGTACCTCTCTGATGGTAAAAATAATGGATCCTCTTTCAGGATAATTTCCGCGTTAAAAATTGATTAAATTCAGGTGTCTCCCTCCAAGGCCGGAGGTTTCTTCAAGAGCTTATGATGGGTTCCTGGCAGTGTTTCTTTAGATTATTACGGCGGCATGGGCGATGAGAGTGCTCATGGCTCGTTGAGCTTCTGCCCTTGGTCCCAGTTGAAGATAATTGGATGTTCCAAACGATTCCTTACATTGAGTTACTTACAATTGTAAACATATGTTCCGAAGCCAACTAGCCACATGGTGCATCAGCTCCCCACATGGTGCTTCATCGAAACATCTCCCTTGCAAGAAAAACGTCTAAATAGCAAGACATTGGAAAAATTGTATTGGAAAATTTTGGTTAACGTTAAACCAACAAATAAAATACCAAATTACACCAAAACCCCATGCTTCTCTCCTAGACTAATACCCATAGCAAAAGGGAATGCCCATATTGATTTGCACGAGGATAAACGTCAGGACATAGAAAATGACATAAGATGATTATCAATTTTTCTAAAATCCTAATAAAATATTAGAAAGAAACGCGATGTAAAAATATATCATGGGTACTATCAACGTTTTATGATACTCCAACCTCGCCCGGCACCACTGTGCGCAGTACCTACGTGATTTCTTTAAACCACACTGGCTGACTTCGAGGGATAGCAAACGTAGCTCTTTGAGAATTCGGCAGCCAATTCTGAACATGGGGGAAACATGAGGGCGTTACTTGTTAGCAGTAACGGAGAAGTTGAGATCAAGAAAACAAAGGAAAAATAAAGGAACAGAATCAATGTAAAGCCGGGAGGTTCTCCACAGGACCATGTAACATTATTTACTCGTTACGGAATTTTATGCAAATATAATATCCAGGAGCTAAGCCATGTAATATCTAAACAGGTATGCATAAAGGAGTTTTTAAAAATTATCCAACCCTTCAATTGATTACAGCTTAAACACGAGAAATGCACCTTATGTTGAGGTAACTCAGAAGTATCGGTAATACCTATGCATTAAACATCACGTCTTCATAACAAGCTCCAAAAATCAGAAAATACTGATCTACCTGCAAAGCTATTGCTTTGAGGATACGAGATCTGATTGTAAATGGAGGTTATTTTCACTGGAATTTTAGACGACTAACATTTGGAATTCAAACTGGAATGAATTATTCGCAAAGAACCTGACTGGAAACTATAAGCAGCCGAATCTCCTCCTATGCTTGTACGTATGGTCTTTCCTGCAACAAAAAGCAAATATTGACGCTATTCTCGGAGAGAGCATTCCGGTCCACATACTGAATTCATTGCGGTATAAATGTTTTCTGCTCTCTTTTCTTCGGTCATCGTACCAAAAGCGATTACAAAGAAACGCAAAAACGAAGGTGTGTCACATTTTTATTTTCTAATCCCATACACGCTCTCTTCAGACATACCCACTGGATGTATTCGACTGCTACAGCAATTAATCACTTGTCACTTTTTTCACTATGCTATAATCCCGAAGGCAGGCGGAATAAAAATGAGGATATAAATCGATTTGGCCAAGACGAACGGGTCGCTTTCAGCTGCGGTGCTGCTGGGGAATTAAAGAAAGGAACACGTAGGGAAGACTGTTTGGAACCATTATTTAAATATGCGCTCCACACTGTTCTTTAATTATTGCTCCCGTTTTCAGCAGACAAATACAAAAAAACAATGCACAAACGTGTTTTACAATCATGAGATGCATTATTATTAGGCGTATTAAAGTTGATCCACCTGTTGGCAATACGCTAGTGATAATTTTTCATCTCTTCTTCACTAAGATCAATTTAAAACAAATAAAAAATATTTAAATAACATTCCTCGCCGTTAAAATTGATTTCTCGGCTCTATAGAGCTTTACTAAATAGGGTAAACCATGAAAAATCAAGAATGTAAAAGAATTTAACCAATAAATTTCTAATTCTGTGTGCCTTTCATCACGCAGCGCATATAAATTGTCCATAATTCAGGAGGGATAGATGATAATAAATGTATTTTAAAATGGATCATAGGGTGTTTAAAGACTATCAACCTATGCCAAGTATCATAAGATGTGGTGTATCTACTCCTCATTGGTAATGCGATCTATTCATTACAAAAGGCCTTTCAAGTGTCTTTGGAGGTTGAATGTTCGCTTTATCATCTTAAGAAAAAATAAAGTTACATAAACATATGCCAGGAAGAGGAATTGGCATCACCTGGTGGAAATGTTTATACTTGAAATGAATGAACTTTCGACAATTTTCACACCTTTGCCCTTAAACTTTGTAGTAAACAGGTAACCTTGAAGTGGAAAAAAGCGTTGAAACTTAAAGCGTCAATTCAGCTTGTTTAATTAATATTAAAATATGTAAATTGAAAAACGTGTTGAGTGTATTTATTCATGATAAAAGAAAATTGGACCCAATGCACAAATTCGACTAAGAAATTTCAAGTCAAAATAATTAATGAATATGCATTAATAATATTCATTAAATCAAAATAAACATCTACACTAAATTCAGCCTCTACAACGCTATTATCTTTATCTGTATTCGCAAAAACTTGTAGGATACATTATTTAATGTAAAAAACCATGGACACTAGCAGCATATAGAAAACAGTATTTGTAACATAGAAGACATATTTTGCAACAGAACGCTGTCCTTAATAATGGTTGTAATAGTTCGAACATCAGTTACAAATGATAAGTCAACTCATAATACAGATGTTGAGGAAAATTTATCTGAAGTATACCTTGGGCCAATACGAAACATTTGAGGGAGCTTGTTTTGTAAAAATCATAGGTTAATTCTCCATTTGGTCAAGGATTTGAATTAATTCGATGGCTGGTTACGATGCGACCAATTATTTTTTACAAAATTGGTTAGTATTGAAAAGGAAAATAATTCATCCCTATATATACGCAGGCAGACAAGGTGCCTCTTGGAATTTCCATCGCAACATACATTGAACTACATATTTCAGTGAATTTGTGAAGAACCAGCAGGCTGTAACAAGAAATTATAGAAATTACAAAAATCCGCTGGAGAGTAATACGTCCACAATTTGGTAATCTCACCGGTGATCATCTTTCAAACTCAACAAACAATTAAATGAGGATCAGTTTCCCTACTTTCAAAGATCAAATGTTTTAAATTGCTTTAGGATGCGTTCCTAAGTGAATAAACAGGAACTACTGGAACTTCTGACTGCATTGAATATATTTCATCTTGAGATGAATAAAACTATTTGACTGCGTAGTTAAAAACATAACCTTTCGGTATCTGATTAGTGGCTAACAGCGATACTGTCTCAAGGTACCAAGTTAAATTTATTGATCCACATTTTTATTCGCTGGTTAACGGAAGTGTCCATTGATTGATGGCATCGAGTGTTGCCATTAAATTCATGTTTTCATGAGAAACCCAGGACTAATGAATCTCAAATCTCTCAATCTCATGCTCGAAGGAGTTTTTCTGCTAAGCTTCTTGATGGCGCATTTTCCACACAGTCCATTAAGATGCATTAGAGCCTTGTGTCGTAGCCAAGTATCAGAAAAAATAACCCGCACTCGCTAGAAAAACGTCCAGTACATGATGAACGGTAGCTCATACACAATATAAATTCAATCTTCTGTGATAATGTGACGTTGAGTGTATTTAAGGTTACTGCACGAGAAAAATGAATTTATTTGAATGAGTAGGTATGGTATTTCGCTACATTGCTTTTTCGAGTTGTTTGCTGTTATTACTCTGGCAGAATGAAATAGCAAATATTGAATTTACTGCTGATGTTATAACTCATGATTTGGTAGTCTTTGGTAGCCATTAGCGTCAAACCATATTGCTGAGCGTTCGCAACTAAAACGAAACGATTGGGGTAAGGTCTTAGTACCCCTTTTAAAAGGTTTAGGGAATAAAATCTGTACTTTTTACTAATTAAAAACTATAATCGTGACACAAAGAGTGAAATTTAATGAAAAAAGCTGAGGGAGTTTTTCCTTCACATGTACGCATTAAATGTCTTTCGCCCACCGAGATTAAGGCCCGCCGCACCCCGTTATTGCATTTGCATCATGCTTACATTCAGGGGAATCCATCGTGTGCTTGCGTAGGCCTTCCGTTGTACAAATATCCGTGCAGTGAGGAAGCATATACTTCATGAATGACGCAATCATTAGTTGTGAAAATATGGCCGTGGGAGCCAGGTAATGATATATGATTCCAAAACCAGGCACTCTTCGATCACTAGGACTAGTGCTTAATTCTGCGATCTGAAGTGAACCTTCGAAGTAAAACAGTGCTGACAATCAGGGAAACGAACTAGGTGTAGCTTTCAACACAGCTTATACCATTAGCGAAGGGCTTTTCAAGCACTTTTGCCTTTCTTCTTCTACTTGACGCCTTGCATACTTCTCTTTCACCGTATAATTATACTTCCAAACAGTTAACAAATATTTGTTCCTGATGCTGCATTATGTACTACCATAGAGTAAGTATATGTACTTACTCTATGGTACTACCTATTGCGAAATTAAAAAATGACGTGCGTTGAAATATTCAGGGGAATTATATTTTAAATATTATAAGGTATTTAGCAGTATTTCAACGAACAGTCGTAATAGCTGTCTTTTTTTCCTTTACGAGCAACTTAATTTTCAATCAGCCACTTGATATCATATCAGTAACAATAAAAAATATTGCAACGAATTAACATTAAAATTTAGAAGCAACTCATTCTTCTTCCGTTAGAGTTGAAGGAGATTACGCAAATAGAAATATAACATCCAAGCATAAAGATAGAAATATAGATGTCTGAGGCATAATAAACTTTACCTCTGAAGCAAGCAGAAGCTTGATTAAAAGTTAAGCCAATCGTAAATACTATAGGTCTTGATTCTTTGATGAATTTGAGTTACATGCCCAAGATATTTTTCACTCGACTCACAACGGAGGATCCATTCACCGTTACATAATTATATGATATTATTTACCTCCCTTTTAGCAGGCAACCTTCAATTCATTGCCAATACAAATTGTATATCGGATCCAGCATTGCGGGAGGAAAAGGAATGACTATGAAAATTCAACGCAGAGAACGGCATCTTAGTCGGTGCTTAAGGCGCGGTGATCCACCTTAGCATGAACAAACGTCATTTACCCGTTAAGAAGTCCTTGAGTGAGAACAAATAAATAAGCATTACCTATAAAAGGCAAAAATGTTACAAATCTTCTCTCCAGACAGAAGAAAATTCAGCGAATAACGGACAGTTGAAGAATCGAGGAAGTAGTCTATTAAAACTGCAAGCTATCGCAAGTGCAATTTACTCTTGAGCAAATAAAAGATGGCGACAACTGGATCTAAAGCACCCACTAGAGACTTTGGATAAAAACATTTGATACTGTGACATACAATAACTCGCGAATATTTTTTATATTTACCAAAACAATTGTTTTTTAAGAAGCTGAAAATTTTAATTAACGCAAAGATTTATACTTACATCTTTATTCCATGAAAAATGTGAACACTTTTTGTCGCGCAAGAAGTAAATACTAATGCAATAGCAAATTATACAGGCGCTTCAGTTAATAAGAGGCTCCAGTCACCACTTAAACTAATGATATTTACTGTACTAAAATAAAAACAACTTGGAAATGTCCAGAGAATAGCTTATTTACTTACGCGTTTCGACGTTGAAGCGTCATCTTCAGGTACAAGTAGGTAGGTATTGTACCTGAAGATGACGCTTTGACGTAGAAACGCGTTGTAAAGTAAGTAAACAATGCTGTGGACGTTCCCAAGTTGTTTTTACTTAAGTTCAGAATGATGTTCCACCACATCTCGCCATATTTCAATACATATCTTGAAATATTTACTGTCAGATTTCTATTTTTTTAAAGTCATAAAATCGTATGAGGTTAGTAAAGAGTGCGCAATACTATTCCTATAAAAAATAAACAAGAGCAATCAATAATTTAACCATCTCGGTTACCCATCACTCAAATAACATGTGTGCTTTCATATCTCACGTTGGTTTCCGTCTAATACTATTTATTTTACTTTCCAGGTGAGCCTGCAAGAAAATATCAACATGAAGTGATTTCCGAGTAATGCATAGTATACCTACAAGCTCGGGCGAAACTCCGAAGAAGGTAGGAACTTACAATGGATTAGAGCACGTCTCGGTATTTCCGCTATACACCCTGCAATACGGGTTCGAACTTCGAATTCATGCCTTAAAAGTGGTTTTGTTCGCACGTACGAACAGTATCACGAATTATTGATTTTGCTATTGCGATATTGTGCAAGTGGACAATGAACTAGACTGCTATTACAAGCTGAGACAATAACAGCAGCAAAAATTAAGTTAACCCCTATTGAATACTTGCGGCATGATGAAATTCAAAGAAAAAATATTTGACCCTCATAAAGTCCAAAATTTAAACGTCGCATACATCAAAATATTTTGGAAGAGTCTTGAAAAGAAGAGAGTGAGAGAGGTTTGAGACCGAAAATAGAATTAATCCTTTACCTTAACCCAAATAAATTAATGCTTGATATATAAATTGGCTTCAAATACATAATAGTTTATAGATGGATTAATTGGTAGATTATTAAGAAGTAGATGATAGATATACGATTGCTATGACAATAATTACTCATCCTATTCAAAGTTATGTAATATTTTCGGCGATAATTTATATTAGAGGTTTCAGCTTCATGAACTTTATAACAAAAGATTACGCAAGCACGAGTTTCTACAATAGGCACTGCGGTAAAAAGTTACACGGGTGTTACTCGGCGTAGTGTTTGCAATAATACACATGCATGCAGTGGCAGATAATATAACTGGGCGATCATTGCACTGGAAATAACGTCACTCCGAGGGTGGAGATCAAGACACGAAGAACACAACCGCCTTGCACTCCCTGGCCGTCGGCCTTCACCGGATTCCAACGCCCTAGGAACGGTTTCGAACACTCTGCGTCGCGAATTCACACATGATGACGACAATTCAAATGACAATATGGGTGAGGCGTGAGGCACACAGCCACAATAGTTTTAATGCCACACATATTTTGCGGCCGCGAGATTTCCATTTGCCTGTCGCGCATTTCCTCTGAGTTCTTTCATGCGCAAAAGATGATTAACTCTAAGCGAATGCTTTCATTCAGGCAAGCTATTCCTATATTTTATGTATAACACAGCAGTTGGTTTAAGGAGCAATATTGAATTCGTGCGAAGGCAATTCATTAGCTCTAGTATTTATTATGACCAAAAGCAAAACAAATATTTAACGAACGATCAACTCAGCATAAAACATTAAGAGCAAATATAGCCCAGTCGATATCAAAAGAGAACAATTTCAATTCGTTTTATATCAAAGAGAAATTATCCACTGATAATTGCACACATTCAGAGCAATTAACTGATCAATTCACTCAGGTTTCAATGATTTCTTCAGACAGAAACAATCTTATATCATGTCCTATCAAGAAGAATTTAACGAAGCAATGCTATCTCACTGATTCGCGTTTTTGTTTCAACCAAAAGACATTCTTTTGATGCCTTTTTGTTCAGAAAACTAAAAGAATTCATTTACCCGTGGAACGAACAAAATATTTTTTTAAATACTGAATAAATCTCCGTGTATACTGAGTTTTTTTTGCTTTTCTACGGCAAAGAGAGTTTACAAATAAAAGAATTAATCTTATTAATACAATTAGTATATATTATATACTATATTTTATTTATTGTCTTATAATTACTATTCTTAATAATCGCTTAGTGTTTGTTTTGCCGAAATTCGTATTTAACGGTGCAGGTAAAACCATTTCACTTCCTTTTGGCCAAAGTAGAGCAAGGGATTGTGAGGAAGAAGGTTTTTTTTTTAACTTCGTCACCCAACTTCTTAATGCTCTCTGTTTGTCCCGCTTCGGGGGACTGAATGGTCAAGAGTCCCGCCTGGGCGCGGGTCATCCCGAGCGCTTCCATCATTAGCCCCGGCCGAACACGAGCGCCCGCATCCCGGGGCAAGTACACGATCTCCCCCGCCTTATCTCTCGCCTATCGGAACCCATCGGAGCGTAGTGCACAACGCGAGCCACCTGACTGACCCCTTCTCCGTCGTGAGCCGCGGCGGTCTCCGTGCACGCCGGCAGAGCCACCCACGCTCGCCCGCCAAAGGGCCCACGTCCATCTCTCCGCACCCTCCCTCCCCCTTCTTACTTCCCCTTCACCTTCTACTTCTGCTCTCCGTCGCCCCTCAGGAGAAGCTCACCGTTCAACCATCCCTCTTCCATCTTTATTCCCCCCTCCTTTCCTCCATCCATCCGCCTTCACCTAGCCACTTGCCTTTTGTCCTGCTTCCATTGCCCTCTAAATACTACGACTTTCTGCTCTCATACGAAGCGAATGATGGGTATTGGTGAACCGGGGCATTATATAGATTAGAAAAATGCCCAACTAAGGTAGGCCCAACTAGGAAGTAAAGGGTTTAATAACTTGTTATTTGGTGAATGAAGTAAGAGTGGAAAGAATCTCGGCGTTGACATTAGTCTCTACTAGGAAAAAGGCGTCATGGGGCTCACAGTTTAACGTTCTATTCAACGGGCTGAGTACACTAAAAAATAAGGATAAATCTCCACAACTGACGGGATTTGGACCCGAGACCTCAGAATAGGGAGCCACAACACTGATCTAATCCTGAGAAATTAAGGATTTACAAGTAGAGTTCAGAACTTCGTGGAAAATCGCAGGTAGTCCAGGGATAGGAACTGCCTCCCATACCCTGAATGTGTGAATTTCACACGCCAATGGCTAAGTATGTGGTGAACTCTACTCTCACCCATCCAAACCAACCATCGGGTTTAAACAATGAGTGTGTGAAGTAGAGGTATTAATATTATTGCAGATATATGAACATAGTTTCACTATCAACTTTAAATGCCATCCACCATATCAGAAGATCTCAGATATAAGCACCAAATCTGCAGAGTCTATCTAACTTGCAGCGCTTCAGTGATAGTGGTCATGGTCACATTTATTTTACATTGAATGCATAACTGCGGAATGCAAATTCTGATGCATCCTTTGGTCCCAATTAGAATGGAATAATACTAGTTGTCGACTTTCAGAATCAATTTCATCCAACCAACCATCCGATAGAGCATGTGTATTTCCTAGAATCAGATGAGAGGCTAACGAAATAATGAGCTAAACGGCTAATTTCGACAGAGAAGATGGGTCAGCACTTGCCAATGCTTGGGAGGAATGCCTATTACTCCATCTCATCAAATACCACAAACCAAGGCAGTATAACCTATACAAAAACATACCTGCGAAAACCATCAGAGCGAGTAATATAACTTTGAGGCATCGTGAGCTTTGAATTGATATATTTTCCCATGAATTCCAACAAAGCCCCACGGTGAAGAGATAATAATTCATATTACTAAAATTGCGTAAGCATGATTTTTACTGTTCACGAAAAAGATCGGCAGTATATGCTAATTCAATGATGCAAGGCATTTTATTTTCACTATTTTGACCCTTCATTTGACCCCTATTTGAAAATAGCTCCTCTCCAAAGCGGAACTTTTCGCTTTATTTCCTGATATTCCAAGGCCGATCCACAGAGTTAAAGCATAGCGATGCAATTAACCCTATAATTTTCATCGTCTTACACTTACTCTTCACAATACTCCATTAAAGTGTAATTATTATATTTTTCTCACTGCTACCTCGTCCCTTAAGCTTTTTCTTTCATTGTTCGACTCCAATACCGCCCATCCTAAACTTTCAAAACGCATCCCTTCGTCTCTCACCCTGGATGTAAGCGACCCACTTTTCCCCATACTTCAAATTCTATCGGACCATTGTCCTCATCCCTCCGAGCAACGGTTCGAATAAAAAAGAAAAGGAATTCGGTGAAATAAAATGAGAGGAAGACGCGCCTCGGCATCGATGCTCACGACACACGCCCACGTTATCGACGAATATAAGGCTCGGCCCGTGGGTTTGAAGTGATTTCTGCGAAAGGAGGGGAATTGAATGGCGAAGGAACGACTCAGCATCCTCGGCTTTCCTTTTCGCTCCTCTGAGCGAAGGAAACGCGGAAGATAATGTGGAGTAAAAGCGAATTTCATCTTTAGTAGTTGTCGCTCCCATCCCCTTACAGCAAAAAAAAAACTTCCACTTCCAAGGATTCCACTTGGGTGGTCGATGTTTTTTCGGGACCCAATGGAGGAGCACACGGGCCGTTTTTCCCTTCGATAACTGAAACGGGATCGAAACAAGGCGAATCGAATAAAAAAGAAGCGTTTCCAGTGTTCGACACGGGAAATGCGTCTTTGCAATCCGACACCAACAGAAAATTCGAGGAAAAATCGAAATGGAATGCGTAGGAAATAAAAATAAATGCATCCATATTTCACCAGAGGAATAAAATGATGTGGATGGCTTTTGATGTTACCGTCACGTTTAAATGTTTCGTTAAAAATTTTCATGAGCCGAGGGCATGCAAGACATCAAGTCAACACCCAAGGAGCCAGTCTTTAAACATCATAAGAACACTCATAAGTAAACTGATAGTAACTAGCAGCACTTTCAAAATTAACAACTCATGGCATAAGAGACTACAAATATAATCTCTGGCTCATATTATTTCGGCACGTTGAATGCTTCACCTCAGTTCGGTTACCAAGCTGCGAGTTTTCCTGGAACGGAAGAACTGAATCAAAATGTAGAGGTTAAAGGAGAAGTTAAAAAGTAAGAAACTAATGAAATCATTTAAAACTGAATTAACAATATTTTATACCTTGCCGCACTAATTGCGTTAAGTTCCAACTGATAAATGGAAAATTTCCAGCCGACCGTACTTATTAAAGAATTTTCTGTCAAGCAACCACTAGCCTTCCCAAATTTACACCACTGAATACGAGATATGCGTTGCTGTTTAACTTAAGTGCGCTACTGATCCAAAAAATGCCTTATTCAATCAGCTACAATTATACCTTCTGGTCATGACGTAGGTAATTAAAAATGCAGAATAAAACGGTTTAAAAAATTACGTTTCCAGGTAGAGACCAAGTAATGGCGGTAATTTTATTTTCAGAAATTTACCCTTAATGAACAAAGCTATCACGAGAGAGTATCATGTAGTATTTGCGCAGAAGAATAGCATAGGCCGGCTTTAAGCACTACTTCAAAAAGTAAGAACATAAGTTAGCAACCGATGAACTTGAGTAGGCATTAGTCTCTCTCTAAAAGATCATCGGAAAGGTATCCATCAAAGGCACTACACGAAGTGAGCCGGAGAAAACCCTTTCATCAGAGAGTCCAAACATCCAATTCCGGGATCATTCACTGAAGAATAAAAAAAACATCGTTCTACAGCTTGAAGCGCCAATTTAGGCCAATTGAAAACATTTTTTTTATAATAAAACCATTGATTCGTAGAGTTGGGATGAAATTTTTCTGATTCTGCATCGTCACCGGAAAAAAAGGTGAAATAAAGAATTACATCTGATGCTTGATAAATTTTGCCAGTGATAAAGCATGAGCAAATGCGCGCCATTTGGAGAAAATTAGCAAGTTAAAAATCAGTTTAAGTCACACAACGATAATATCTATTATTTTGTGGTAGCAGCATATTTTTTTAAGACATTCTTCAAACCACGTTTCTTCCATCTGTCATTGGTGAATAAAAACACTCCAAAACGTTTTAGATAAGAAAATAATTGACAAAAGAAAATTCAAAGAATTGACGCCTTTTGATAGCTGTACTCATGCCGTATATGCTGTCGCGAAATACAATGAGTTAGATATATGCAAAATTCAACATTCCACAGAGGATGATGATTAATATTTAATCTTTTACTTCGGTTGTCTCACTTACCGAATAAATTTCAACACGCCTTGTTTCAATAATCATTCAAAGTCTCGAAATGTTTACCTTCTGCCTTCTGAACAGCGAAACCATAAAACCCTTCAACTGATTGCTTATTATTCGGCTATACCGCCATTCAAACCTTGGTGAATCAAACCGCACGTCATTCCATCCTTTCAGTAATATTTATGAAACTGAAATGTCTGCGGGTTCTTTCGCATCCAGTCAGCGCTATATTAAGCACTCTTTTTTCAACTCAACGAAATAATGAATTCATTCAGTCACCTTTGAATTCAGTAGTGCACCCATGATTCTTTCGGTCTTATTTCTCACCCTCTTTCATTTCTCCCTCTTTCTCTCTCCATTGGATTCCCTTTTTGCATAAATATCTATTATCATGCTCAGTACTATATTTAATAAAGGACGATAGTGATGTTCCAGTTGAATTCAAAACTGTGATCACAGCACTCTGTACAGTAATGTTCTCTTTTCTAGGTCTTTCTCCCGGGTATTCCCTTCCACCGCCCTTTCTCGTATAGTGTGCGCATGTATTCTCCGTCGCAGAATTTGTGCCATCTTTGCTGTCGTGATTTCTTGACATTGTTCCACAAAAGGGGCACCTCTTCCATTCGCTGCCAAACCTCCTCGTTTGCAATTTTTAGAATTATCCATTATTATTTGGAGTGTAATTCTACAAAGGTGATGTGAAGATCGCCATGGCCTTTTCACCCCCCCCCCGACCTCCCAGATTCCTCTTCATCTTAGGAGAGAGCCCAAGATTTTTTAACATCATGAATATAAAAAGATGACTTTTCCACCGGGCTTTCGACCTGACAAGACGTTAAAGAGGAGCACTTCAAGAACAGTTAATCTTGCTTCCTACTTGATCCGTGAGTGTATTTCGCCATCTACCGGTTAACCACTTTTACCTGCCAGTCACACACACGATTTTTTTCAGCTCGGACGCGCAGAGAAAATGACGCTTCAAGGGAAAAATTATTTTAACAACACGAGAAAAAGAGCGACAAAAATTAACTTTCACGGCTTCCTGGGATCTTCGTGTGAAGTGCCGACTCTGGCAAAAATGGACGAGTAAGAAGCCAAAAATGTGATCACAGCCTAAATTAAGATCATGAGCATGAAAATCTTTCAAATATTATCAACCTCAACAATTACGGAAAATATTTAATTGATTTTAAGTAAAAATTACTTTATCATTGGTTGATATTTTGAATTAATCAAAAATAAATCCCGTCTTGTTGCATCACAAAATATCACTAAATTTGGAAGTTTTTCTGTTGACAAGGCTAGGGTCTATATGAGCGGGTAGCACTTCTCTCGCATTGCCTGTTCCAAAAGGAAGTTTTCCATTCCTGAGATAAATTAAAACTTGAGGAATTTTATAACGTCTATTACTATCGTCTATTGCTCAGCATTCTTGAGTCACAAAAACGGCTATTAAGGCTTAACTCTAATTCGCTTGTTTCATATCAAAGAAATTCTCTTAACGTTCCGAAAGCAGGTGTTTCGTTGGCGTGTTGGGGAAATTATAGACAAGTAATATCCGACGTTTTAGAATGAAGCAAAGAGCGTCGGGAGAAATGTTCAAAACACCACAGTAACAGAAATGTCCTCAAATTAGGCCTTTGGCTACGTAATAGCATGATAATATAAATTAGCGATAACTCTTAATGAGCATCTCTGAATCTTCTTCAATGAGCATCTTACTCTGAATGCTGCTGAAAAAACGCGGCATGCAGAATTTTGATCGTGTTTTATCTTTGGGAAATTTTTGTGGCTTTCTTCGAAAACTACGTGGTTGAAAATATCGCGTGGAAATTGTATTCTTTTTTTGCGCATGCATGTATCGCGTGGGAGCCTAGTTTATTCGGCACGAAGAAATTCAAAGTCTTCACTCTGCACTTCGAGCGAAAGTGGACCAAGAGAAAGGATACTTGTTGGCTCACACAATTCTTCCTCTCCGGAGTTTTTTGCGTCCGTCTGTTCTTCGCTTGGGGCTTTATTGCGCTCGGTTTCTACTAATCAGCGCAACAATCTCTGAAGATGTAAGCTGTGGTTTATTAAGTCCATTTATCAATCTAAGTCCAAGCACTTCACTACGATTGCGCTAATCGTTATTTTCTTTTAGATGACATGCAATCAAACATGATTAAATCGAATTTCGGCTATTAAAACATTTAACACAAGAAAGCCATAAGAGCAATTCATAAGTACATCTCTTTTTAATACGCTACATTGCAAGTTCACCAGTTTAAAGAACTACACACAAGAATTAAGAGCGTTGCATAGTCATGGCAATTATGGCAAGTAAAACATTATATTGATATAACTAAGTAGATAGATTAGTAATCAAAGCAAAATTATAACCTTATCTCCTGCTTTCTATGCAATAGTTTTTCACAGTGGTTGCAACTCAGTAAAAGAAGCTTTACTTCCTTCGTTCTGAATTCTTCTACGCTTGTCGATACACCTGAAACACTAGACAAACGGCGATGGTGGGACACGTTACAGTTATAATATCTAAGAAAGGTCACTTGAATAGAATCGCCCGAAGAACAAAATTAGATCATTGTTCCGGTTATTTGCGTTCGGGATTCCATAAGAATTCTGCAATTCTTATCATAAGTTACCACTTTTTTATCAAATTATAATACACCAATTAGAGCAAGAAATAATTTGATTGATGAAGTCGGGAAACGTGAGTTATCTCCTCTACACATCTCATCGCAATCCCCTTGATAAGTAGCAATAGCTATCGCATTGTTGAAATTCCAAATTTAGATTGTCTCGCTTGGCGAATTTAAGGACATATATTTCATGGAATTTTGCATTCAAATTAGCGCACAAACCTAATTCTTCATCGATTTAGACCCCGAAAGCTATGTCCTTCCACTTTCAGACACAAACTACATACAAAATAGAAATGCTAGATTACCTTTAACATATCATCATAAGCAGTCATTAATGTGAAGATTGGTCAGCTGAAGCTCTTAACTCTACTCTCCTATCGGATGATAACTTCATCATTACATAAATCATTACTTTCACGTCCTTTATAAATTGTCTGATGCATTTCGTCCTTGGTCTTCCTCCGTAATTCTACCCATTCTTTTTCCTATCATTACTAATTGAAGAGTACGTTATGCTTCTGAATGTGCCCGATAAGTTTGTCTCTTCTTCATCTCACAACTTTCATTGAACATCTTTCTCCCCGACTCTTCGTGGGACCTCATTGGTGATTCTCTCCGTCCATTTAATGTTCATTATATGTACTTCGATATCACCCAATTTCCTTTGCTTTTAATCTTCTTTGTTCTGCAGCTGTTATTGTTAACGCTTCACCGCCATATAATAATATGCTCCAACATGTTATAATGAAGAGCTTCCATATCTCTAAGCTTGCGTTTCTGACTGTATTCGACTCATCTTCTCTGCTTGCACTTCTTTGGTCACAAAATCTTTCTTGCATCTTCCATCACTGGCCATCCTACTTCCAAGATTGCAACATTTTTCCACCATAAAAACTATGCCGATTAAGTCAGACGTTAAGGATTTATTTACATTAATATTAATCTTCAACTTTTATTTAAACAGAGCTTTATAAAAGACAATCTAACGCATTACTATCGGTTAACTCTGACACTAAACATGGGTTCCAACTAGAACCAGCTTATTTATGTTAATACGGCTTAATTTGAGAGAGGTGAATTAACTAATTAACAACCAAGCTGTGGCATTGGTCTTAGATTCAGACTAATATTTCACCATCCAAGTAACAGATTGCCCATCACGAGACTCACACTTCTCGCGATAAATAACCGTTGCCATCTATGGATTTCCTTCCTCCGGCGACCAAACCCCTTAGGCACACAAGACTACCGCGGAGGCAGCAGTTTGTGCCACCGCCTCTTTGCCAAGTGTTTGAAAGGTCCTTTTTTCCCGTCGCCGCCGTCACTCATTGCTGAGTCTTTCCCCCCGGTGGGGATGAGCCACGTCTTAGTCATGCACACCTCTCGGTGCGCTTTCGCTTCAAGTCCGGCGGAGAAGTCCAGCCATTTGCATGACCGCACCCGCCGCCGTGGCGTTTTACCAGCCGTACATCAATCTTCCCTCACCTAGAGCCGTACGTGTTCTATCACTTCATACTGAGAGTCAAAAACTCCTTCAAGACAAAGGGGCGCAAAACAATTTGGCTCGTATGAAATTTTCAACGCCCAGCTCAAGTGTTTCCAATACAAATCACCGCAATGACTTAATTTAATGAACAAACAGGACATATGCGGCAAACATTTTCTTCTCGGATGTCAGCGGGGAATATTTTTATCGGTTCTCTCTTTCAACCTGCATTGGTTTCTGCAGCCCGTAAACTACGCTTCATCTTGAATATAGTTTCGTCGCCAAATCAACTGAGGAGCCACCACAGGGCTACTTCATGTGATCAATGAATAGTGCTGAGCGTATCAATTTCATTCGAGGGAAGAACAAATCCTAATACATATTCAGTATACCCGTGAAGGATTTCAACACGATATGTACGCAAGTATAACTTTGCTAACGGATTTAGTAACACCTATGTATAATGTAGCAATTTCCACACTCTTCTTTGACTTCCATTACCTTTGGCTGCCCGTTGATCCTTATATCGTACTGCCAAAAACCCCTAAGGAAACGTTTACCATAAGTTGGGTAACGGCGATACAATGCATAAGTCTTTCCTTCCAACGCGAATCCAATGCGAATGACATACATACCCAAATCCAACTGACGTATTCTCGAAATATGATTAGCCAAAACTTACGTGTAATGTGCATTTGAGTTTCAAAGGTAATATTCTGCCGCCATAATATAAGCGTAACCGCGTCGCATGTATTTAAGTGAGATAGGGTGCCATTCGTGATTATAAAATGTTTTAACTTTATAAAAAATTTCGATCTTTGAAGAGGACGACTAGATCTCTTCTCAGCGCGAGATCCAAGTCTAACAAAAAATTAACAAATCCAATGTTTATAGAGCTCAGTAAAGTAAAAAGTTGTTTCTTTTCTCGATACTCTAAGATTAGCACGTAAATCTGATTAATTAGGCAAATAAATACCGACCAATGACGCTAAAATATTTTGGTTACTACTGCCCAACATTTTTTAGATTGTAGCCCATTCACTCGTCCCTGATGGATATCATTTCTATCAGAATAATTCTACGTGTCACGCTTCCCATGAAGGTTATTCTTTCGCTTAAGAGGAGAAGCACATAAACGAGGACAAAGGATGGACTGCTTCTACACTTTGCAACCTGAACGCAGAAGGATTGATTCACACGGTATTTGCAAGCAGCACATCCGTATTCCGTTTTCGTCTTCATTGTCCGTCAAATTCATTAGGACTAAAAAAAATATTCCAGACCACTCTCAGGCGAGGTTAAAAAAAACAAAATTCTTCCATTTCAACGTTCCGGACATTCCCCAAAAAGCTCTCGCCCTGGATAAAATTCCTGCGTCGCAGAAATAGAGCACTGCACATCAACACCAGTTAGCTTTGTGGGCGCTCCCAAGTGGGTCGGAACTCTTTTCCATCATTCGGGTGTCATTCAACGCGGGGCTTTAAGAGAGGATTTTTCCAGACGATTCGAAGTATTAGCCACGGCAAGAAACCACGTCGCAATTTGGCTCCGTAGAGGAAAAGAAATAATAGGACTACTTTCATCCGGCCGTCGCAAGGATCCCGGAGAATCTCGGAAAAGTTTCTCGCGTTATCCGGACAAAGAAAGACGAGAGTGACTCGATGGATAGTGCGACTAATCCTCGCAAGTGGAGCGAGACGAATACATCCTCCCGTACCACGTGAACAACCCCCCTTCTCGCTTTCACAGGTCCATCACAATTCTGAGCGTCCATAGGAGAGAGACAGGGGGGGGGGGCTAATAACTGCATCTTGAGTGAGAAGCGTCGCCGAGGAAGGATAATAGTTGAGGGAGAGAACGAGCATCCGTTACAGTCTCACACTCTACAGAGAACAACGCCTCATCTGTCACCCCGTGGAAATAGCCCCTCGCTCTTCTAATTAAAAAAGACGCATGCGCATATGCTTATTCTACGGTTTTTTAATACCACTTCCTCTCGGCGCGAGCGTCCAAATGAGGCCAAAATTGTACTGAAAAATACGTCAAATGCTTCTCTAATGCTCTATTCCTTGCCCCACAGCGATTAGAAAGAATCTAGCAACAGATTCAAATCAATTTTCCGTGACGAATAACTAGAAAGCGTGGCTACAACCTTACCTTCCGTGTTTCCAGATATGATTCAAGAATCAATCTTTGAATTCGAAGAAATACCGCGCATTTCCACCAAAAAACCTCTGGCATAAATTGCTATGTCATTAATGTTTGAAATTATAAATATTCATATGCATAAATTGAAAATGAAAATACTAGAAAATTTATACCAAAAACTCGTGAACTTGGAATAAACTATAGCATTTTTTCATATATTAATCTCTGTTAATATTAAGTCCGTCAAGTTAAATCCTAATTAGCAATCGTCAATCAAGGGTAATTATTACATTATTTCCCAAAGCTAACATCGGGTTTTCCCAAAAAGATTTGAAATGCGAATAACTGTTAACAGTAACAGCTATTAAGATTATTATAGCTAACCTAAATTCAGTTAAATTAGGACTGGAGGTAAGCCTTACCACAAACAATACAAATTAAGCAATTCAAATATATTTAGTACGTCCCATATACCGTCTCATGTTTTCAATTAATAATCAGTTGAAACCATGTTTTTATTACAAACCACCCGCTGTCGTCAGAGAAATATATCTTCACTCATACGACCTTATATCTTCGGCTCAGGCGATCTTTTGGTCAGTGGAAAGCTCTGACCCCAAGAAGAACGTCTTACCTTCTATGGGGCCTTTCATCCTTGTTCCCATCCCACCCTTAATTAAGATTACGCCAGAGCAGAGGAAACGGCCTTAATATGCAAGCCAACGGAATGAGATATGAAGGTGGGCCAGGCAGAGAAAGAATAATATCTTCATTGAGAATGGGAGGCCTGCGAAGCATGAGAAGACTTTGGCCGAAAAAAATTTCTTCAACCTGTTCCACTTAAGGTATTGTTTGCGGAAGACCCTAGTAGTAGGAGAAGGTGAATGAAATATGGTGACAGTGGATTCAAGAAAAGAATAGAGGCTAGAGGTATGAGCTGAGGAGGAAGAAAATTAAGAAGTACCTAGTTAATTAAAATGAGATGAGCAAAATTAATAGGTCTCAGCGAAAGAAGTGCATTTAAACAGTCTAAACGACCAACAAGTTAATAACTAGAGATAACAGCTTTAATCAATCGTAAACTTTGATGAATCTTCATTAGGGTTGATACATTTTAATCGATAATTCTGCATCCATAAGGAAACACAGGAAGTTGACATTAAGATCTATTTGAAAAACTCGTAGTAGTAGAACAAAACTTCCACAACGAGTTCCAATCATAACCCAGAAATCAATATTCAAGCACAAATATTTTAGGAAGAGAAGTAAAAAATGTGAACTCTATATAGCAAGCACTATCAC
Organism: Pyrrhosoma nymphula; assembly: GCA_963573305.1. Taxonomy (NCBI): domain Eukaryota; kingdom Metazoa; phylum Arthropoda; class Insecta; order Odonata; family Coenagrionidae; genus Pyrrhosoma; species Pyrrhosoma nymphula. Next base: position 119,528,299 of record OY754333.1, read on the forward strand.
ATAGATCTTTTGCAAGCTTTAATTTTTTTTCCTATCCTTTTCAGTATTGACCATATATTATGTGAAGATAAAACTATTTTTTTAAGAACTGGAGCGTTAAAATGTCACAAGTACCTACTCCTAAAGAAGGCGTTTTCTTTCCGAGAGTCAACATTTACATTTAAAAATCTCGAGTAATATGTGCCTGCTATTTAAGGCACTTTACTTTTCATTGCCTTCTTCCAAATGTGGTAAATGCTGGTGAAAATGAAGTAGCCTTTTTTTATCGGATATATTTCAGATGACCTCTTTAGAGTTAATCAAACCTGTGAAGGCTATCAGCATACATTTAGCCATGCAGTTGAATCGGCTCACGAAATTTCAGTATATGTTTTGTATGTATATTCCTGTAGTTGAACATATAATTGAAATATACTAAATATTTATAAATAAATATACATACATTTTATACGTAGTTACTCCCGAGAGTCTGAAAATTATTATCATTGTAAATGTGAAAGGTTAATTTCTGTCAGTTTCCACAACTTATCCAGGTAAAAATATATATGTATAATACTCACTTAAATATGCACTTTGAGAGAAGTTGAAATACCATCCTCTCCTACGGCTATTCCTACAAAAGCCATGGAATCTTCACAAAAAGTTTCACTTGAGAAATTCACCCATTTGCAGCTGAAGCGCGGTGCTTCAGGTATCACACCGCTGGCGTTCATTCTTCTCCTTATTTTGAAAAAAGGGGGAGGCGCGAAATGAAGAATGGGGAGCATACTAGGAAGGAAGGGATGGAATGCCTTCTGTGATTAAACCAAACCGTTTGTTTCGCCTCGCCGAGTCCACTAAAGCCGACCGCATTGTCCCACGGCACAACAATGGGCGTTTTGTTTTCCTTCGACCCGCGTAACCTGCCTCCCTCCCTGTCCCGATACCTAACTTTTCCCGCCTAACATCCACCTGACGAATGCACAACCACGTTGGGATGTCGTCGCATCTTAAATCCCGAGAGTGCCAAGCCAGTATCTTCTCTTCTCACGACATCCGACAATGACATCGAGGTTGCATTGCCTTGGATATATATATCCGAACTCGCTCGCGAACCACGTCCGGCGTTCTTGAGAATAAAGTTAGGAAAAATGACCGAATGTTTCATGATATACGAATATAAACAAACATAGTATCTGACGTTTCCTTGTTAAAGGGAGATGAGGAAAATCCAAAGAGCAAATATGCAGGAAAACATCTCACCATTGGCAAACTAACGTTTTATTTTAACAAATAAGGATCCAATATTCGCCACGGGAAGTCATATTCAATATCAAACAGCCAATCTTACGTCATTATGAATTGAATTAGTGAGCCATAATCCGTGAAAATTACGTACATGTAAAATTATGCTGTACAGCATGAAACAATTTTCAAGGAAATTATTACTCCGATTGTTTCATATATGAACAAATTATATATGCAAAATTCTAATGATTATGCGACTCAAATGCAAAGTTATATCAAGAGTATCATCTAATTCGAAAACGTGTGTTAGGCCAAGTTGCGTTTCCGTAAGGTTTTCTAAAAGCATTCACTGAAACTTGCGCAATAAGAATAATTTATGGCCACACGTTATCAGCATTTTTTTCGTAACTGAAGGGAAAAAGCATTCGTGAAACTACAGGTGCATCAAAACAATCGATTTTATTACTGTGTTTATCCAGGCCTTGTTTCATTATTACTATTTCAGTCGCAAAAACTCTTTAATTCCACCCTTCGACTCCATTTTTGGTCTCAATGGGCATTGTTTTAATAGGAAAAGCGGGAAAATCTGGGACGCGAGGGAAGAATCTCAGCAGACCAATTATTAATGGCGCTCAGTATGTCAAGAAAAGTACGCTAATGTTCTAATCAGCAATCATAAACTGGCTCCTGGAATAATTTACGGACATTTAACACACTGATATCTAGTTAATGAGTACAAAGCGAAGGCCCAAAGTTCTCAATCGCCGCATTCATTTTGCCAGTGGGACTCGATTATCAATAGAAATCAATTCGAATTGAATCCACATAATGGCTTCGTTTAAAAATGACCAATGTCTTCTCTCGGAGTTCAGGTTCATCCCAAAATGAGGGGAGTTAGAAAAAAAAGTTGTGTAGATCTTCAGCGCGCAGAGTGGTCTTTTAGTCTACCATAACTTTCACCCTTTTAAGCGCCACAGCCAACCAAATGCTGTCCAATTAAAAATTCCGTTTCGATGAAAGTTGAGGGAGGCCGGAGAAAGCATATGTAGAAAGCTTATACGAGGTGGTGGAGAGGAAATACTGTTGATGGGAGGGGAGGAGTAAGGAAGAGGGGTGAGATGAAAAGTGCGTAGGGAGGGGGGGAAGGAGAAGAGGGAAGGGGGGATGAAAATTCTGGTCGCTCTCTTTATTGAATTAGTTCCGCTTCTCAAAGCAAGCCCTCATTACGCTCCGAAGATTCCTGTCACCTATTTTATACTTCCGAATATTTTCGGACTGTAGGGGAGGGGGGGGGGGAGGAGGGACGCGTGAATACGCCGGAAATGTTGCAAGCGCGAGTTGTCTTAGACGCCTTTTTATTTGTTCCGTCAATTATGGACGGCGAGACGAGGCGGAAAAATTCAGCCACGAAAGTCGGATTCGTGTTCTACACACCATCAAATGAATGAGAAAAAATATCCAAGTCAAATAATTAATAGTTGCTGGTAACCATTAAAGTAAGTCAGTGAAGAATTCTCCGGTGGTACTGCCGTAACATCGGGAGTTCCCCAAGGAAGCGTTTTGGGTCATTTATTGTTTTTAGTTTACATAAATGACATACATGTAGAAGTTGACTCCAAAATTCGCCTTTTTGCAGATGACTGTATTATATATAGAAGGATAAATAACAAAGAGGACCATTGTACCCTTCAAAATGATTTAGTTTAATTATCCTCATGGATAACAGTAAATAAAATGGAAGTAAACCGGAATAAATGCAAACAAATAACATTCACGAGAAGGAAAAATAAAGAAAATAGGTCATAAATTCTGCTCAGGGAAAATATTTCCAATTGTAACGATTGTAAATACCTGGGAGTTAATTTTAGGTCAAAACTCGATTGGGGAATACACCTCGATAAGGTTGTAAGAAAATCTTTTAAATCTCTGCATTGGGTGATGAGAAATATTAAGAAGAGTAATAAAATAACAAAAAAAAGGCCTACAGGAGTATGGTTCGTCCGGTATTAGAACATGAAACTGCAGTATGGGATCCTCATGGAAAAACAGATATTTTCAAGGTAGAGAATGTACAAAGGAAGGCAGAGCCTGGTATGTTTTAGGTAGGCACAAAAGGTGTGACAGTGTTACAGCCATGCTGGAGCATCTGGGTTGGAAACCTTTGCAATTAAGGATAACCATATATATGTTATGCGGGAAATACAAAGCAATTAAAAAAGAACAGGCTTGGGAGGAAATAAATCAAAGGCTGGACTGACCCTGCTACATAGGAAGGAATGACCACAATAACAAAATTATATGTAGAAAGCAGAAAACGGATATTTTGAAGCAATCTTTCCTAAATAGAGGTATAAAGGAGTGGAATGAGTTACCTGAAGGAATTTTTGAGATATTTCCCGCTAACGTTAACATTTTTAAGGATAAGTGTTCCTCGATTCTAAAATGGTTTATTTGGAAGTGTTTTGAAAATTTCATGTACCTATATGTTCTTATGTTTATTTTTATGTTACCACCAGGCGATCGCCTTCTTGTGACGTTTTGTATTAATTAAATGTGTATATGCATTAATTCAATAGTGTACCTCATGCGCTCGATGAAATTTTCATAAAATGCTGAGCGAAATTAGCCGTAAAACTGCCAATAATATCAGACTGCTTGGGAAAAATTTCCTTTTCCGCATAATCATGCTTCTTAAAACTTTTCATGAGATAGAGGTGGTCCCGTTTTGATAAAATCGTTCCATATAATGTTATCAAAGAAAATTTTGAGCTATTTTAAGAAAATATTTACAGGCAACAGACACTAAGATGGATTTGATTCTTAAAAATCAACTACAACAACTCAGCATCAACCTTAGCATTCAAAATAAATAGTTGCATTTACAATTCAATTATAAGAAAAATGTTTTAAAGAAAATAAGAAATAATGATTAAATTGGGTCTCGGTATTTCCACAAGAAACTGTTTCACAACAGTCGTTTCATTTACCTAGCTAAATGAGGTTGCCAAAGAAGGCAATTCCTTCGAAGCATGCTTTCATACTGTATAAATTAGTGAGGAAGATTCCGTTCATAAAATTAGCCTTGGTTAATAAATCTCTCACTTCAGTGTTCGCTCGTTTGGTCTTAATATTTCTTTTAATATATCAAGAGGTAGGACTTTGATTAACGATCCGTAACGTATTTCAAAGTTTCCTTGAGGAATATTTCAATGATGATATGAAATTAATAACAAGCGTTTAATTATTACAAACACCTGCATTTGATTTCCACTAAGGTCATTCACATTTATCACAAAGAGATATAATACACGGATTCTCAGTGAGAAGAAGCAAGAAATTACTAAAGAAGACAAAAGAAGCTATCTCTTATTCTTCAACTAAGTTGAGGCCCATCCATCAATTTCGGGAAAAACATTCTCGATCAGATTAGCTAAAGATAACCGTAAATTATGTTTTATGGGAATACATGCACTAAACATATGCCAACACACATTTCAATGATGAAATGAACTTCACAAAAATAAAGATCTAGACACATTTAGGAGTTTTTGTAATGTGGCCAATACAATCTTGGAATAAGGATATAATAAGAATATTGGGATAATTAGAAGAGAAAAATGCAAAGAACTCTAATAGTGACCACCGGGTTGTGGAGCCATTGAAGAAAAAGAAAATAGTCTTGGATAACTATCACTTCAGGAAGTAAAACAAGCATGATTGATCATATGATCAATTAGCTAATTGTTACTTGCACATTCTTCACCCATTTCATTATAAAAAGTGGATAGTAGTGAGAGGGGTTCTAACATTTTCCCTTCCTCTAGCACGAAAATTTTGTGGACGGGCAGATGAATATTTTTTCCTTCATTGTTTCGCCTGTTTTTCTTTCTTAACATTTTATGCAGGCTTTGGAGCGAAAGGAGAAAGATGGAGAATTTGGTGGTCTGGGGCATTAAGACGCTATTATGTTCGGGGGAGCCCGGGAAAGCCGAACACCCCCAACTCAGAGCGGCGGTCTTTTAATTTCCACTATCAAATTCGCTGTGAATAAAAGCTCTGGTGGGTGGCTTTCAAAGTGGGAGGTGTGGGTAAATGAGAATTCCTTTTAGGGTTTAAGCACCCGGAGGTGCAAAATGTCCCACGGCGTCGACCAGCTTAAAGCGGGAAGTTCAGGAAGCCCACATCCTTCGTGGCGTCTTTTGTGTCACGTTTTCGCTCGGCTGCAACTCTTTTGCTCTCAGAAATACCAATTACTTTAAGCGGTCATCGCGCAAATTTTCAACGGTTAGGATTATAGTCCCAATGAAGAGGTTTGTGCAATGGGGCGGACTGATTTCTCTCAGCTAATCAACCCTCTTTTACTTCTCTAACTTTCACCCTACCTAGCCTATCTGACCAAGTCCGAAACATGCACCACCTTTACTTGCTGCAAGTGGATGAGAATGGACGTATGGCTTAATGGTTACACCGATAAAATAAAGCTCTTTCACAGTAGGGCTCAACTGGATGTTTATTACTTAAAATATATGCGCAAGAGGCTTCTATATCCCTCTAAAGCTGTTCTGCTCTTCTCTAAAGCTAATTTAAGATAGTTCCGTTCATAACCTTTTAAGCGGAAAAAAACAATCATATACGTGCAGCTCCTCCAATGCATTTTAAAGAGATTTTCGTACATTAAGAATACAATTTTGACTTTTTCAGGCAAACATATCAAGGTCTTTAAATCTTCATTGGAAAAAATATTTTGTAAAGCTGAAGTGTATGAAATAAGATCGTAAATAAGGTTGTAGTCTTAGAAGAGTCAATACAATGAATCATTCACATGTAAAAGAAAATCAAATATTGTTCCTTTTTGCGAACGAGCACGCAACTTTACTTATGCCCATTCTAAACCAATTTAGCATCCTTATTGTAATAGATCCATAATGTACGGCCTGACAACTCGAAAGGTAGTGGATTTTGATGCTTCCCAGGTGATGGATGTTACAAATGCCTTAGGACTAAGGAATTAGAGCAAAGAGTGAGATAGAACCCTAGTCTTTAGAGAGCCTAAAATCCAAGTCTATATCTACTCATTTAAGTTGTTGAATGTTGAATAATATTAGGCAAATAACTAAAAATGCCGGAACAGTTCGCCACATAAACAGTAATAACTTGGTGATCACTTAATAAATGGCATTCTAGTGTTATGACATACCATTTATTTAAGCACTTACGCTTTACACTTCGAGTTCATGAATTATAACTATAATATTATAACAATTATAACTTTTACATAACTCATTCCCTTTAAGAACTCCAAGAGCAGCATACAATATGTGGTAAATTTATAAATGCATAGGTAATTCTAATTAAGTTTATCATCATGATCTTTAAGTTCACCTCCACGTCTCCTTTATTCTGAGGTTTGCGAAGTGCTGGTAACATCTTAAATAACTAACTTATTATGCAGTTATACGATATTCAAATATAAATTATTAAAATATCATACCTCTTTGATAGAAGAGTCAAATATAAGCAATTCCATAGGTATGACGATGAGTATTTAATAAAGACAATTTGAATTATTAGCCAACAAACATACAGCGCAGAGAATATTTTTACTTAGCAAACCAAGTATAAGTTTAGTGCAGATTTGTTTAGTCAGAAATATAACATTGACATATATTTGTTAGCCAGTATTATTATAAATCAGGCATTATCGCCATTTTGACTGCATTTATTAAACTATATTAATTCCGTTATCACTCAACATTAATACGCGTCAATTCATATAAGTATATTAAATCAATAATATAAAAAAATCAATTGATTTAAAGCTTTTTCTCATTGCATACTCTGTGAAATAGACTCCGTACGGTATCGAACTCCTAATGACGTTTTCCGAAGTTCGCCAAACATTTGGCTTAAAATGTATTTTTTCCAAGCGAGATGAAAACAAAGGCAAGGCTTGAACGAGCCTGGAGCTTGCTAGACCGGTCAATGAAACTTAATCATACATCCGTAACCAAAATGGCTCCCAGATTCGTTTGTTTGACCGAGTCAAATTGCAGAAAAAACATACCAATTCAGACGCATGCTTCTTTTAGAAGTCCTAAAAAGGGTATGGACTAACTATCGGGTCTCATCTCAAAAAAATATGTATAGCAGCGACCGAAAGCCGCAACGGAAAGGCAAAACTTCGCAATCTCATTCCGAGAGGTTTTCGGACGATAGGGGCCACCTTACATTACATTAATCAAGACAGAAATCTCTACGACGCCGGCGAAATAATATCTCACGCGAGTCGAGCGGAGCATTAGGGCGGAGGAAAGGCGGAAAAAATTATTATGCAAATCATATAACTGTTGACCCGGTGGAAAAAAACACCACGAAACTATTCGTGGGATAACAAACGGAGCGAAAGTTATGGAGTAAGAGTAGGGTCGTCACATTTACTCTATATGTATGTGTAAACGAGCACGTCAAATAATCAATGCAATAGGTTGAAGAAGAGAATACACTAAACCACACGGAACCCTGGTACTAAAGCGAAAATTGACAGCAAAAACCAAAGTAATTAAGACAATGTAACTTGACAAATTTATCATAATGGTCATGTGGGGTGGATGATTTTTCACCAAAAAACAGGCTTTACTAAATTGCGATCCTTTTTTTCCTCAGCTAATGTCACTGATTTTCCATCACGATCAACATTGGACTCAAATAATATTTAATAGTTTCACTAAATGCAAATGCACAGAGAAAACGTCACTACACGATAGTGTGACGAACTCATCCTGCAGAGTTTGGACCGTTCACGGATGAGCAAACAGCAACAATAGAAAAATATGTACGACCCGAAAATGTACTACTTCGAATCCTAAAACGGCGAATGTCGCGTATTTTGTGGTCACTTTAGTAGTATGAGAAGGGCAAGAAATATATATTCGCATGTCTCAAGAAATGGAAGGATCCATTAAAAAAGGTGTGACCGGGTGCTTTTTTTTAACGGACGTTTCCCGTACGCTTTAAGTGTATCCATCTCCTGGCCTTCTCACCCTTGACTCGAGCAAGAACTCGAAACCGTGGGCGATCCTGTTCTCTTTTATCTTTTTTATTCTTCCCTCTCCTCTTAAGCATCCCGAGTGACGGTGGTAGGTGGGGAAGATTCACGCACATTCTATCTCACCACCTCCTTCCTCTAAGAGACCCACGGCAGTCAAAGCGAGCTATCTCGTCCGCGTATGGAAAAAGAGTACCTTTCGCAACCGAACAAAGCACTCACAGAGGAGACTCGAAGGCATAAACTTTCATACCTACTCCTTCCTTCTCCTTTGCCCGGTCCCGCTCTTCCTCCCACCTCTCTCCGCTGCCAAAACAACCCACGTGAAATCCAGGCGCTCTTAAGACGCCCGAGCCCTAATTTCACTCCCGGCACGCGATGGGATGATTCAGGTGTACTACTCGACCATTTTTATTTTCACTAACATTTTTTACAACAGGATATGAATGTGCGTACTGAATAATTGGCCGAGAGTGAATCAAGGCATTCTTTGGAGCGGAAAGATGTGGACCGTAAAATCTACAGAGTGATGAGGCTTCCATGAAATTAAACGGTACTTTAAATACTTGATAGGTCCTGCGGGGCAAGAGCAATGGTGTTGACAGGGACTGTAACAACGGATTTGGAACACAGACGTAAACTAAAAGACGAGACTGGCAGATTATGGGGTAAGGAAATTACGTTTTTCATTTTCACATCTGTAATTGATGACTTTGAGGCTTATTTTAACTTTCAAATTAATTTTCAACGATTGATTAGAACGAGAAGGAAAATTTTACCTCGAACGCATTTCTCCCGAAAATAATTTACATCACCCCAAAAAAATATACGCGGGGCAATACACGATCGATGAGATTAACCTAAATATTTGTAAGTTCTTGGCCTAATATTTAGAAGAGATGTAACGCGGTTAAGAGATGTGTCACAAATGTCACAAACAACGGTATTTATAAAATGAAAGAATTTTCACTGCTCCAAGTCGATTTGGTCTTTATGCTATCCAAAGTATTAGTAAATAAACATAACCACAGGAAAAACAACTGGATAAGAAATATATATATTCATAATATTTCATTGAGAGGAAACGAATAGGAGGAACTAAAAGTATTTCTGCCTAAATATATACCACGTTACTATTCCACAAGTGCATTGAAAGATTTAACCGTCGAATAAGCAAGGCCAAGACCAATCAGTCATATGGCATGGTAAAAGAAAATTAAACGAACTTCATCTTCCGACTTATTGGATTTGATCGTCAGCAAATTCTCCAACCCAAGTTTGATCTGCAATGGAGTCACCTCAAGGCAAGCTTTTGCGCCAGAGGTTAATACTTGAATTGGCACCAATACGGTAGCCATAAACAAGTAATGACGTAAACGTCGCATGAGGGGGATAGAGACTTCAACGCGCGAGTGAAAAAGGTTTTCTGCTCTCCCGTCTGCCGTGGAACTGAGGTGTAATATGATTTAATTGACTGCATATGGCCTCCCTTCTTCATCTTCCGCATTCCTTTTTCTCCTCTGGGATGACCTGCATTAGATCCATCTATTCGAAGAAGGTGGAGGTGATTTCTCTACCTCTCAATCAACACCCAGACCTGACAAATTGAAAACTTCATTCTCCGATTCACTGATATTCCGGTCGGCTCGGGTTCGGAGCGGAGTTTTTTTAAACGGAGCCCAAAGCTTGTCACGCGCGCATGAGACTTGATAAGCACGTGCCCCGCTGACAGTCTCAAAGGGCTAATGGGCTGTAACTCTTATTTATAGGGAAACTGTCTTCTTGCTGCATCCATTCATCCCCGAGTTTGAAAAGGATCGGAGCTGACTTTGGGGCCGTCGAAATCGGCTCCCTTTCATTTTCGCTCGATTAAGATTACTCTGGAAATTGGTCGAGCTAATCCAGACTCAGCGGAGGAGGGAAATGAAACCAGAAGAGCGTGATCTCACCTAAGGAAAATGGGTGCAGTAACACCGTTTATCGCGTGAAAACCTATCCGGAGGCCATCAGAGCTTGAGTCCTCCCACGCCGTTTTGTGCGTCGCATACGGTTAGAAGAATGTCTTGAGACTAGCTACAGTTATATGCATAATTTGTGAAAAAAAGCACTTACCTCGCATACAGATCACCACAGCCGGCCTTTGAGTGCTATTTATCCTCTGTCGACTTATTTGGTGTCCGCGTTGATATGTAATTTGCCTTGTCCACGAAGAAGTGGGGGCCGCGTTAAATTGCAAGCCAAGGGGTCTATCTAGTGGAGAATCTCTCCCCAAAGACGAAGCCGGTTAAAAACTCAGTGGTTTTTTTCAAGACTCTTTAGCGTCTTCCCCATTCTGAAAAGAGAATAAAATTGTGCGTAAAAATTTCATGAAAAAATATTTCATTCGACTTCTTAAAGACAGATAGTGGAAAGCATTTCCACTGGCCGTAAGGAGAGCACTTTGCCAGCTGGCTTCAAAGCAATAGAACCACTCAATTTAAAATGCATTCCAGAGATAAATTCAGAGCGTCTATTCGCCTCTGATTACTTAAATTGCCTTGAAGTAAATTCAAGACATGTTAAACGTTCGGCCTAAGGCTTCCAACGGTAGCATGCATTCGTACCGTTGCGAGAGAAGGAATTTTGAATGGAATGGCGCTAGAGAGAAGTGGTTTACCACGGCAGGCGATCTTGGCGCATTCTTAGGAATAAAGTAACTATCGGATGAATGTATCGAGTGCATCCATAATACCCATGCAATACTTGACCACATAAAATCTCCACACTGATATTTTTTCATTTAGTATATTTATTATATTCAAAGAACGCCACGAAATCAACGAAATTCGATCATGCTTGTAATAACAAAGCCCAATAAAACTTCCTTTAAATGTATTACTCTAATAACCAGTAACACATCAAATGTATACCAGTGGAGACTCAGTATGTGTAAATGACTTAACAAAATATCGATGTCTCTACGCCCAAAATGAGCTTAGTGAGAGTTTAATAAGTTACCTCATTGTGAACCTAGCAGCTCTGCCATGTTCATACCACCCTCGTACCTTAACTTGCAATTTTTGCATATTACCACATTATCAAATACATAATATGCCAGGAGTAATGCCCTTCAATTGCAGCCTTAACTAGCAAAGAAAAAATCACCATAACCATGACCTCATTTTCCAAATTATTTCTAGCAATGAGAAAGCAAAAAGTCAAACATTTCCCCATTGAAAGCTTATAAGACAGCTTATTAAATAATAATAATGGCAAAATAGCTAGGAATAGCAAAGGAAAGTCACCGTTTCTCACAATTTTTCATCGAAATATAATTGAAAAGTCATGAAAAATTCCCATTTTTTCTAAGTATCTTCATAAAAATGCCGAAGAAACACTGTAGTAGATTAAATTGGTAATCTTTCCGTAATCTAAGATATTCGTTACGCTAGGGTACCGGAGATACGCCATCCTAAAAAAAGTAGGAAATACGAGTTCAGCCCAAATAATGCGAGGGAGATAATATACCTGGAAGAATGAACCATTTGACGAAGGAAAAAAAGGCCGTGCCCCCGTAAAAGAGAGGTTTAAATTTTCGGATAAGATAGGAACCGCCTCACCCAAAGAAAGAAGAGCCGACGATATTTCGACTCAGGCTTTTTTCACAGCTGACAGTTGTTCTATAGCTAGCGAGAATGCCTTTTAAATCATTTTTCCCCAGCGCAGAGGGCCACATAATTTAACTTTCCGCCACAACATTCCTTACTTATTCGAAGAATTTTCCAAGTTCTTTTACCCACATTCGAAAAATATGAGTTTCAAATTAAAATTAAACCACCAAGCCGGAAAAAATTAACTGATAAAACATTTGAGTATGTATAACACAGAAAGTGACATTTCACTACGAAAAAAAATTATCAACTAGAACAAATACCAGCGTAAGTATTTGAGCTGCATTCTGCAACTGATAGGCAAAGAGACAGAAGAAATTTGGCCAATCATACGGCAGAGCCAAAATGAATTGCAAAGTCTTAAAATATTTCTTATGTTTCCTAAACTTTGGTACATATACATTATAAAATACCAATTTCGATAGAGCATTTTTCGCAAATTTTAAGACACTCCATTTTTTGTGATAAGGCTAAGGCAGATGAACTCTCAGGTACAGATTGATGTAGGCGATGTTTTTCATAGAGGGATGTAGCATGGTTTATGGTGTTAAACTTTTATGGCTTAGATGAAGTTGTGCCAATAGTCCCAAAAAAGGAATGAATAAGGTTTACTGAAAACGATTCTGTGTTTTTCCCGGGGTACCGCAATAGCAGTAGGACCTCTCAATCAACAGAGCCATGTACCTACATTTCGCCCCACCCATTACGAGTCTCGAGGAGACAATTTGGGAATTGGTTCTGCTGTCACTTCACTCGCCCACCTCTTCTCATGTCAGGGCTTTCTGAATCTTGAAGAAGAGTCGGCCATAACACACTTCTAAGAGAGCTTTTCTTTCACCGAGACATGGTCACCCCACCTCGTGTTTGACAAAAGCCTGCGACGACCGGTTGGCGAAATTATAAGTGTACCGAAGATCGCTGGCAACTGACCGGAAGGCCTGGCATTTTTATTTCCCAAATAAAACGTCCATGATTGTCCAAGTGGGCGTTTCTCTTGCGGATCTAAAACGGAGGGAAGAGCGACACGCAAACAATCTCGCTCGTTCGCACACACACGCATAGTCAGATACGACCAAAAACAAAAAAAGAAACCAAACTACTAAAAAAAAGAAAGGAAGGGTCGTAAAAAAATATGGTGCCCATCCGGTTTTTTTTCTGACTACCTGATGAATGGTCCCGCACTCCACACCCTTATAGTCCGCGAATCACCTTATACATTTTTCTCGCGCTCTCCGAAGAGCAAGTCCATAAATCAACTCAAATTCTGGAGCCCGCAAATGAGCCGCTCAATTAAATGCCCCGCCGTGCCTTGGGAAGATGGTGGGCTGCCCCGATCGGGAGAGAGAGAGAGAAAGACATGGGGTGATGGAAAAAAGAATCTCCTGGTGCGCGAACGCGGGCGAGGAAAGCAAGAGATTAAAAGGCATAAATCCACGGGGACGAAACGAGGGCGAAGGTTTCCAACGACCGGTGCCATTACTAAGTGGCGCGATCACACAATCCAATCGATTCCTCTCGCTTGTCGAATCTTCTCCATCTGGCACAATATGGCCGAGGGAGAGAGGTGAAAACTTGTGCTTGAAAATGAAAATTATATCCCTCTCATTTCCTCATTCTTGGCGTATCACCTGGCTCTTGACTCCTTAGAGAGGAGAGCTGCACTCATTAACGCGCGGCTCGAGACGTCACGGAATCATCTCAGAACCCGCCAGACGCAGAGAAAGCAGTATCGTCCACAAAATTGGGATAGCAGTAAAATCCGGATGAAATTCGAGCAAAATAAAACGCAAACTTTAGTACGAACCTAGGGCCGTGAAATCGGAAGTTTTACGCAAAATTTCCAAAAAGGCCAGATTTAAAGTTTTTCATGAGGAAAACCTCTAACCCGATGATAAATTGCTTATAAATAAATGGCAAACGTTTTTATTCTTACTGTCAAGAAATTAACAAATATTCGAGACATTCAGTGGTACTTCAACGATGGCATCATCTGACACTTACGGTTATTTCTTTTTATGTTCAAGACGGAATTCCCAGATAGAGGATAACTTCAAACTTTGTAAATTTTCAATCAATGATACTAGTAATTAATTATGCAGGTGAAAATGAACAGGAAAATTAGAGAATAGTCACAAATGAGCAGAAAATACAACAAATTACTTTGTAAGTTAACGCGTATACCACAAAGAAGAGCATAATGAAATCCCCCTTATCATATTCGGTGATTTTGCACAGATTTTCAGACTCAGAAAAATACACATTGGAAAATTCTACACGTTGCAGATATGTTATCAGTATTTCCGCTTGCTAGTTATTTTAAGGTTGCACATGAAAATGAGAATCATTTATTTAAAAAAATTAAACATAGCGTGAAAGGCTAAATTGAAGATAAATCATCAAAGGCAATGGTAATGAGAAACCCCTCAAAGCCAGTACCTTTACAAGAAGGAGTGTTAAGATAGATGGGCACGAAATAGCAGGTAGAGCAGGTGGAATAGTTTACGTGAATGAGAAGTATTGGCAGGGAAAAAGGCAAAGAAAATTACATTAGCGAAGGAATACCTTGATTTCTATTTCACATTTGCTGAACTGACTACCACTGATGGATTATTTGACAACCATTTTCGAGGTAGAATATTATCTAACTAACTTTTATCGCGATCCAGTACGAATTTATAATTAAAATGGGATGTAGACTTTAATTTACGAGATATTGGGTACGTTTTGATTAATTTCATACAAATTAAAATAATTGAAGACTCTATTCATCTCTTTTCCTCAAGACCAAGCAATTGACTGAAAAATCCTGTTTTCACGTAAGCAGACAGTGTTCTCCTCAAGCTAAGGCAAAATAAAAAAATGGATAAAATCCGCGACGGCGGATTCTTCCCATAACCTCTCATGTTCCCAACGCATCAATGGCGTCACTTTGAAAACTCATGCTTGACGCACATAAAGCTCCCGGGCTGTTAAGCGTCGACCCCAACCCTAGAATTAAAATTTACTTCCCGAGGCCTAAGAATTATCATAAGATTTCTCCAATGATATTCGATAGATGCCCAGGGAGATAATTAACCTCCCAATGGTTTGTGACAGCTCGTATGGTTTACGATATTGACAACTAAATATAATCAGCTAAATTTTTCCCTGAAATTCTCATTCAACAAACATTATACAGACTACATGGCGCGAAAATAAAATTAAAAACAGTAGGAGGAAGCCGAAAAGAAAGTTGCCCCAATCCTGTCTCCCCTTCTCAATCTCCTGCCCCGAATCCTCCCCCCCTCTTCCCTCACTCCCCCACCAGCTCTGGAGCGGAAAAGAGGACCCTGTATAACAACATCCCCTTCTCAGAATGGACCGTTTGTCACTCAAAGAGTGGCACTCTTTTTATTCCTCACTCCGAATCTCCTTCTCGATTTTCTCCCGTGAAAGATCCGCGAGTGGGAAAAAAGTAATTTGTCAAATCCTTGAAGGAGAATGAAACCGACAACACGGTGGGAGATTTCGGCCAGCAAAACTCAATTAAATGCAATCTTTTTGCTAGTCCAAGCAGCCGTCAAGTCCTTTTCAAAAACCCTCCGCAAACAGCGGAATAACTGCGGCCAATTTTAACGCAATTCTCCGAGTCTTTTTCTATAGTGTAAGCAATCTGTATTTCTCCCCTGACATGTTGAAACTGTAGAGGAATGGGGATACGTTCTTGAAGAAGATTTGATGCATGCAAAAAAAGCGGAAATGTATTTTACTCCTGGTCATTCAATAAAAACTGCACCATAATTCCTGAAATTAATACCTTCACCATTGAAAACCGCAGTAACTTAGAAAATTTTGGAGGTTACTACAATGTCATAATTGAATGAAATAAACTGAAGTAGAATGTAATGATTTTAGTGATACTGTTTTAATTTTCTTTCCCTCCTAAAGTTCATTTTTCCGCTTCAACCACTGGCTATAATTACGAATCTAAGCACATTATTACATAAGAACCTCTTCTTTTTTTTGCCAAGAATTATGTAATTAAGATACGTTAATTTTTTTACTGACTTATGCTTCTTTATAAATTTAAGACAGTTATTTCGTACATTCTTAGAACAAGTCAAAGCCCAGCGGAAGCCAATAATTTTGACGAATTATTGACAATGCTTGAGTTGCCATCTTAAATATTGACCATAATACCTTAATCACATGTTTACAGCTCGCATTCAAGACAGGATTTACAAATGAAGTGGATTCAAGGTCCGACAGCGTTTGCAGTGCTGATTCGATGCGCTGCACGACGTATGTAAAAGCGTTACGTACGACGTACTCATTTCAGTAAATCCACCGCGGTTTTTTACCAAACAATCTGTAATTGTGAATGCATTTCCCAAGAAAACGAAAATACAGTAGTTCGATATCCTGGCACAGGTGAATCAACTTTCAATGAAAATCAAATCGGAATTTTCAGCTTCTTCCTACTCATACAGAAAGCGTATTAAAACTGTGATTCGAACACATTAAAAGCATGATTATCACTAATCGACAAAACACGTCTCTCAAAGACAATAATTTTTGGGGAAAAAGCATAAGGAAGATGTTAGGCATTCCGAATTAAGACGCAGTTAGGCACACGGATCGATAACCTGCTACCTTTCTACCCATCTGGTCATTTGCTTTTGTTCTTTTATTTATCTTCTTTTTTATATGGCACTTAATGGAAGAAAGAGGGCAGAGAGGATCCTTTCACACACGCATTGAAACAAAGAAACCCACTTAGACGAGGCACACGGCTCGCCGAGAATCCACCATGCCGTGCGTTCTTTCCCTACCTTAGACGTGAGTCCCGCCAAGTAAACGCTTCTGGGTGCTTTCCACTCCTCACATGGCGGATAATTGGATCGAACTGTTATACGCGGAAGTGTCATTTCTCTTTCGCCTCCGTGCGTGTCTCGATCCCACAATTTTCGCGCGTCTGCACCTCCACTGCTAGATAGTGCTGCTCACACGATAGCAAGCGCTCCCCCTCACGACCGCTTGTTCTTTGGAAAAATAAAAAATAACGAGACCCACACATTTCGCTGCATTCGGTTAAACTGAACTTTTCCTTCCCTTCGGTCTGAATTGGCGGCGATCTCTGCAGTCGACCTCACGTAATCAAGAATGGTCAAGCTTTCGGTAATTTTCTCCACCCGTTTTCAGCTTTGGGCTTCAAGCATATTAATTATGTCTTTACGATACTCGACACATGTTTTACAAAGAAGGATAAGGCCGTTTTCACACACCGGCAAAACCGGTGCCGGCACCGGATGCAATGTACTCAAATGGAAGCTTTCACACGATGTCCCGCCCGGCACTATTGCCGGCGCCGGCAACGGCACTGGCAATTGCCGCCGGCGATGAACTTGACAAATTTGAAACATTGAAACCCGCAGCCGGCACGGGCTGCCGGTTTCAATGTTTTTAATGTGCACTTTCACACACATACCAATTTTGCCCGTGCCAGTGAGGAGATAGGTTCAAAATTCAGTCTGCTCGTTCGTCCAAAATGAAACTGGCTACTTTCCGGTACTGCTGCTGTGTGTGAAAACAACGCTAGGTCGGTGCCGGTGTGTATGAAAACGGCGTAACAGTATCAATTTGGACTCTTAAAGTGCGTTAGACTGCAATTTATCACCACTGCGTCCAGATTTTGTCAGAGAAAAAGAGTCCTATTAGTCGCAGTTGTACGGAACGTGGTGGTACAACACGATTAGACAAAATATAGATAAAAGAAGACAAATAAGACGAAAATAATTAAGCATTTTCCTGTTTATCACTTTATATGTACCAAATCCTCCACATCGGGACGTCCACATCACACCATATTATAAACAACTAAGATGACCCAACGTCAAATCCCGTAGAGAGTACCTTCTGGGATACTTTTTGTTTGTTCTATTTAAAAACAAATCACCCAAATATCTGTATGATTTGTTCCTTAGTTGTCCCTCTGTCTCCACAATGTCCACTAGGTCTGATCCTAATCAATTGTATTTTCCAGGGCATCGCACCATCGCATTTCTTGTTACAGCTTGTCACATATGTAATAAGATGCCAACTGATATTAAAAATTTCAGATCTGTTAAAACATTTAAAATGAAATATCATGATTATTTACTTTCCCGGGAATAACATAAGTTACTCTTATTATTTTTTTCAAATTTGTGTCCATGTTATTATGGTTCCTTATTTACTTTATCATTTTGCTATTTGTTAAGTTATGAATACATGAGTGTATGATTTTTTGTGTTTGCCTTTTTTTTACGTACGTACATTTGTTATGTTATGAAATGAGAAGACATTTCATATTGACATTTAAAAAATGATGAAAAGTTGGTTTTTTTTGTAATTTTGATTGTGCCTGCAAACTGTATTATTATTATTTTTGTTCTTATGAATTTTATCCTGAATAATAAATATTTTTCTATCTATCTATCTATCTAAATCCTAACCACCACCAATAAATATCCGGGTATCTAAAGCTACAAAGAAAAAATGTTAAAAACTATCATCCGACAGGCAGTTGGGTCTAATGGAGAAAGTTCTTATCCGTCACATCTGCAACTGGTTTAATTTTACACTGAAAGCAAACAATCTATGAAGAATCAAGAATGATCCTTGACAAGATAATGACAAGCTGAGTGAGCGTATGTCAAATATGTATTTCACATGTCCATGAAGTGGATTTCGAGAAAAAATAGTCTCACCGTGCAGAAAATAAAAGTCTAAAACGATTATAATGTCACAAAAAAGCTCATGTGAATCGTTTTTCTCATTAAAAGAAATACGGATGATACATAAAGGGAGTTGTTTTATAGCTAAATTCCAATTTGGTCGCATCCAGTCTTCATAAAAAGAATGAACAGTGGATCTCAGAAATGATGAAGGCAGTTCAATTTCGTCTCAAAAGTCTTTTGTCCCGTTTTTAACCTTATTGTAATATCTGCCGCTTCAAGAAACAATGGAGATTCATCTTGGTTAATAGTTTATTGCTGACCCTTGAGATCTGCGCCGATTGAAACTCGCTTTAAGAGCTTGGAAATGGAACACAAATGCTAGGAGAAACAGCAGGATGCGCTAGGAGCTTACCTTCGATTGAGTCAATATAGGTCATCACCGAGTTTCCTTATTTCAGAATATTATCAAATGGAGGTTGGAAAGTAAGTTGTATTTCAACTCAGACAGGTGCCTCAAACTTACTCTAGTAGATAATGGGTCACCATAGATCTTAAACAGGAAAAATATATTTTTTTGAGTTAGTACTGACGTCCATTTCTTGAAAATTGTTTTAATAACAAACACAATTTTTTGTTTTCGCAACAGTAAAAAGATGTTCGAGGTCAACGATAAATCATAAAAAGTCATGCGATAGGATACTAAATATTAGTACCCGCTATCATCGAGCTATTATCCCACCTACATCGATAAAACCCTTATATCGAACTAAATCTTCAAAAAAGCATTGAAATATAAAGGTTTCTTTTCAAACAATTCAATGCAACAGATATTGTATAAAACCGTGCATCTAAATGTGATTTATTGCATATTCACCAGCCAAACATCGAACACCTTACGCGAAACCAAAACTCTTCGCAGCCAATGATCCATTTCACAGACTGATTCTTGTAACAAACGAGCTCCTTTAGCAGTAGAAGCTAATGAACCTTCTTGCCCGCGTTTAAAAATATTCAATTTTCGATGAGCAGAGACATAATTTTTTTTCTTCCCGCTCGTGCGTGTCGTGGAGAATTCATTATAATGAGCCATCACCGCATCCGAAATCTATCAAGCAACTCATCACCGTTCTCGGGAGAAATTTGTATTCCTCGCGCGGCGGAAGGTAGGCAAAGAAAGAGCCGCGGAACGAAGCGGAGGTTGGATGAGAGAGAGGAAGAAAGAAACAAAAGCAATTACGCCCAACCACCATTTCTCATTGTTGCCCGGCAGCCCTCGGACCGCGTCCGTTGTCCCAGAAGGCTCTCTCCCAGATCCACCAACTCCCATCACTTGCGGAACGCGTCAATAGTTTCTCGCGGTCACCTCGCAGCCCTTTGAAGAGCACCTCTTTTTCTCGCCGACGTGCGAAGAGTTTCCCATTTAAAAGTCGCTTTCAAACACGTCTGGTCGGTCTATCTAAATTTATTCAGCTTCGACGGGGGTGGCCTCTCACTCCCTCAAAAATAAACCCACTTAGTCCTCCTCGAGATGCATGAAAAACATTCTGAGCCTCTGACACCTCACACTTTTCATTAACTATCCTCAAACTAGATTAAAGTTACGCAGGAGCTTCATTGGTGAAATCAATCAGCCATCGAATCGCAATGCATTCTCAGTACTAAAATATTAGCTGCCCTATAAAATACTAATCATTATCATAGGGTAGTGCCAGCTGATTTTTGGAATGTACCTATCTCAATATCCCACATTCGTGGTCATATTTTAACTCATTGCTTTTTTCCCATCTTTTTGTATCTTCTTTAATGTAGATACATTCTGCACCTCCTTATGTCGCTCGAAATTTCTATCATCTTTCTTCCTCTTCCGCGCCTACCAAGCGTTCTCCCCTCAACCATCCTCATCAACGTGCCCGAGAAGTGATCTCAATATGTCATCCATTCACTTGTTTAGCCTTCCCCGAATCTCCGCCAATAATTTGTCTAGGGTAGACAGTAAAAATCCACCTACCTTACGCTGAACTTAAACACAAAAACTCCGGATCGCGCGCGTCTCCATCTATGCAATACACAGCAGGCCGTCACAGGGGCGTGTGGAAGTGTGATTCTGAGGTGTCAGAATGTATTCGCATTACCTGGCCCACACCAAGGCATGTAAATTTTAAAACCCCGCACATAGTACAACAACTGAAATCCACATCAACTCCGGTGAATGATGAGAGTACCATAAACTAAATACGCATGCGCTACATGTCTGCACAAAATATGTTGCCAAGCAGTCCGAAAAATTGATGTTTTACATTCCAAAAAGTAGTAAAAGTCGAACACAATAATAATTTCAATCAATTTTTTCAAAACCAATCAAAGAATTTTAATCCTACTCTTAGATGAGATTTAGACCATCGATTTCCAAAATGGGTTTGCAAGAAGTAGATCCAGTATACCAGAAACGGAATCCACACATTCATCGGAAAAATTACTTGGAGGTATTAAATTGTACATTTAAAGTTTCACAGTCCGGTAAGGAAGCTATCCAGCAGGGAAGAAGAAAGTATTTCACTGGCTTGAAGTCAATATTGACACAGTTGATCCCAAGAAACACTTGATTCTTGCACCGAAAGATGGATATGAGGCTAATTTTTAATTCATCAGTGATTACTCTGTCGTTTTAACTGTGACTGCAATCCAGATCTTTCTGTGGAGTTGCTTAGAGCATCCAGGTAGTTTCCAACAACATGTCTCCATATGCCTTGTCGCGTACATTTCCCAGCTGCCATTACCCATTTAAAACTTGATAACATTGCCCCCGTCTCAACGACGCACATCTCCAACACTTTTTTTTTAGCATTTTCCATTCATTTCTTCATCAATCCTCGACCAATACTTGGGCTAACGTTTTAAGCTGCACCATTTGCCCCTTAGCCGTCTTCTTTCGTTATATCACCATAATCGTCGCCATCTAACTTTCTCACCATCATGAAGACCTAACTACGCTGCCGATTCTCTCTCCTTCCTCCTTACCCTCTTCCTCGTGAATCCCTTTTCTCCTACCAACACTATCAATCTTATTTCTGCGTTTACATTCCACATAAAGCCACGCGTGATTTTTTGATAAAAAATGGCCGGGAGGATGAAGAGAAAC
This sequence comes from Pyrrhosoma nymphula, assembly GCA_963573305.1. Classification (NCBI taxonomy): domain Eukaryota; kingdom Metazoa; phylum Arthropoda; class Insecta; order Odonata; family Coenagrionidae; genus Pyrrhosoma; species Pyrrhosoma nymphula. Next base: position 119,550,058 of record OY754333.1, read on the forward strand.
AACCCCACCTCGGACTTCTCGGAAAATGCGGCACACAAATGTTCGCCGTGGAACACGAACACGATGGCACCTCAGATTAATATGGAGGTCGGCAGAGTCACGTCGCCTCCCGCGAATCCCATATTTTCTCCTTTCATCCTCTCCTCTTCCCTTCATTCTTTTTATCTTTCTTGATCCCGGGACCCCGCTCTCAAATCTCATCTTTTCCACTCCTCAAAAAAAGTCTATTTACTTATTTTTTGTCCAGGTAAACCGCCATTCTTACCCACTATCGCCAGTTTTTTAAGGTTGGTGCACAGTAAAAATAAGAACATAATGTAACTTGAGCTCTGGCAGCAATCGCCCGTCTTCAAATCACCCAATGAGAACACTCCTTCCTTTCCTTACACGGACGAATGGCATTTTTTATCCTCTAATACTCAATTTCCAAGATTGGTTCCAATTCCAAGACAAATCTTCCTTCATTTTTGGGCACTGAAAATAGTGAAACATTATGTTGCAAAAACGTTGTCGCCAGCGAACTATCTCACTGTGAAGTGGCTTCATTCAAATTTACTTGTATTTACTACTGCATTGCTCTCTCTTTTCGCTGGTGACTCATGACAAACCGCCAAGGAGGCTTCTGATTGGTATATATCTAGAAATCACTCGGATTCATGGTTGTGATGAGAGCAAAAAGCCAATTTAACCACATATCTGAAGAGAGGAAGGATAGTCGTCTTCTGCGTTACGTTATACTCTTAAGGTGCATAGTGAACATTATCTGATTCACTCACTCAAGTTCAACCGTCTGAAGTTACGTTCTAAAGTCATACCCTTATGTCCAATGTGAACAGGCCTAAAACGTTTACTCGACTCTCCACCTATGGTTCTCTTCTTTTTCAATTTATAAGCCCTCCTCCTTTCTAGCAGTGCGCTTCCTTTAATCACGGCACCCCGGAGCGGGCCGAGGGAGAGAACACAAGACGGAAGATCCCGGCAGTAGTTCGTGTTCTCTATTTATCCCGAGATCGAGTGGGCAGCGGCGAGTTCAGACGTCGATCTCGTAGAGCCAGGGGTGGTTGTGGGAGGAGAGAGGGGGAGGAAAGAGCCCAGGAGGATAGAAAGAGAGAACTGTAACAGGGCCGAGAAAGGACGAGGAACCGTGTCGAGTGGAAGAGACCTGGTCTGTAGGAAGAAAAGGATGAACGGGCGCACGAATGTAAATGGATTCTAAAAAAAACGGGAACAGTGAAATGAATAAAAGGAGTGACATAATACAAAACGGCCCATGAAAGAGCATGAAAAATTTGGAGGCATTAACATTCTCTGCATGGTGGAAGTTGCAAAATATCAGACAAGTAAATTGGACAACTGGTCAGAGAAAGATTTTCAGTAGCCACAAAACCTGAAAAAAAGGTCGTAAAGAGTATTGTGAAAGAAAACGTAACACGTCGTGATATTTGGCGGGGCTTCGTCTTCGCCGAGGTTATACTTGAACAAAGCGTTTTATTTTAAACGGGGAAAAACCAATAACATTTATTTAATCTACGATGCCTTATCACCATAAGACATAAGATGCATGATAAAAAAGAAAGAGAAAAGAATAGATAAGAGAAAAATGCATGATAAAAAAGTGTGGAACTGCAAGGAAAGCTAGTGGATGTGTATTATTAAGGAATGGGTACGTACTTAAACAAATCCTATAGAGAAAAATTGGAACGTTGCTCACGTTAAACCTTAGTTCATTGCCCTAAAAAAAATCACGACTCTACTCACTTCACATACACACCGTTGTGTCTCCGTTCACTGATCAAAGATTACAACACTAAATGTATAATTATTTAACTATGTATAATTTACGGTTGCTCACCTATACCTCACAGTAAAATTCCTATTAGAAGCCATATCTTTAACCTATAGCTTTCGATCGAGGCAACCCAATCCATAATAATGCCAAGCAACCGTTTCCTGCTCTTGATATGTCATAATGAAACAAACACGTTCAACAAACGCAAAATGAATCTCATTTACAGAGTGGAATTAAAAGATAAATGTTATCACTCAAGACAAAAGGAGAACGTAGATTTTTAACAGCAAGGTAGAAGTACATTCACGCAAAGGAACGATGATGGAAGGTTCGAACAACATGAGGAAAAGAAAAGTAGGTGGATAATGGAGGAAGAAAGCAGGAAAGGCATCGACAGAATAGGAAAGCAAGGGGAAGAAAAAGGTTTTGAGAAATATGATGGTCGCAATGTGAGAGATCCGCGTGAAAATTTACGACTGAAGCTAAAAAAAAAAATAGGAGCGAGAAAGATGTGGGATGAGTAGGAGATGAGAGGCGGAATGGTGGGTTCACGGAAAGGGACGAAAAGAGTAGTGTAAAGGTGTGAAGTAAGCTGAGAGGCGTAAAAGTGTCGAGACAAAGGTTCTGATGGAAGAGATACGGGAAAACAAAGACAGCTCAGAGATTACACGTGGAATTATGCGGAGGTTGTCATTAAGTGAAGCGGATAAAGTATCCAGCCGGAAAAGTTAAGATAATTTTAATTGGACAACTCATTGATTCAACTCGCGAGCAGGGGCCGTTTAGAAAGGTACAAGCACTGTGCCAATTAAAGGCCTTATGTTGGGTGCGATAAATTCTCAAATTAAAAGAGGCCTTGTGGCATCAGACGCAAACAATATCGGTTTAAATACCTTGGGCTGCGTATTGCGCTTGTACAATCACAATTTGAGCAACCAGTGCATTAAAATTACTACTAGCCCCAAAAACATGTGCAAAAAAGTTAGCATGGTCGTAAAATGCGATGGCTCACGGGCCAATCTCCTCAAGAGATTTCCGGTTCAGTTTCTGAAGCTGGGAGATTTTAAACCTTGGCCAGCGTAAGGTAAATGACAATCGAGTCCGAAGTGGGTACAGTAAAATAAAATCACAGGTACATGTTAAGTTCTGTATATATTGGTGAGCGTTTTCTGACTAAGGGTAGAACCCAGTTGGATTGGAGAAAAATCACATGGCTGTATATTATTGAATGAATTGTGTTAGAGTCCAGTGCTAGTGGTCGCTTAGAATCATCATCCTTAAAAGACACTGATACAGCCGGGCATTTATTCACTGCTTTTAAAATAATACTCATAAAATGGAATTTTGCACTAAATACTCATAAATTACACATGGAGGAAGCAATAAAATAAATAGAAGAACAAGGAATCAAAGTGAATGGAGAAGAAATCAACATGCTACGCTTCGCTCATGATATCGCCATTGTGGCAGAAAACGAGGAAGACCTACAGAACTCACTGAACACAATAGAAAAAGTGTTCCAGGAATACAACATGAAAGTAAATATGAAGAAAACCAAGATGCTTGTGTGCGGAAGAGAGAAAGAAGTGGCCGACGTCCGCCGCAAAGGAGAAAGATTGGAGCAAGGCGAATCATTCACCTACCTCGGGAGCACCATTACCTGGGATGGAAGAAGCACGACAGACATCAAGCGTCGAGTAGCCCAAGCTAAGACGGCATTCATGGCCAAAGGCCGCTACTCTGCTCGAAGAGCAAAAGACTGAAGACAAGGAAACAGAACGTGAAAACATTCGTGTGGGCAGTGGCACTCTACAGATCAGAAGCATGGACCATTGGAAAAACTGACCAGAAAATAATAGAAGCCTTCGAGGCCTGATGCTGAAGGAGGATACTAAAGATCAAATGGACGGATAGGGTGAGGAACGAGGAGGTATACAGAAGAATCGGAGAAGAAAGGGCACTGTGGAGTACCATGCGCCAAAGAAGAACACAGTGGGTTGGCCATGTTATGAGACACAACAATTACATAGGAAGCATAATGGAGGGAAAAATTGAAGGGAAAGTCCCCAGAGGAAGACCAAGACAAGTACTTGGGGCAAGTCAAAAGGGATACGGGGAAGATGAACCATAGGGAAGTGAAGGAACTGGCATGGGATAGGGCGAAATGGAGGGCTGCAGTATACCAATCCTAGGATTGTAATACTATGACTCATAAATTATGCTCAGTAAAATCATCCACAGTTGAACTGCTAGTAGTTTACTGACCAAGATTGAGAATTGTAAACTCCAACATTATGTTCCGCTTGAACTCTGTTCTTACCAGACACTATTTTATGGCAATAAATTTAGCATGTTTACTCAAATATACAAACAACTAATTAATTTTGCTAATTTTATTCAAAAGTTAAATATGTTTTTTCTTTTTAATATCAAATTATTTTCCACTGTGTTTAATTCGAATGTGAAGCACATACGAAGGCGTAGCCTATTATTTTCTGCTACCCTCTCACCATCAAAAATAGATCACTCGTATCTTACCAGTTTCAACTTCCTTCATAAAACAGGAGTAATCCTTCTATTTCCAAACCAGGGAGTGAAACCGCAAAACTATGCCCTGCGAGATATTTGAGCTTATTCCTTAAGGACATTAGTTTATTTAATTTATGGACATGAATACGGCAGATTACGTTCAAAAGTAATAAGGCAAAAGAGGGAAAGTCGAAAATAATTGAACTATCACCTATTCTCAGAATTGACCAAAAAACAATAATTATGCACACTTGGACTGCTAAATTCATATTTTTAAGACCAGAACCAATTGTCTATCAATTTGACAATATAGATGAAAAATTGCTGGCAATGATCCTTTCACAAAACTGAATTCTCAAACTTAACAACAGAGGCTTTTGCTTCACTGTTCATCAAACGGCATCATTAGGAGGTTATATGCCTGAAAGAAAAGGGCTGCTCGGATACCGTGCGGGTGGAGAGATATTCATTTCTCGCTTTCGTAGACCGCCTCGGGTGAATTCGTCACGGCGCGTGAAAGATGAATAGATAGAGGATTGGGGGAAGATAAATAAATAATGCATCGCAACAAACGGGCGTAATTAAGATCGAGATGGCGAGGGAGAACACATTAGGATAACAAATGGAAAGACAATAGGAGCGGTGGCAGGCAGGGAAGGACAGGATGGGAACATTGTGTTGGCCGGGGAGGCCAGGGAGGGAGGGGGGGATGCGGGAGGAAGAAGATGTGCGGGTTGGGCTGTGGGAACCGCGCTAGAGAGCGGAACTGTTTCCAGAGACGAGAGTTTTCAACATATACTGCTTCCGCGGCAGCCACCGCGAGGCATATACCCACCCTAGCATGTAACTCCCACACGGATAACCCCAAGTCAAGGCAGAGAACAAATACTCTTGATACCCAGAACTTACAGAACCTTGTCAAAATGCACTACATCCGTGATCACATTCAGTAAAGTGAAAACAATTAGTAAAATTCTACGGTTATTTAATTAACTATAACCTAGGTTTCGACGGTTCAACTGTCATAATTAACTTTGATAATGACAGGTGAGCTGTCGAAACCTAAGTTCAAGTAAGCTATACTATTACGAAATTTTACAAAATGTTTCCTTAAAAAGATTATAGTAGTTCGACAGAGCAACTGCCATTATAACCTTTGATAATGACAGTTCTACTGTTCAACAGTCATTATCAATTTTCATAATGACACCTGAACTGTCATAACAAAGGTCGAAGTAAATTAAACGATTGCGGAATTTTACATGTAGTTTTATTGGAGATAATCTTCATCAACCAGTTCCACAAAGTGATGCCTGATATTTTAGAACTACATCCGAGTTCAAATAATAAAAGTGTTAAAATTTTAAATGCGAGACATATTAAATGCGGTATTTTAGGTTGTTCGAACGTGAACAAATTTACAGTTTCGACGTTAAACTATAGAATCGAACGAAGAGTGAAAATAAAAGATATTTTTATGTTTACAAAAAAAGTAAAATCGGTAAGATTTTCATTTCTAAAGAGAAGAGAAGCTGGTTGGCAGCTGGATTAAGGTATCCTCTGGAAAACGGGATTTAGGATACAAAAAGAAGTGGTTTAATGAATTTGGATTTAGGAAGTGAAGCAACCAAAAACCAAAGAGAATTATCAATGTATTAGGCTCGAAAAGGCTAGTCATGAAAGATATGGGAATAAAGGAAGAAGTGCTTCATAAAAAAGTTATGTGTATGAAAAATATATTCTTGGAAAAAAGGTTGAGCTGTGATTTCAACAAAACAAACCATACTAGTCATTTCTTTTGTCATTATTAAATTGTTACTTCGTCTGTGGCTTTCCAAACGACATATCTACGGGTCGACGTTACCCACATTTTCAAAGTGTCATTAAGGGAGCCTACTTGACGGATGACCAAATTGTGGGACGAGATCTCTCACTTCTACTCCCTGGTAATCTCTTTTCCTCTTGAAATATATAATAGATAGAAAGAGCGAGAAGAGAGGAAGTTAGGTCATTATTAACTCATTCTTTACAGATTAAAGACAGAGGAGTCTGGTTTGCATTTAGTATCCAACAGGTTGAATTAAGAAAATGCTGGAGTAGGTCTTGTGTTCTTATCCCGCCGCCATTTTTCCGAGTTGCTTCATTTTCAGTTCTCCTACTTTTCCAGCCATACTGATCCACTTTGTCTGAGCTGTAACTTTATCTGAGCCATAAAGCACAGTAACACTTAGCGATAAACTTAATGCTTAAAAGCAACAAGCCATGATTGTTAAATTCAACGATTACAGATCAAGTAATGTAAATAAATGCATAACTGTAAAATAGTGTAAAAATGTAAATAAAGCAAAACATAACGTCACATTAATTTTACCTACATATCCACAAGTAATCACACCAAAATAATTTGATGTTTTCACGAAGGAAAAGGGAAAGCAAGATTTAAATCTGAGCCGAATGGTATATTTTTATATGAACAATTTTCTTATTTCCGTATAACACTCCTCCATTATGAAATGAAAAATTTGTGCAACATTGACCCTTACTCATATAACGGCGTGCATATAGTTACATCAGACGCAATTTTGGCGGAGTGAATGCCTTTCCGATGTCGCGGGTCCGAATCCCACTTAGTTGAATATTTCTCCACCTGGAGTTGGCTATACGTCAAAATATATCAAATTGCCCTTAATTGACAAAAGCTATTAGCAATGAAGAAATATAACTAGGAGTACTTTTAACAAAAACACTGGAATCATGACCCCACAACATATCAACTTGATAAGTGTGCAAACTTCCTTAGCCATGACATATTTACCATTTTGACGAAATGTAATCATTATTGCTTAAATTTCATTTCGGAAAAATACGGCAATTTGACCAATTCCCTTTGAAAGAGAATATTAAAGAAGATACAAGATCCCTCATACTAATTTGGGTCTTTTAAGTTCGCCGGAAAAGAACGGCAGAAAGGTAGACATTAACTGGCATAAATGCATGGGTAGTGGATAATTTTTCGTCTGTAGCAGATACCAAATATATGAAGCAAGTGACATAACTTACATTCAACCTCTGTAGGATGCAACACCGACTTTTTCCGGCAACTGCTGCTACTTATATTATGGCCTCGAAATTATTCTAAGTTTCATTTTCAGCAAGAATTAACACTATCACAAGAGAGATCCTTCGGTTAGCCGCATAGTTAGTCTCTTGTCTGTCGTACGAGTCGCCCAGCTTTTCCTAACAAAAATGGTGTGAAATAATCGAACGAATTTCATGTAAATGACTCGGTACTGATTTTAAACTTGATAACTAGAAAGCTGGCGGTGCTAGCCTTCCCTGAAAGATAATCACTCGCAGTAGGCCTCCGGGATTAAGATTTCCTTCGTCCGCGACCCATTTTTGGCTAGCCACCTTGTATCTCCCACCAAAACACTTCTGCTCTGGAGTCCGCTCTCACTTGGGCGCAATCTTTGTTCCCATTCCTCTTCCACCTTTTCCTCCCGGCGCTTTCCATCTTGTACCTTGTCTTCACCCCGTACCTTTCGAACGGGTAGCTTGACGCTGCCCTTCCCACCGTTTCAGTAATTCGCTTCACACCAACGCCTAACTTTAGTCTCAATATTTCTTCTGTCGCAGGCACCCTTGTTCGCCTTGTTCATTTCTTCCTCGGCTTCCACTAACATACCGCATACCACTAACATACCGCCAACTAAGGGAACGGGCTTGGTCAGCGGCACATCAGCTCCCATCTTATCGAGTCTCATTCGTTTTGGTCGATCGGGCGGTCGATGCCCGCGGCGAAGAGATTTCCACTTCGGCCGAACTGTGAGGGCGCCCCTCTCCAATGAAAGATCGCGACTGGAGGACTGAAGTCCCGAAAATGACTGAATAATCAGGTATTTACTCTCCTCTAGTCCCCACCATATTATCTTATGTTTCAAAGCGTCCGCGTCACTAGGAAAGAAAATATTAATCGAGGGCTATATTTAATTGGTCCCGAATGAGAGGGAATGATTTTTCATTGCTGTTTTGAACGTCCACTCACGAGGAACGATGAGCTTTTGTTCATTGTTAATTTTTCCTCGCATCAAAAACGCATGAAGATGGATGGCAGGGGCTTTTTTTTAACTAACACCCTTCGAATTCAATTTCCCTCGCGTTTAGATGAAGCCGCGATGAGCTTCCACAAAGATACATTGATGGGAGAGTTAAATACGCCGGCAATATAGATATTAGCCTTCCAGATATGAAATAACACCCTAAAAGTTACACGCAGCGGGAAATATCAATCCATGAAATGGAAACATTCGGCGTGACTCTTCAATTCCTTGAATAATGTCTGATTTCTGTAATAAATGGCTTTACGACAACCGTAAAGTTTTCTGCTACCTGACCAGCATTTAATATTGCAAAGTTGCGTGAAAATAATTATGATCGAGGAATTTCTACGATGCCACTCATGATGCAATTTGAATATTCGCGGACCAGGCCAAGTTCGTCCATTGACAAAAAGATAACGGTAAAAAAGGTACAGTTGGTAAAAAGTATCCAGAATATCCGCATGAATTTTACCAAAAAATCAGCATAATATATTTTACACATTTGCTTTAATTTGTAAGTTAGGAAAAAATAATAATATCAATATCGGATTGACTAAAGATGGTGTTATCAATATGCCCACTATTCGTCTAATGAGACCTCTCATTGTTTTTTTATCATGGCGCACAAGAAATTTCTCCATACTTAAATCATGGCTAGTAGTCCTACAATCTAGGGACATCCCTTCAAGTCACCAGAATCAAGATCAATCATAAATGCGTTTTTTTAAGCTGTACATGTATTAAGAGATGGATTTCTGAAAGATAAACTTCATGGCTGACCAGGGGCAACGGGTTAAGTAGTATCCACGTCACTTAGAGCTCTTTAGGTCACGTTAGACCATAAAATTTATGAAACTTAATAAGCAAGGAATATCAAATGCGAGAGAAAGAAATTCAGAAATCAGGCATGTCGATTACATGACTAAAAGGAATGTCCTTCATTTCATTTCCTTAGTGCTAATAAATTACTAAAAATCAATATTTAATAAATAACGATAATGGCACATGAGCCCTGGAGTTAAAAATTACTGGCAAGGTTTTATGATATGTACCCACCCTAACAGCAACCGGATAGCAAGTGATACCGGATACCAACCGGATAACAACGAAATCAGTGATAACTTTTGGGTTAAAATTATTGACGGACGCCAAATTTCATCATTAAGAAGCTTCTTCATTTTCAAGTCAATATGTATATATATATTGTACGAAGCAACTGTACCATACTCAATGCATGTTTATACATTAACGCAAATCGAAGTAGTAAAATGAATGAAAACCAGCGAATTATAGGCACCTAAGTGAAGTTTCTACAGGAGCATTATAATGTCATCTCTAACTTTTATTTATCTTCAAACCCGACAGTTTAGAGTCAACCACTTGAAGAGCACTTCAAAATTAATTTTGCAGACTAAATTTCACCAGAAAATTAATTCATCTTCACATCATTAGGACTTCTTTCTTCTAATAATAATTCTTTAATGAACAACATATTCAAACGCTTTTATTGTACTTCGGTGAGCTCAGGATGGAACTACAGTACCCATGAGTACTACTGACAGCTTTATGGGGAACTCAGCACCATAAAAAGCAAAACAGGACTCTAAATTGCATTTTGCGGTCTTTGGTTACAATTTATAAAAGGAAGAAATGGGATGATGTGAGGGAGAGCCCTAATACGTATTTAACGACAGCGCTGTTGAGAGTGACGGGAAGAGAATTTAATTGCCTTTATGAGAATCTTTTAGCCTTAATAGGACGCGCAGGCTATGAGAAAATAGCTGAATTGGAGATTAATATCCCTAAAATAAATATATAAGTATCGAGTGGGGTGGTGTAAAAAATAAAATCCTAATTTAAAAACTTTGACGAGGGCCGCCGTGAATTCCACATACGATACGTTATGACCGCCAAAGATACAATTTTAACGTCATGGTTATGTTGGTGGCACTCTTACCCAGAAGTAAAAACTTTCTAAGCAAGCAAGAATTAGTGGGCCAAAACTGACATAATTGAGGATATCCATCTTAATTTGGCATCGGAAATTTCAATCACTGGCGTTTTGTAAGTCTTATATCCCTTCATTGCACTCATCTATAAACCCTTGGACATCAATTAAAAGGTAAAACTTGATTTGAAAACAACAAATTGTGGAGCATAAATGCATATAGTAGCTCGTATGCTATTTTCCTGACTCATAAAAAAACTTATTCCTTTATTAGTCTCCCTCATGTGCTAATACCTACCGAAGAAGAACCATTATTTTACTCGAAAATTTCTTAAGAGAGATAGATCTACGTTGTTTCTCGCCATACTCGATTTGCAAGGCATTAATCCTGTTTTATATGCATAAAAAATAGTATTTTTCAGCCGTTGAGCAATACATGCATATTACAACAAGTAAAGAAATTTTTTCACAGTTGAATTTTTCGCGTTGAGTTTGTTAACTCTGCCAATACGTCAAGTATCATCAGAGGATCACTGAATAATCTTATTGAAGTTAAAATAATAAATTATCTATTTATCAATTTCCTTTACATTTTACATAATTTTTTTCCAGCCGATTAATATTTATTTGGTTAAAAAAACTGAAATATTTTCACGCAATGGATTTCTTCTCAAAGATTTTTTCTATTACACCATACCTATCTTCATTTCGGGAAAAGAGAATCCACCAAGACAGTAACTTGTAGATATTTAAAAATAAAGAATTTATGACTACTATTTCAACAATAAATTTTTAAAACAGAGTATTTACTGTCTATAATAGATTGAAATTTCCTGGGCGCTATCAGTGTGAGAATGGATCCATTCGCAAAGAAACTGGGTTTAACATGCCATTCAGATTCTAGCCACTAGTAATCTAAATTGGCAATAGATTCAGCATGAAAAAGTATCTTTAGTAAATAAACTTAACAACGCCATGAAAAATTTGGAAACAAATTAATATAGACAACTCAATTCGATATTCACCGAGTGCTTTTGCGATAACTTTACAAGTTCAAAAACTTCACATTTTATAGGGCACGTTCGACGACAACCACATAATGGATTCTGTAGGTAGTTAATCTGCCAATCTGATTGTCTTTGCTCGCATGGTTCATACTTATTACTCAAGAAAATGACTCCAAAATAGATGCTTTTCTCCTTGGCACAATCTAAAAACAGGTTTCAACGAATAATCATGCTTTTTATCGATACAAAACCTGTCTTCTGCAACAAAATTCGGCTTAGCTTCCGACTTTGATCACTTACATTCTGATTAGGAGCCACATCGAGGAAAAATTAATCAAATTCAGTCTCCACTTTTCAATAAAAACCGTGGATGCAAAGCCTTTCGAGTCCATAGAATTAAAGTAAATGTCCAAGGTTGTTTTACAGCTTTTTCAGATATCCAATATAGCATCTACATCAATCTAAAATATGAGAACGAACATATCCTATCCTAATAATATATAAATTTGGAAGTATGTTTGTTCGTTTGTGTACTACGCCGTCACGCATAAACTTAAACACGGATTGTCTTGGAATTGCACACATTGCTAGAAGTTGGCAATGGCAAGGGCAAAGGGAAGAAATTAAGGCCCCACGGCCCCTAGGGTCTCAAAGCGGATTTTCCAAATGTTGAGGAATGCTACTGAACGAGGCTTTCGGGCATCACAGGAGATTCATGCATTAAACATTCCAAGGGGTAAGAAGATCCATGAGCTCAGGGTGGGGACCTGATTGGCCAATCAGACCAAAATTTTGAAGTTCCCTCTCAACTTTGAATTTAACATATCGTTGCTGTTACTGCCATAAAACCCTCAAAAGCCAAACCGAGATCCTAATTCCTATTGTTCGTGGTAAAATAAGATCTGTCAAATATTCGTTATTTTGCTATGAAATTATCTTCAGGAAATAGAACAAGCGCCATTCCATAGAACGTGAAGAAAAACCAGGAGGTAGGTTAAATAGCGACCAGGCACTGTTTTGTGTAACGAATAATTTCACAAATGATAGTACCGTTAGCAACAAACTGCAGTGTTAAAAAGACGCTTTTCGATGAAAAAAGAAGATTTACTCTTTCGAATAATTTCAATTAGGCCAATTGAATATTTTTTCAAGTTTCAACACGCGCAGATGTTACCTCCAATCTATATTCCCTAAGATCGACCGAGGGAGATTTCTTTCGATCGCCTCTGAAGCGATGCATACCACGGCGCCTCTATAAATACTATTATCGGATCAGATGAGACAGACCGGGCTTAAAGGTTTTGCAGTTGGGGGACGTTATTCCATCACACCGTCGTTAAATTTCCCTCCGACGAGTCGCCTGCTAGCCGAACCCCCCGTAACAAATGCGCACTGTCTTCTCGTCTATCGCGTGGAATGGAATACCTACTTCTCCCGCGCGCTTGCCACTCAAGGAAGAAGTAGGTTAATTGCACAGTGGTTGAAACGCTACTTTTCGCGAGAGCCTTACAATCTAGAGAGGGAGGAAGAGTGTGGGATGGAGGAGAGAAGAAGGCTGGGGAAGGGAGGGATTTGGTCATTATCTCGTTATTTTTTGCGATGCTGTTTTTTTATTCCACTGGAATCCATCAGCATAAACGCATAGAGCGAGGCTAGAAGCAATCAGACTCTAACGCATTCTAGAGAAAAGTAGTGTTAGGTAGGGAGGAGGGAAAACATATGACTGTAAATTGATGGGGAAAAAATACGTCAAGTTTGGATGAATCACGAAGCCGGCCATCTTGTCGAGCATCGTCATCATCATCCGCAAATGGCCAACCACCTTTTGCAATCGAGAGAGAAAAGGAAGAGAGAATACAGAGAGGGGAGTGAGGGGGGAGAGAAAGAGTTGACAGTCGGGATGAAAGAGGAATTGGGAAGACGCAGAGTGTTCTCGCCGAGTCCAATCGATTAGAAACGAACCGTGACTTTGATTCACCAAAAGGGAAACAGTGCGATGGACTTCGACTGCTCCTCATTCTCCCAATAACACCGTTTCTTTTCTTTTTTATTCCCTATCACTGCATCTCTACCAAAGTTGTTATTCATCCTGAGTATTGATTAATCGATAGGTTACCATTGCGTCATTATTTTTTTAGTCCAGGGTTCATTAGCGAAAGGAAATGTTTGCTTAGAAGGTTTCTCTGATCCGCTGATACCATTTTTTATCCTTCATGCACTCGCATTGAAAGATAAAGTTTCTAAATAACTGGCATTCATGACCTACTTTAAGAATATCCCATTGAATTAAGGTTGCGTTAAATGAATTCATTACACACTGATGGCGTTTTAAAAAAATACAACTTAGTACCAACAAATAAAATTACGGAAAATCACAAACTATTTCCAAAACAGGGTTCGTACGGTAACCCCTCTTATAAATCCATTTCCTAACAATAATACAGATTCAGAACGTCAGTTAATAATAGTATTTTCTACCGTATAATCAATATACATACTAAAAATTTAGTCCTCCAATAACGCTGAATCTCGTTTCCGATTTTAAAGTTTAAATGCAAAGCATTAAAACTAATTGGCAATTTGGAAATTAAATTTATTTCTAAATACTTCAACCCAAAAAAATGCTATAACATTTAGTGAATAATTATGTAGGTATTTCTTAAAAAATCTTGCAGAAATCATTTCTGTAAGTCTTCGAGACAGGACAGCTGATTTTCCAACGACATGATTTAGTAGCAATTCAATTTTTCATTCACCTCTCTCCTGTACACTGATTGTATAGCTGAATGAGGCCAAGTATGACATGACTTGCGGTATAAGTTAAGGTAATAAAGAATCCGGAAAAGAAAAAAAATCGCACACGAGCCAAAATTACACCAGTTGGACTGATTAGGTCCATATTGAATGTACAACACCATAACAGTCCTCATTGCTTATCAAAAGCAAGTCTACAAACAAGCGAAGTACTCCTAAATAAAAGGGTTAAAAACCAGCCAATAGAAAAGCCAACTCGAAAGAGCAGTCATCCTAATCCCGCTCCTTCCATTGTATAACTCAAACTTCAAGTTTAGGCGCCACGGAGAGTCCCAACAGCTGCAGGAAAGGATCAACAATCTGTCTGGACGTGGTTAACGGGGTGTCGCGGCGGATGCGAACCTGCTGTTGAACGGATATTCGAGGAGTGATACCCTCAGGCGGGAGGGGGGAGGAAGAGTGATATAAAGGATATGGAGCGGAAAGGAAACGCGGTTTACAAACGAAAGGATAGGAGGAAGACGAAGTTAGAAGGGGGGCAGTTTGACGCGCACAAAGACCACCGATCGCCCGCGTAGGAATAATACACTTGCCGGCCAGACAATCGTCTGGCTTGGATACCCTTCTCTCCACCCCACCCCCCAATCCCTCACCAACTCTCCCATTCCATTTTACCCCTCATACCTTCGCCCGCCACCCACAACCTTCCCTGCCTTTCGTTCCATGTCCAACAATGCAGCATCGCCCTCTTCCTACTCTATGTGATTGGAATGCCATCGGTCCACCGAGCCACTTTCCCCCGGCCATCCATTGGCTCGAGTCTCCGCGGGACGCCGCGGCCTGTCCATCTCTGCATCGTTTTATATTGAATAGGGGGTGTACGGTCAGCTGCAAGCGTGGTACACCCTCGCGCTCAAGGGATCATTATATGGCAGCAGAAGATTCTTCTCCCGAACTAACAGGCTACAGGTTAAAGCTCTAGGTTAAAAAAGTGCGGACGTTTGTCCTCGACCGAAGCCGACAGCCGAGGCAATTGAAGACGATATGTGACATTAAAACATTGCACTATTATATAAAACATCACAATTGCATGCATTACATGGTTCAAAATCGCTTTAATGCTTGGAAACAATTATTTTCCATAGAAACATGCTTGCCGACTATCTTCCCCATGTACTGGATAGATCTCCTTTGGTTTCGTTGCCCGCACTTTCCCAATCTAGAGCTTTACAAGAGGTGCTTCGGGCGACACCAAACGAGACGATATCATGACGTAAAAACCGGGGATACACATCAATCCATCATGCTCAATTTGATGACGGCAGAGTAATATTTGTGGTTCATCATTCAGCATGTTTTCCAGGCTTAGGCCCTTTACATTTGCTCTCCATTTGAATTAAGAAGAAGGACTTTAGGACAACATTAACATATTTCACGTCAGATTTCATTTTTTTATTTTCATATTCACGCTCCTCCCTTCCAAGGATTACTACCTTTCTCGTTGCATTCGTCTTAAGCGCCTTTAAGGCCGTTTTACACGGTACATTTGTTTGTACAAACTCTTCCGCGAACTCTTGCATGAGGCAAAATGTATCGTTAAAAGCGGCAAATTCTATGGACGCTTGTGCGAATGTCTCAATGCCCGCACGGGAAATAGAACCTGTTCTAATTTCGTTGAGACAAACGTACATACAATCTCACGTACATTCGTTTGTACAAAGTCTTTCATCGTGTAAAACGGCCTTTATACTCAAAATAAATATTTATACACCACGATGCTGTATTTTTAATGCATCTCGGAAATACATTTATGATGCGTTACATAAGTTCGAGCCTCCTTCGATCTGGTTTCCATATAGAAGCCTACAATATTATATAGTTCTCTATAAAATTGGCGGCAAGGTTTTAGCAGGAGATTTGCATATTCACATAATTTTCCCAATCCGTACATACTGCCGTAGAGCAATATCTTTGCGGCCGCACTCCAGGTAGTACTTGAAGTAGGTAGTAATTGTCGCACCACGCGAAAGCGAGTATTATCGTTAATAACGGCAATCGTCGGTCACTCTCGCTTCAACGGCGAAGCTCTAGGAGCAGCATTAATTTCGCCAGGACCGTATCACAGGTACGCGCGCGTGTGTTACACGCTCTCGCCAGGCGCCGCCGCCGCGCTCAAAGGAAGTGACCCACGCACGCAACTCGCCTCAGGGCTGAGATTAGCCGTTTTGGTCATCGCCGCGCAAGGGTCACCCGCCCGGCGATTGACGCTCTACGGTGAGCTCGTGTAATTAAAACAGCCCCATGTCCCCGCACAGCTTCCGGAAATTTACACCTCACGTCCCGTGTTTGGAAACACATGGTGCAGTATAATCACCACAGTGCGACACCGTGGATGCAACGAGTCCAAATATAGATTCCGTAAATGTGCCTCCGTAGCTCAGTGAACAAACGTTCTCCATGTTAAACCCGTTTCTTAGTTGAAGGAGTCATAGTGGACAGTGCCACAAGCAACCATCAATACTGAGAATTATTTTACCGTAGCTATCCACTCCATTCTTGTTTCTGCTAACCAACTCATTCCTCCATAGTACCTTAATTTCAACATCCCTCATTATACTTATGCTTGATTTACCTACTAAAAGTTTTAGGTTGCCAAAGATGGTATCATTTTAACCCTGCAGCACATCTCTAGCATATAGATAGCATATAAAGATAAACAACTGTTCAACGGATATATGAAAATATTCCCTCTTCCCACGACGCACTAATGACTACAAAAAAGTAAGAGGTTATTCTGTCAAATGATGACATCCTTTGCCTTCCCTGGCATTTCTTTTCATTCGTTTTTTCCTTCCATAAATGTTTTCAGGGGTCGTGATGTCTCAGAATGTGGAAAATGAGTTTTTCTTCTAAATGAAGTAGTAGCAACAAAATTTAAATTTACCAAATTCTATAAAAATCCCACCTAAGATAAATTATAAGCTACTTTACATTAAGATTTTTCTAGGATGACATGGAATACCTTCCACTCGAAATTTGCACGCTATGAGATCAACACCTCATTCGGTCTGGGATAACTTCGGCGGGGCGAGTGGAAAGTGCTCTCCGCCATCCGCCTCGAACAGACGTGGGCGGAATCACAATCTTCGATCTTCGGAAAGAAAAGAAGTAAAGATGAAACATCAGCGGCAGCGAAGATGGCACACCCTCCCGGAAGACTCGGCTGAGAGCATGAATTTCGTTATAGTTTCAAATCGTGATTCCCGGTGATGACTAGTCCTTTCCCCCTCGACGCGGAGCGCATTGTGATTCAAAACTCGCCCCACCTAAAAGAAATGATACGGGAAAGAATATTTCCAAAGCTGCCGGGAAATCTGCTATCCTCAGAAGATTGCCAATTCCTATTTGATACCGATAAGTCGGTACTTAAAAAACGACGACTAAAGTTGTAAAAAGGTAAGTCAGTCAAATATATGCCTTCAAGAAATTATCGTCCGATCGACAATATTTTTTCAAAATAAAGAATCTTCCGCTAATTATATGTATGGGCTAGGTTCGGGATTTTTACTCTACTTACAGGATTGAATGTTACCCACTTAGGATTGAAATAGTAGGTTTAATAACTTAATACAGACAAACATTCAAGTACTTTTTCATGTAGTTGATGAGTTACACCTCCAAGAACAAAAGCAACATCATAACATCAAGAAATAGTTGTAACGCCAAAGTTCTTCTCCGCTACAAAGAATTCCCACTTTCACCTTGTTAAGATTCTAGAAAAGGCTTTTATTCCCATTAAGTTCGCGTACCGGAAACGTCATTAGTCGTTGTCAATTATTACACCACCCAGCTCGAGGCACCTGCTGGCCACGCATTAAATCCGACAGGGAAAATGCTTTCCATTATAGTTTCAGAATAAGATGTGCTCGCCCAGCCTAAAATATGCGTAATTATTTCATTTTTTAATTTTATATGGTCGCAATTAAAAGAAAACATATAATTAAGAGATAATTCCTCTCATTGATGATAAATTAATAAATCAGCGCTGGCCTCCATGACAGTGAGTTCAAGCCCTTGCCAACGAACCTGAGTTCACGGACTCGTCCTACTTAGATGGACTTTGCCTAACTAGATGGGAATCCTGCCTAGATGGATTTTACGTAGCCCAGACCATGTTTGAACGTGTTCGCCTTGGTAAACCAAATTTCTTTTGATTGACGGAATCTTTTGGCAATAGAAACATTACAAAATCACCCAAAGTAGAAGGAAATTATGAAAAATGACTACTTAGTTAGCTTTGTTTCGATGATACAATAGATATGTATAGGACTGCTTGTACGCAGGTAATAAGTCAGGATACTGGTTCCCAGTAATAGATATTAAATTTCACTTTCATTATATGTTTGACCAAAAATGCAGTAAAACAAACACTTCTTGCTAGGATACCATTTACTTTCATTTATACATCATGATACAAGTTTATGCAAACATTCATGGAAAGAAATGACGGAGTTAGTAATTTTCCCACTTCCGGCGAAGCTTAAAGACACTATTACACATATTCTCCATGAAAATGTGGCCCCACCCAAAGGGAATGTAAAAAGTAGAATTCCACATATAATATTTCGCCCCGCACCACCTTCTCTACCCGTTCCGCCGCCGCTTAATGCTTCCCAAATCCTTTAATTCGAATGGACGCCCTCCATTGACCTGTCGAGAGCCTTCGGGCGCGCAGCTGACGAGGCAACATATCTGATGGGCGCGGTCAAACCCAGAATTCGGAATCGCCAGAGGGCGTATGGGATGGGGGTTTGAGTGGAGGGGAGAGCGCTCCCTCCGGGGATGACGAAAATGAACAAGGGATGGATGGAGAGGGCGGAAATAAATGCCCTTCTTTCGAGACTTAAGACTTAACGACCTCATAATGGAATATTAAGAGGACTTTTCGAGATAAGGCGTTTGAGTGCCAATAATTTCTGATTACTCCCACTTTCCACTCAAATATCGTGGGCTGGCCGCATTCAGTAGGTAATTTTATTGGTTTATGGAGGTCCGTGTGTGAGTGAGCTTGTTAGCCAATATTTGAACTTACAACACCTCCTTGTGGTTCAAATATAATTTTTTTACTTTTGTTTCCACTAAGTATCAGAAATTTCAATTTATTTTGTGTTTTAATTCTTTCTGAACAACGGAAAAGAGCGCAGCGATCTCACGATAAATTCTGTACTCAATCTTCATTCTTAATACAATTAAGAAATAAAAGAAAAAATGTTAAACACAAGTTTAGAGGTTCATACTTTCAAAGGAATATATCAAAAAATTTCTCAAAATGCTCAGAGAAAATATTTTCCTAAAAGTTTACGTTAAATTAAATTAAACTTCTTCGTGTGCTATATAATTGAAATTTTAATAAAGTAGGCACGTAATACGAAGAATGTACGTTGCATTTTTTTATAAAACTATTTTAGTAGAACACGAATAATCTATAACTTGGAATAAACAGATAAACACAATAAAGAGTCATAGTGAACCCACTTCTCAATGTAAAACAAATTTACGCAGTATATTTCACGACCATTAATGTGGATATGTTTTTTGGAGGTATCACAGATGCAAAATAACTTCCAGGTCCCGTAGTTACTTTCAGTTGTGATTGAACACTTTTTATAAATTACGATATTCGAAGCAAGCTTCACTGAACCAGGAACCCTCACCTAGAGATACTTGAAGTTAACAAAATGTAAGAATCAATTTGGGCCTTTTCCAGGATATTCAATTCACATTAACACTAATTAATCATTTCTGCGCGAGAAATCGAATCACAGAAATTGAAAGCATCCTTTCGTATATTTAATTTCGCAGTCGTTGATCCAAAACGTGAAGTAAAAGCTAACCCAATGACGGGTGAGTAATTGAGGAAGGAATAGGATGGGAGGCAAATCGAGGCACGTGGAGAGAGTTCATTCCACCCAAAATAAAAAAATAACGAAACGCGTTTTGGGTTCGACTCCATGTGATGGACGGGTCTTGAAATTAGCAAAGCCGGGCTTCACGTAAGTGCTTTCTTAGGGCAATGATTGACGGCAAAGAGTCACCCAACAAGATTGTAATTGGATCTTCAGAATAAAAAAGTGTAACATAACATAAGGATTCGAGAGCCGACTCATTGGTTACATCTTCTCGTGCCCCTGATCGATTTGGATAAAAATAGTTCCACCCGGCGTATATATTCATTAAATAAAAGTAATTTTGAACATTTGTTCCCTTGTAAACAGGTAGGACCTAGATGCGAGATTCCAATACGATTTCGTGTCACATATGTTGTATTATCTTTCGGTGGACATGTATAATAGACAAAGCCTATCAAAGCAAAACTATTGGGATAGGATAGATCATAAATTTCGGCTACGCAGTTTAACGAACGTGACCAACAGTACCGGTACATAAACTGCTTTCAGCAATTTGACCCCGACCCCATGTTTCTGTGCAGCGTTACTTGGAGAAGGTTGAGAAGGTTAGTAAAAATTTAGTGCCTGATTATTTGACATCATTTCAAAAATATTTCTATAATGACTGCGATGGAATTGAGATAATAAGACCGTCAATATCATTATAACCAAGTGTGTACATGCTAATTCAGGCCGAATTAAAAATCCATCGAGAATCGCATAGCCTCAATTATTACAAATGACAGTGCCCTGGACTGTCATTTGCAAGTTCGTCGCTCGTTTCTCCTTTATCTCATTATATGGTCGGTCAAAGGCCTGAAGGCGTATTCGAAGCCTTTTATTTCCCTACGTTTCCCAACAGCATTCTCTCCCTCCTTCTTCCCCCAGGAAGCGTCATCTCGCAAGTTTCCGACCAAGTTGGTTCGGCCCCGTCCAGCCAACCGGTGGGTTCCATCCGGAATCAACCTGTCGGGGCGAGGCGAACGGTAAGCTAGGAGAATATTAATGAAGCTTTAATGACGGGTTTTCAGGGAAACGGACCCCAGGGAGCGTTCGAAAGGGGAAATATCAAAATACGTCCTGATGACGGTGGGCATGCGCAATCCTTCTTGCGTGCGCAACTCTTTGCTTCCAAATAAATCATTGCCTTTCAGCAATTTCACTCGCCCGCTTAAAGGAGCTCAAGATTGGGATTGGAGCAACTGGTATTTTCCCTCTTCCTCGCATCAGGTGAAAACATTTAGAAACCAACAAACCTTAAAAGGCTCACGGAATAACTATTCATCTCTTAAATTAGAAGGAGCCCTATATGTATTTCTTATAAGAACTAGGCTCTTAACACGCAATTTCAAATAAAAGAAGAAAAGGGCAGACTGCGGTGGCCAGATCGTTAATCCGTTGGCGTAGTAGCCCAAAAGTCGCGGGATTGCATTCCAACTCGGGAAAGAATACCCTGTTTATACAAGGTTTAAGTCTTAATTTAAACGGTGAGATATAACCCCAGCAATTGGAAAAATTCAAAGCTAAAGTTTACTATTGCTGCAGGAAAAAATATCCTTTCGCTGAATAGGATTTCTTCGGTATCTTCAATTCACTCATGTCATTCCCAAAAGGATTAGTTTTCCTCTTTTTCGAGGAAAGTAGTCTCAAGCATGACGGTAAACAAGTTTAAATGTAGTACTTTTTTCCCGAGCGGAATATCCTGTAACAAAATTGTTTTTTTTCTGAGCTTCAGAGCAATTTTTAATTATTTTACCCGCACTACCGCCATAATTCTGGAATATGATTTTTTAGAATGAAACTATGTCAGGTCAGCAATGACGGTGTTATGCGACGCATTGAATGACACTGCATCGTGTTATTAAATTGAAAATACCAAACATCTTCAGAGCTCACAGTTGAAATTCTACCTTGTTTTGCTTATTTATAACAATTTCCTACAATTTATTGCATAATACTTTGGCTTTTTTCGTAAAAGAAAGTAAAAAGTAGTTTTACTTGATTCAATGTGGAATAGATTGGCTTTCTCGACAATAATATAATTTTGTACGTCCGTCTCGCTGAACAGTAACAGGTGCTTGGCTTAAAATAATTGCACCTTCTGCATGTTTTATAATACGTAGACGACCATTAACAACATTTTAGAATATAATACCATAATCGGAATAAACAATTAAGTTGGTTTGAAGCAATATATGGCCAAATGTCACAGAGAGTAAATTTTCTGCTGTTGGACAGCGCAATAGAATTTCAGACCTTCAATAGCAGAAACTTCCTCTCAGAATGACGCCTAGTGAGGAGCTCGTGTGCTGAAATAATCGTGAAAAGAGAGGTAGAGGCATACTTGAACGATAAGAATCATACGGATGTTTACAGATCGCTTTCGCTGTAAAAAAAATAAAGAGGAACCAATTTCCTTAAAAGCCTTGCATTGAATCTGAAGTTATATAGATGGTGACTTCCAGTAGGCGAGCGGGAGTGTCACCGTGAAAAGCTGTTACATGCATGTCATCGTTACAGTAACAAACAGTAACGAAGGGGCCAGAGGTTTTTAGAAGTACCGATACAGCAAATAAAAGAGTACAGGCTGTAGACCCATACCCAATTCATGAAGATATAGGCACATTGTAAATCCACCGAAACGCTATAATGTTTAGTATAGCTCTAAAAGAATGTCAATCCAATAAAGTCTGACTTTGCAAAAGTAATATAAGATGATCAACAGCATTTCGCCAAAGAGATTCCGTCACTAAAAGCATTTTAAGAGTTTTATGGAACCATATTAAGTTTATACTCTGCCAATTCTCTCGTGAATTGACATTTCCAAGTATACAGAGCAATTAAAATGCGAATAAAACACTACGATTACGCCCATAAAACAAAGAAGGAGATAACAGCTAATGAATCACAAAGCACAGATTATTATCTGAAAGCGGTTGCCGCTTATAACTGTTATTTCATGAGCAACTCTAATTAGGACTAACTCTTCGAGTAATTCAAGTTATAGCTGGTAAGCATGACGATTAAAAATTAACTGAAGACAGCTCATTACTTCGATCATTTAAAAATTATCAAAAACTAAACTTATTCGTTTAAAAGCGTTCATTTTTATGTTGCTGTTTTTTATACTTCACAATCAAAACGAGGAACTGGCGGGGAATATCTCTGAAAAATGTGAGTGAGCATGAAATTCAATAGTATCTCATGCATCCAAAATGTTTCACATAATAAAGACAACGATCGAATGGAATGCCTACAGATAGACGGTTTCACCGCATTCTGCCCACTCGAGCTGTCGGGCAAAAACGAGAGTGTTTTAAGCGGCATTCAAGTGATTCAAGAGAACACATCATGGGCACGATTATAAAAAAAGAAATATCGCACTTTGTACCGGGAAAAAAAGCAAAACGACATCGAGACAAAAACAGCCGAACGACCAGATTCCGGAAAAATAATAATAAAAAGCGCGCATTGAAAATGGCGTCCGTGTGACGTGTGGGCGATGTTGATGATGATGATTAGGGACCCGAAAAAGAGGTTTGCGAAAGAGGGAGGAGGAAGAGGAAATGGAGGAGGGGCGCACGCGATATCGGAATGGAAAAAAATCAAAGAAAGATACAAAAAATTAATGGATGGGGGAAGGGATGTAGGCTAATAGCACACCTTAGAGGCAAAGAGGAGAAAGTTTGAGACGCGGGCAGAAAGGGATCGTGCACCGCAAAGGGGGAAGGAAGCTAGCTGTGTGTGTGTGATGTGCGAGCTGGTAGCCGGAGTGTTATGGGAGGATGGGTGGGGGAATCAGGAAGGGGCGGGGACTGGAGAATCCCTTGAGGCGATGAGTGGGCCGAGGATGGATGGCCGCGCGGCGGAGTGGGGTCTCAGGGAACGAGCGGGGTAGGGGAATGGGAGGATGAGGGAAAGGAGACGGGTCCGAATATCGTTGTCCCAGGACAGGTCCCGATTGAATGAGAGCGGCACGATTCAACGGTAGCCAAAGGCGGTGGCGACCAGGGAGGAAATACCGAGAAGGTTATCGTCCTCAGACGGAAGTTTTCTTTCCCTATAAACATTTTACTGGATATAATTCTGTTAAGCTCTCAATTTGGCTACGATTTTTACCGAATATATTTCTGTTAAGCTCTGAATTTGGCTAGAAAAAGTGGTAGTCTAAAGGGATTATGCAATGAACTGTGATTGTGGACGATAAGTATGATTTACCCAACCCAATTATTGATCGACGTTTCACAAGTTCCAACGATCAACGCTTGAAGTTGCCACGATTGAAAACCTGTTCATAGCCTTTAGTATTTTCTGTAATATTTTCTAGCGGCATTTTCCACAATTTTTACCTTTTTCATTCCTTCAAAAACCTGATTTTGTACCTCATCATCATCTTCGACAATTCCACGTTTTATTAATAGAAGTTTATTTAAACGGTCGTATTGAAAATGATTAATTCACAATTTGATGACATGAGATGGAAGAATCTTGCAGTCTACTAGCAATCGAGCGCTGTATAAGAGTAGAAACTGGAGTAGTAAATACCTAATACTTTAATTTATATAAATCGTATCATTAATGGAAATTGTGGCAATCATATCTTCAAAAGTCATCCAATATTGGAAGTCCAATTGTGGCAATCATATCTTCAAAAGTCATCCAATAATATTCAGTTGGCATTGATTATCATCACTTATTTTATCTAAAGAGTAGGTAATAGGCAATTGCCCTT
Source organism: Pyrrhosoma nymphula (assembly GCA_963573305.1). NCBI lineage: Eukaryota > Metazoa > Arthropoda > Insecta > Odonata > Coenagrionidae > Pyrrhosoma > Pyrrhosoma nymphula. The sequence continues at coordinate 119,574,865 of OY754333.1, forward strand.
ATTTAAACGTTATTTTTAATTGACATAATTCAGTAATTTCATCCTTATTTTGCAAGGTAAATGACAGTTTTCACCTCCTGGATCACCCAACAGATGGCATATTTATAACATCAAATGACGACGCTCTAAAATATCTTGGAAATCTTAAGTTTCAAAATGAGATAGGTACATAAGCAAAACTATTTGCCTAACTTTATTTAACATAAAGTTGCTACCTCTAGATTCTTTTCCATTCATTAAAGAAGTACCTCATACAAAGTCAAATTAATCGAAATGTTTTAAACTACTTGGGTCAAGAAAATATAGGCAATAGATTAGTGGAAAAAGTTAGCAATGCTAAGCATTAAATTTAATTTTTTCCATATCTTGAAATTTTAACGTAAAATTATTTACATGTGCTGAATGTAGATTGAGGCTGGCGACATGGCAGAGTCAAATTATAAACATCATGAATAGAAGGGGGTGAAGTCTGGGGGTAGGTGGGTAGTATATTACAAAGACTACGTGAGAATAATGGTGTCTTTATTCTAGAGCGGGATTAAGACTATCTAGTCCTCTCTTTCATTTAACTCTTTATTGGACGAACACACAGAGCCATGCCGTTGAAAAGCCTACTCCGACGTAATTCGAGCCCGCGAACTTTGGGTTGACAGGCAAGGACAATCCCGCCGGTACCAGGGCCAGCATGGTAAAATACTACTTTGAAGGTCGATATTTCCTGTTCAGTTCCAAAGTTGAACCAAAGAAATACGTAAAGAATCAACTTATCCATATGTATCATTAAGTTTTATAAAAACATAGCACCACTAATTATTGCAAAATATAATTAAGTGCTTTAAATCAATATCGTAAATTAACACGAAATAAGATAAGCCTTCAGGATTTTAATGAAACATCAATATCAAAAACCCTGACATGACGCATAAACTTAATATAAATGGTTTACAGGACTAAAACAAAGATAATATTTTGGTAATTAGTGCCGATAATAGCCTTTTATAGCTTGACTGCAAAGTTCTTACGCCTTCCACAAATTTCTTCCTTTCTCGAGATGAAAATTTTAACATGGTAAAATTTTAGATAATATGCTTCCCGTATCTATTAAAACCTTATACGGTCCATTTCCAAGTGATGTGAAGGCTCTCCGGTTGAGCTATCCTAATTCCTTTACGACGCATTGTATACATGTTTTTAATTAAAATATGTTTCAGAGGAAATTAAGAATCAAGGAGAAAAGACCAACAATAACGAAAACAACGAACACGAGTTCTTTACCTCGGTCAACTGTTAATTATAAAATTTGCTGAATGAAAAACCTTGAAATTATTAAGAAAAATCAGAGTAGCAAGCATCCTTGGGGTAATAGTATACATTTTAAATAAAGGAGGAAGATAGCCGGAGAAAAAAATATGGGATGAGCATGCGCAGTGAACTTCTGCTGAAATGGAAAATCGACCATTTAGGTAAGAAACTTTCAAACGCTTAGCAATTCATTGCCGCAAATTGGGCTAGTGGCTGGAAAAATAGGTATAAGTAAATGATCAGCATAAGATAGATAGCTTTCATAGATAAGCCAAAAGAAGGTAAATAACTAATATCGAATGGCGTTCTTCAACTTGAGGATTGGGTTTGAAATTTAACGAGCCGAAAGATCTCATACTCTCCATATTTAGATGTTTAGGAAAAAGTCACCAAATAGCCCTTTGAACTTGACAATAAATCACATTTAATGCAAAGAATTTAAACCTTTAACTAAAGGCTAACGAAACCTAACCCTTAGAAGACTTAGTGGACGGGAATTTCAAGGAAACTAACGAATTCGCTTAATTACACCAATATTTAGAACAAGATTATTTGAAACAATAATATTGGACAGAAGAATTGCAAGATTATATTTCAGATCTCCGGCATGGAAATCTGCAAAGGCAGAAGTAGCACAAATTCTACCTCATTTCCAAATCACATTCCCGAACAATGAAAAAATCTGAAGCTCTAAATTGCAACGGCGAACGCAGGACGATTAAAGCAGACCCAAGCAACAGACGCTAAGATAAGAAAATTGGCCACATAGAAAATCAGGATGGAGGCGTGGATACAGTGAATAGGCCGAAGTCAATATTTCCTCTAGGCGGCCATATCGGAAATGAATCTAAGTTAATTACAGCATTTATTTATCTCTCTCCGCTTCTCTTAACTGATGCAGTCTTATTTTCTCCAGTCTAATCGAAAACTTGGAGAAAATCAACAATTATTGTATTCTGTAAAACGTTTAAAAAAATGTACTCTCTCCAAAACTTCCTCAGTAATTATGAACAGGAATTTCCCCGCAGGGTATTTCACCTCTTCCCCTCTGCTATTCACTATTTTATTAAGTTTTTTTCACCCAGGAGCTCTTAGTCTTCCTACAATATCTAAAGAGTCTGCACCGGTTAATCCAATTCATCATTAAATAGAAAAATACGTCTGGTGACGAAAAAATCTAATGGCAAGCTCGGACACGTAGTCTTAAGGAAAGCGACTCATACCGATCGCTACATAAATGTATTATCGCACCACCACCCAACCCAGAAGGCAGCCCTCATCTCTACCCTGGTTCATAGAACAAATTCCATTTAGAACAATAACTCATTCCCCTCGGAGAAAAGGCACCTGGTTACTACTCTAGGGAAGTATGGGTACCACAAGGACTTGATCCTGAAAATGACCGTGAAGAAAGAGAGGAGACGACGGAGAAACCCAAACCTGCAGCCTATGCCACGCTTCCCTTTGTGGCAGGGATCACAGACAAAATTGCCAGGCTGTAGAAAAAATACGACGTGGTCACTCCAACTGCGTGAAAAAGATGGGTGACATACGGCCAAGACCCAAGGACCTGATCCCACCTCATGCCTACGAAGGAGTGTACAATAATGAGTGCGGCTGCGGAATGGCATATATCGGACAAACGAAAAGAGCTGTGAAATGTCGCCGCCTACAAGAACACGGACGGGCGATGAAGAATAGGCAATTCCACCTCTCCGCTGTGGCGGAGCACGCTTATTCCGAGCCTGGACACAGCATCAACTTGGAAGACTTAGTAATCGCCAGGAAATCTTGATACTTCCCGAGAATCAATAGGTAAGCTATCGATATATCAAAACAACCGAATAATTTCTACTGGGAGGACGGGTTTCACGGCACTTGGAAGAGACTTCTCCGCGCAGAAGCGGTCAACTCCAGCAATTTCCGCCAACGTGGAAAAATGACGCCACCAATCATGACTTAGAAACGGGCCTATATAAGGTCGTCAATTATCGGAATTCGACCTAAAGACGCCAGCTGGAACGCAGGAGAAACTGTTGTTTTAAAAACTACAACGCGGTGAAACACCCGAAAGAATCCAGCCTTCAATTATCTCATTAATTGACTATTTCGAATGAAATTAGATGTAAAACAGAGTTTTGATTTTTGACGTATATGCTATCCTATGTACATTAACCTCCTCGTCATTCGAAGTTGTAAATAGTCTCAGTAGGATCGCTGCCGATTCACATGTAAAGACAAGGCCTGCCTTAAATAAGTAATTTCTCGCGTTAGTTCTCAAATTAAGTCTAATCATGCAATTATATTCAACACTAAGCCCGACTTATCTGGCATTCACATTTTGTGTCCATTGTTATGATCACTGGCCTGTAGCTAAAACGGTAAAATTAATTTACAAGTAATGCTAATCCATACCTGAATATAAGTAATAGCATAACGGGAATGAATGAAATTCCATACAAACCAGAGTGACTTCATTCCTCACGTGAGTGCACAGTTAAAGAAATTATTATTTCACCGTCACTTTTTCCGGCCATTAAAATTTTCACGGCTTGGTAAGTCAAAAAAATATACATATTTTCAGTATACATTGAAATTGCCAAACTGAAAATGCGTACATCTGGTGATATCGATGCTTGGCAAAGGCGTTTATTTTTTTTTTTTAATCTCCATTATATGCTATTAAATATTTTGAGCTAAAATTAATAACAGAGCGAAATTCAGGTCACACAAAAATCCGGAAGACCTGGAAAATTTAGCGTCCGAAAACTGCTTTTGCTCGCCATTGAAGAGGGTGACGGGAGAACGAGACGAAGATGGAGAAATGAAACCTAATGCGGGTCGAGTCGGGTGGAAGGAGGAAGTTCTTCCCTGTAGCCCTTCACCTTCCCCGCTCCCCCAACCCACCCCAGAACGCCCATTGCCTCTCTTTCCACCGCTCAACCGCGAGAAGGGAATTAATTGCGGTCCACCGCAGAAGGGAAAATTATTCATTTTTTTCTTTCCCTGTCCCGTAATGCGTCCGAAAAGCTCGCTGAACCCTCGCCCTTCCCTCTCGGCCGAAACGAGGAAGGTGAGGATATATATTTTAGCTTGAACGTCAGAGCTATGAAAAGCAGAGGAAGCGAGCCCATCAGCAAAAACTAGATCGTCGCATCTGTTCCGCCGTTCCAATCTCTCCATCTTTTGATCCCGATGCAGCTCTCAACTCTTTGTCCGGAATAACCAGACGCCTCCCAACTAAGGGCATTCAGAAAGTCTTTCGTAAACTCACAAGAAAATTCGTTCCAGAAAATTATCCCCTTTAAATTCTGTCCACCTTGAGAAACCATTCGCATCAGATAAAATCTATCGCATGGGACAACACTAGCCATTGGTCGAATATTGACGATATATATAATAGGTATTAAATTACTACACAAATTTATGTTTATCACATATCCCGCCATTTTGATGTCACATATACGTTTGGAATCAACTGTTTCAAAACTTTAGCAAACTTACTTATTAGTAATATGCATTCATCGACACTTGCTGAAGAGATATAATAAAGTAATACCATGTAGATACAATTTTTCCCCTGGTATGGTCCAGATTGGACACAAGAATAACGCAAAGATATATAACTCCACCAAGAACCATGTCCCGTTAGATTGGATAATATACATCTGCAAGAACCCACGACATGACCTCCAAGCTTATCCTTACAGGGTGACCGTTGCTTGAATTTCGCTTACATGATTACGTTAACGCATTTCCATGAATTCATTTTGGTTATAACAAATAAGGCTCAATGAGCGCTCGAATTTCCATGTGATCATTCTTTTATGGCGGCATTCACCATTTACTGTATTCATAGAATGATTGAATCTTATCGCTGCACTCGCTCTCAATGTAAAAACAAAATACTATTCCACGCCTTAATACGCCACGCAGATAGTTTTTCCAAAAATCAGTCAATCCGTAGCAATTGTATCTCGCAATCAGTCCGTGTACGATAATAAAATTCCATTTCGCGAATTGAGTCCGCCTGAGCATGAGCTCACTGGGAATAAATATGCGATGGCGCGAGAGTGATGTCGTTTGTAAAAAGCAACAGAAGACGATAGAAATGACTGGTGAAAACGATAACGCATGTCCATACTTCGCCATCTTTTGAACAGGTCGAGCGAATGGTCACCTTTCCATTTTTTCTCAGTTGTGGACAGAGTATGCACAACAAAAAACAAGTGCACGAACAAAAGAGAACCATAACGCTTTAATATTTTTCATATAGCCAAAGACTCCCCGATTGTATGACGTTGAGAACTGGGTGCGATGCAGTGGACGACTTGGTTATTTGGTGAGGCGACCAACAACTGAGGTCATTTGTGCATTTAATGATAGGTGGCTAGGGTAGGTTCACTTAGAGAGTGGTGGAAGTGTGGAGAGAAACCCGGCATTAGTATACTCTTAATGGAATGTGCCAACAGGAGCATTACAAATGTGAGAACCGGATTTATGCATCACATGAACATTTGTCAAGTGCGAATATTGAGTAAAATATAAGATCGCGTATTTCAATTTTGGTGAGGATTTTATCATAACCGGCCTAGGTTTAGACACGTCATGTCATTATAAAGGCCCGAGCCCTCTTGATGTTGACACCAAGAATCGAAATCTGGGTCGGTTATAATAAAACATATCACGGGAATTGAACTAAGTGGTCTTTTTAAAGAAATACTGCAATTGCAGCGCTCTACATACAGCAATCAAGAAGCGGTCAGTATTTTACATAAAGAAAATTCCCCTGCAGCCGGGATTCGAACCCCGACCCTATGCCATGTCGGGAAGCCATCACATCAATCCGCGCCCCACGAAGGATGAGGAGGGAAGGAACGATCAATGAATCGAAAGAGAATAAAGAAGCCGATTTCGTCCACCGTGGAAGGTTCTTAAAAATCGTCCGCATGGCTCCTCGCGGACGCAACCTCTGGCGGGCAAGCGTGACGCACGCGAAGGAGCAGGCAAGGCTATTCCGCCACGAATGGCACATTCATCAGTCCCCAACCATTCGTCTCATCTCTCCCATCTTATCCTCGTCCTCTTCAGCCTCGCATTCCTTCACTTCTGCCTCTTTTCCTTTCCCTACGGTTTCGCCGTCCACCACCGAAAAACCCCAATTCCGAAGCGTGTGAGAGCACGACCGTTGGTTTTTGAAGCTCGAAAGAATCGATGCTTAACAAACCGTGACTCTTCGGATGACTCTCTTCTTTATTTATTGGATGGAGATAGCCTTCCGTGAGTTGTCCATGATCCGGGTCGGGCACAAGATATATATTTTTTTGTGTGAAAGAGCGGGGGAGGATGAGGATTGATCGCTCGGTCGTGTCAGAGCGTGTTTTTCGAAACGCGGAACTATTCAGAGAGTGCCGACACAGAAAAATTATCCGAATAACATTGGGTATCCCATGTTTTTCTCCCGAAGGATGTTTGAATGGGAGAGGCACCACTGTTGAAGATCCTGTACGCTCAGAAGAACTGTCTCATTATTAGAAAACACATCCTAAGAAATATGGTAATAAAATAAATTATTACAATCATACACATAATATTTATTAGACACCAATCAATTTTGACGAAAAACGTGTCGTTTTCAAGGCGTTGAAACAAAATCCACTAAGTAACACCAAACTCAATCATTTACTTTCCATGACCCTATTATCTTCAGTTTTAAAGTCCAGATGAAATAAAATAATTTTTGAGAAATTAATCACCTTTTTCCCTAATTTCTTATTTATGTTCATTCAATGCTTTGGTTTATTTACCATGCGAGATATCATTCATTTACTAAAATTGTTCCTTACTGTTCCTTAAACGTTATCAGGTTTGGAGCGAAGAAGTATAAAGGTATACACCACCGAAACCATGTCAATATAAAATTAAGGGAAAAGTATCTACATTTATCTATATCTACAAAATTCCCTGCAAGCCACCTCAAGGGTGTGTGGAAGGGGTGAGTAGTCGTCTCAAACATGTGACCAACCAAGTAACCATCATGATCGGAATAATTTGAAGGTGTTCTAAGTATAACGGCGACATAAAAAGGAAGACTGAAGAGGACACAGAGAACTAGGTTTGTATCTAAAGGGAGAAAATTATGCTATAGATGAAGAGCAGGGAAAGGAATTAACATTTTAAATTGAGTAACAGAAGATAGAGAATCGTCAGAATAAAACTGAAGCGTTGTCTTTTGAACAGTTCACTAACTTAGAATAACATTATGCAGCGTTATGCAGCAGCTTTCAAAGTTCATCCGAAACATGTACACTGCTAATCGCAATTATTTCTGGAGCTACAGCTCATCAACACACTGACTATCAACATTTAACATTTCACAGCATTTATAAAAAGTTTTCCTAAATCTTAATTTGTCAACGTACGGGTCCACCACTAAATCGAAGATAGAATTTCGCACGTAAAAGAATATTTTGAAAACAACCCTAGCGTAGAATTCTCCAAATTAATAGGTATGCCGTTCTTTCAAAGAGAAATATTTTATTGGTCAAAGAGAAATTACGTTTTAGCACGATTTATCTTCAACGGATTTTTTTCCATGACAAATATTTGCTTTGGAAACGTGTAACATGAAACCAGAATTTATCCGGTACCTTAGGCACATCACAAATTTTGTGTTGGATTGGCAATAATTCAGACAACATTTCTCTTAAATCTGACAGCTGATTCCGGTTGATGACCGGACATCCTAAATGTTTTTATTTTTAGACTATCATCAGGCGATAAACAATTAAGAGTGATGATAACATTTTCAATGGATAAGTACTTCACGTAAGGAGACGAAATTACCTTTTTGGGCCTGAAATTATGCGTTGCATTGTAACTGCCACTCTTTGTTTTGATATTCGAAATTAGTTGGCGTATTAGCACAGTTTTCAATCACTTATGTTAAGAAATTTTCCCGCAGACTCTAGTAGTCAGTTTGGAAACTTGCTTTCCTGGTAATTGTAAAGTGGGGGAATAGGGTTTGGATATTGTGACTGCCTTTAGATTAAGTAGGTGTAATTATGCCTGAGCAGTAGGAGCACCAAAAAAAACCAAGTCTACCAAAAACATTTTCCATCCTTAGTCACACATCAGTTGTATTTTATGGTGGCTCTTTGAAGAGATCTGTGAAGAGGGAACGTTAGGTATCGCAGGAAGCTTCAGCAGCCTTTGTAAAATGTATGAGAACTGCCTTCAATCAGGTGTCACGAAGCGCTCCACGCATTGTTTTTATCTTTGGCGGAGAAAAATAAGTCTTCACATGTTTTAGAGAATTATAACCGCCCTATTCACAACGAGCTTCCGTCACAGCTAATTTCTTTTAACTCCGTTTCATTCAAAGTGGATTTGTCGGTTAAAAGCAGAGTTGGTTTAGTACACAGGCTGGTGGTAATGGCAGATTAAGTGGCTCTGACCTTTAGAAGGCATTGCTTGTATAAGGTAAGGATAGGGGGGCGTTAAAAGAAATTCTCGGAATTGGAACGATCGCAATGCTAATGCTTGCAGCATTAAGAAGGTTAGTTAAATTTAATAAATAAAGCATTCAAGAAAGAAACCCCACCTTCCTCTTTTCCAACCGTGAACTCGGGTTCACTCGCTGTTCGCTGGCGCCATCTTTGAAATCGCTTTCCCGCCGAAGCAATCTATTCGATCTAAACAGAATGATAAAGGGAATCTAAAAACAAGGCGCTGAGCTTTGCTAGCCATTCTTGGCCTGGAGGCTGCCCCAACATGGGTCTACCCGCCAAAGTCAATCAAAGTAGAGGCGACGAAGCAACCCTTTTAAGAGCCTGTCGCAATATATTTGCATCTAGATATCGGGGAACACGATCGGATCGGTGGCAAAAAGCAAAGGTTCAGGCGCGACTTCCTTCGTTTTGTTATATAACCCGCTGTATTTATTCGCTTTCTTCCTTAAGAGCGCTGTCGTTTCTAGGAGACCGTCGTTACGTCCGTGTCTCCATCGAGAAACAAACGAAGATTATCTCGATCTCACATGGGGCGATCTTGAATAGCACACAGCTTCACTGCTCGCCGATCCAATGCATTAACTCCACGGGATTGAATGCGCTTTAAAAATAAAGTATCTCCTTTGAATTAGCAAGCATTGTAGGGTAACCATCTTAAAGGGAGCACAGTGCCAAGCAAACGTATTGCATCGGCGAAAATACAAGAATAGATAAATTGAATAAGTTTATTGGTAACATTTCTAAACATAGCTGTAGTGCCTTTAGTGAAAAACAATAGCCTTTAATACGAGAGTTTCACATTGACACCGCTTTATTCATAGCTCTGAACACCACAATCTGCCAGAATTATTAACAGAGCGGCATTACTCACGTACAAAATTCTGAAATTTGTCGAATGAGTGAGCAACTTATCACTGGAAGTCGAGAAAAATATTTCTCAGACATACGAGGCATGAGCTTGAGAAGCAGTCATTTTTTTAGATGAATCATTCATTTGGTGTTTTATCAATCAATGACGCTCACATTCTGTTGTAAATAACGATATAAAGTCTATTTCTTAAATTTTTGCTGGTACCGCAAGAGGTAAAATACTCATTTATTTCCGCAAAACCACAGCAAATTTTCTGATAGCGTGAACCACGATGTTTCTATCAATATAATGCATTGCGTAGCACTTATCGACTTCACGATAACATAATTTTCCATTACAAATGTTATAAGGAATCAATAAATTTCCTAATATCTTGATGAACTCGATATTCTCAGGCGTAACTTTGTGAAAATCCATATTGACAGTCAATACAAACTTTGTAAATTTCACAATGTATTTTATTTAACACGACCGTTAAAATCGCTTAGGCGACATCTTCAGGTGCTTGCTTGACTAGAAAATGTACCTGAAGATGTCGCCTATGCGATGAAACCGGTCATATTAAATAAAATCATAGTGAAATTTACAAAGTTTGTATTGATTCTGTTCCTAATATCTTCATAGATTTATACTATATAGAAATAAGCATAAGCCTTTATGGAGATCAATAGTACACAAAATAAAAATCAGACGATATGGTGGAACTTACGAAATCTGCAGCTAAAAAAAATCGATTTAATGTTGAGACATTCATTGATACTAGGTGCTAAGTTCATCATAAAAGACGTGCTAGTATCGTTAGTAACAGTTCCGACAGCAAAAATAATGAGATAATCGAAATACAAAAAACAATGCAAAAATTGGAGGGCAATTAAGCTCTCTGGATCCAAACCCATACCAAGGATGGATTAAGTTTCAAATAGGTAATCCACAGTGTTCATGTGATTCTCTCCGTCATATAAGTTTCTCATCCACCCAATGTAAAATGCGATTGTCTTTCCACTAACCCAGACCACAATACCACATCAATAGCGGCCTGTTGAGCAGATTGAATAACGGGGGAGAGAGAGAGATTACGAGAGAAAAAACACCCTCCCTTCATGCAAGGGCTCCGTACACCGGGAAACGACCTCCCTCTCCGACGCCACCCCTCATCAAAGTATTCCCCCACCCTGAGCCCTTCATTATCTCCTCGGCATACCTCTGGACCTCAACTCGATCATACAACCTCTTGTTGCTCTCATTCCCAAGTCTTCCCTTGGCCCTCGCACCAGTGGAAATTCTGCCCCGATACCACGAGGAACACTTACGCGGCCGTTCATGGAAGACCAGTACCTCATCTAGTATTTAAAAAATAAATAGTCCGCCATCAATTACCTCAATCTCTCTGGCAGTGCAAGAGTATTACATTGAATAAGTGTTGGAAATAAATCAATCAGGAACAGATGCAAGCGCGTTTCACATTCCCAAAGTGTATAATAATATACTTTTACAATTGCTTGGCATCTTAATTTTTAAAAATAATTTCGGTTCCACTTGAAAATATGTATTCATGGCCTCAATAGGCTGAGTCAGATAATTTTGCATTGTGCTTTCAAATTAATACAACGAAATACAGAACTCTATTGATGATGCTGGGACGGGAAATGACGTCAACGACCAGCACCTTCGCCGACCCCGTGTCAAAGCAATGCGTAAGTCGAAGGGGTTACATTACCACAATATTCCTACCTTTCTATAAACGCATACTCAATCCATATCACTTCATAATGAGAAACAATTAAAACTTGATCGAAAGTTTATTATAAGAGCCAAATTTAAAGTGATAATAAGTGATAATTAGGTACAAAAACATGAATCATTGATATACAATGCATTATAATCAGCATTGTATTCGATGATTCGTCCTTTAATAATAGTTTATGTTTTGGAAGCTCAAGAAAGAATGGCGCATTTGAAAAATTGTAAGGATTTTCAAAAATTGTACGGATTTAATCCACAAATACTTTGAGAAACAGGTCAATGCACCATAACCGATACTATTTTCCGTTGAATTAAATGAAAATTTGAATAAAAATAGATTATTTAACAGTCTCACTGCATTAAAATAGTTTAATCAAATCATACAATTATTGTTTGATTTGATGATAATCATCAAAAATGCCTTAATTACAATGTTCATGTCTTCATATGAAAGGCAAGCATGCATAATGATAACATCGGTGTCAATGAATCCATATAATTATCGAAATAGCTTTATTAAGAAGTAGTAATTACTCTATTGACATGATATCGAAGGAAAACTGCACGGTTATCGCTCTTACCGGTGTCAAACAGCCTTTTCACTCCGTCACAAATGGCAGTAAGGACCGTAAACCTCTCCAAGTATGATTGGCTCTCAACACACCTGCCTAACTGAATTTTTCTCTCCACTCTGAATAATATGTTTAAGTCCCCTATCCCGTGGATTTTTCATTTTCATTTCATTCTCTTTTCAGTCTTTCTCTTCAACTACTCCATTTAACAGCGCCCTTGAGTGCTGTCATTAATTTCATTCACTTAAGGTATTCCGTCTTCACTTTCGCATCAGATACTCATCCGAGTCTCGCTTTCCAACGCTTCTCCCCGTTCTTCGTTCTCTATGCCATTGGCCTCCTTGGGCCCGGCGGGAAGAGTTTTTTTCAACGCGACGTCGACGAAAATAAATCGGGAAGAGAGATGCGAAAAGTGCCGCAGGTTGTCAATGAATTCTTTAAGGGGAAATGAGAGGCACAAGGCGAAAGTTTGGAGCATAACTTACGGATTCAGAGATAGGGATGAAGAAGGAGAGTTTTTGAATGGAAGACAAGATAGGAGAGAGAAACAAGGGGAGCAAGAAAAGGAATGATGTAGAATTAATTTATGAGGCAGCGATTCGAAACTCGATCGACCCACAACGCCCAAGTCACAAGCAACCGGGACACGCAGACACAGTTCCTATGTTTAGTCGGTAGTTGTCTTCCCCTCGTACAAGAGTCACTTTCGGCCTGCCGAAAAGGACTGCAGGCTCTAAAATGCAAAAACGTTGAACGCTATATGAGAGATGGACAAATATATTGTAGGGTGCGTTTTTCATGTGTATCCTGCGTAAGTTAAAAGCCTTTCAGTTTCCCCGGGCGTCTTTGACAAATGCGCCAAAAAAACGGTGGAAATCTGAAGATAACGATCGACTAAGGATATATAAGCCACAGTGAAGCGGAAGGACAGATGGTTCGTGGTATTTATAGTATTTTCCAACGACATCGCATTGTCTTTTGATGTACTTGCCCGAACTATCTATATCAAGGTTTACCGCCGCTGGATCCGAGTTTAAAATCCTTTACGTTGCAATACATTTCCTTCATATCCAAGTTATTTCATTTTTCAAATATTTTAAGTGGAATTGTTTTCAGATTTAGAGCCATGTTAACCCACTTAATTACTTTATCGGAAAAAATTCTTTAAAATATAAACACATTAAATAAATGAAAGAGATTTGTTTTCCAAGATGTGCAATACCTGCAGTGAAACATACAGCAAACATATATGTTTGACGTTAAAAATACACGCTATAATTGAATGCGCTGTTAACTAAAGAAAATTCTCACTCCTATTTCCAAGCTTTTTGATGTAAAAATGGTTAAGGAAAACAATTTACGTTCAGTGGAGTTTACTCGTGTTCTAAGAAGATCTTAATTAATGAACTGGAAGGCTTCGAGTCTCGTTGGAGTCGAAATACAAGGCGATATTAATAACGATGTAAAATTCAACAAAGCAGTAGGAAATGGGAGATTTGCGTGACTAGGGGTTTGCCGAAGTCTGAATAAATAATCACGCACTTTGCAACCGACGCGATAAAAAAAAAGTTTTGTGCATAAATATCGGAGATGATTATGAGTTTTGGCAAGGTCCAAACGGTGGAATTATTTTTTCAGCGACGTATTAAATACGAGCTAAGCTGCGACAACACAAGAAGTGCCGACGGCCTCACATTAATGCCTACCGTCAGATTAACGGGAATCGACTTAACACCAATGTGGAAGTGCTGTATTGAATTCACCAGTTAAAAAACCATTATCGTGGATGACTCTTAAATATTTGTGAAGCCACTAGATGTTTTACTGATTTTTACAGAGTAATTATCAGAAACCGATATCATTAGGTAGTTTCTTCAACAAGCTCAAAAAATGGTGCTTTAAACATAAGCACAGTCTCACTTAGTAGCTAGATTTTTTAGCCATCACTGTTTGAAATAACCCCACGGTGGAGCGAGAGTGTAGACCTAAAGACAACTTTTGAGTACCTATTTTGGCTCGGATGACATGGGTAGTAGTTCTGTCAAACCAAAGTCGAACCGTACAAACCTTCTGCTGAGAATTGGCACTGCAGTGCTCATTAATCCTCAGCACTGAAGCTGATGCAGCACGTGATGATAGTTGAGTTTTAATATTACCTGTTTCTCTCTCTAGCAAATGAAGATGCTTAGATTTACTACATTATTCCCAAGTTTGCATGGCAGTCAACCCATGTCACTAAACAGTCATATGTCGTGACGTGCGACCAGTACCGTGGAAAAGTGCCGCGAATAGCTCAATAGGAACCTTTTTCTTTGACCCCTGGCCATCCCCAATCTTCTTCTTTGATCGCCCAAGCCCACCTGCCGAGGTCAACTGTTCACGCACGCGTTGCGATTTGTCGGACCACCCAGCAGTGGCTGGAGTTGCTCCGCTGAATAACAGGAAGTCATGTCGTCCCATCTGCTGAATGGCGTTCGCACCAACGGATTAAACCACTTGACCGTTCAAGGGGACGATTAGAAGTCATCATTCCGAAGCGTGTCGCCAATTTCCTCATTTATGAGGTGCATTAACGTCCAAAATTCAACCGTGCATTTTTAAATTGTATTAGATAAAAACAAGAGTATTCACCCGAAGGAATAAGAAAGCCATCACACATTTTATTTAATTTTTTGCTCTCTCGGACGATTCTGGTGGTCCGTATGGCCCTGCAATCCCGATAAGACATTTTCCTGTGTGACAGGTTTCTCAGGCGCCGAACCATCAGAAATTGATAGAAACACCCATACCCTGGGCATGAGTATTTCTGTCAAGTTCTTTAGCCAAGTCAAGTTATTAAGTTCTACAGATTTAACTCAAAAGGGTCAACAAAATGATATATTGCAGGCATTTCTTGATGGATATTTCTCTTTCATGTGAATGCTTTGCCTTAATCTCAAAGACTTAACAATGATTTCTAAATAGCATTTTTCTCGGTGATTTTGAGCTTTACCATTAAGCTTAGCTTGATGAATACAACACCGGCAAATGATGGAAATGATGCTTCAATAATTCCGCTTTCCAATTTTTGTAACTCATTATTTTATCAAGTTCGTTATATCATAGCATATATGCATACTCGATGGTAATATTCCCGTGTAATGCATTCAAAACTGGATATTTGTGCCTAGTCAACTGTTCTAATTCTTCCTACCAACATATGTAATGGGCAATTGTAATTATTTCCAAAGCCAGAAGCCCTATTAATATGCGTACAATGTTTATTTATATATTTCAAACATTTCTGTGATAAAAGTGAGGTCTCTGGAATATTTTCCGGGTATGTAACGTACTTGCATGATAATGTAAGACGACGTATTGAGTAGCACAAAAGTCTCCACAAATAGACAAAAAAATATCAAGAGCAAAGTAAAATAAAAGGCTCAACCAACCATATACAGTATGAAGGGGGTAAAAAGGAATTGTAAGACCAACAAACGTTGTAAACGAGCATGAAACGAGAAATGATGGGAAAAAATATAATCTCCATCGTTTTCCAAAGTTGAGATCTCAAAAGAGCGTAATGAATCCTTTGGCAAATTAAGCATTCATATTGGTGTTATGGAATTTGATGACCGAAGCGAAACAATTAGTAAAAAAAAGATGGTGGTTCGTAATGTTATTTAAAAAATTAAAATTTCACAACGAGATTAAAGAGATGAAGGCTTTTTGCTGATCGACCTATATAATTTGATAAGAAAAAACTTAGCCAAATCCATTTTTGGAGTCTGTATTTAGAACCGAGAAGTTGAACAAGTCGATGTCCCCAGATTTCTCTAAACTGTAAATATAAAGTCAAAAAACGAATTTTGAGGATACCGGGACTAGCCACGGTATAATCTTTACGGAGTCACCCGCAAGTGCACATTCGTACTAAATTCCACAGAGAAAAAATCATTCTAAATCAATCGATATCTCGCTACACGGTAGCTTAACTCGCAAAAGCACTCGGCGCGATATTTAAGGATTTGGGTTCGAGTCCCGATTAAGGCAAATGATTTTTCCTCTGCGGAAGTTCATAAATTCATAAGCAGTTTCCATATTTTTATAATGAATGATCCTTTTCGTCAACAAGAAGTTTTGGTTCTAATTGGTTTATAGCGGCCTACTAGTTATACAGTAAGTTCTACAGAATTAGAATTCCAATCCATGTAGAGGAGTAGTTAGATGTTTATCTGATAGCCAAAAGGTCACACGCTTGAAATCATTTGGTGTCCACTTGCATGCGAATGCGTATCCACGGATGACTGACCACCACAAGCCAAGGGTGCAGCCCGTGGAATTTCAATCATGGATGAGCATAGGCAGGTACACAATGAAAAACTTAAAAACAATGGTAATTTCTAACAAGAAGCTCCAAAATATTATGTGATGCTCCTAATTACATAATAGGGTACGATCTCAGATATTAAACGCCTGAAATTGTATAATAGCTCCCTCAAACAACGGCAGTATGTGAATGGAAACTTAAGAATTTCGTTTGTTTCGGCCTGAGTTCAATAAATTTTCTTTTAATCGGAAGGCTACTAGTTGGTCCATTCAGTATTTCACTGTCCGATTAAAGTATGTCTTCTCATTTAACATTTATAATTTTCTTTTTATACGTAACTAATTCTTTTAATGAGAATATGATGCCTCTTCTCGAGATCCACGACAAGAACCGTCCATTTCTCTGTCTGGGTCGTCAGCGGTTTGCTATAGACCCAATTCATGATAGAAACACAACGCTAAAATAGCACTTGATAGGTTTGAATAAGATAGAGGGAGGACAGGTCCAATTTGTCTAACTTATCAAGATCTACTGCTTTTCCGCATACCTTAATATATCCAGACCATTCTGTCAAGAGAAGATATCTGGGTAAAACTAGGATGAGGCATTTCTATAAAAAATAATGCGAGGCCATAGGAGTAGCGGGTAGCTGAGAAAGCGTCGCTGGGCCATTCTAAACTGGACAAGACAAATGAAAACGTCAAATTAGAATCTAGAGCCACAGTATCTTTCGAGAGCCCAACCCCAACAAAATAAATTTTAAAACCGCTGCGCACGAATGAAATAAAGATTATGAAAAAAGAAAACTTTAAGTGAAACGAAATTAATTACAGTGAGGGTGATGGAGGCCGAGACGGAAATTTCCTGGACGATCCCGGACAGCGCCGCTGAAATTGGGCACACACACACCCACATGGCTAAACACATAAGCATACATTTTATCTCATAGTATATTCACACACATGTATACATATTTCCTCTGCCTCGGAGGTATATCATTCTCCCCAACCCACTTCCCCCAACACAGCCTCCGCAGAAACCTGGTGATAATGACCGAAGTCACCTCCACTGACCCTTTCCTCCACCATTCCACCTACAAGTCTCCCCGGACATTTGGCCCCGCGGCGCTCCGAACGAAAGGAGGAAGATGTTGGCCTGCCGTCCGACATGCAAGCAAGAAAGAGAATCAGAAATGTTCTCCGGGGAAGCCTCCTTAAGCTGAGATTAAACAGGCGGTTCGTCCGGCTGGGGAGCGAGTGGGTTTGGCTTGTACGGGATGGGGAAGGTTTTCTTGTTCTGAAGCTCAAGTGGTGGGTGGAATAAATAAGGATGATGAGCGGTCGGGGGGGCAGGTAAAATTGGCGGCAAGTGGGAGGGCTTGTGGAAAGTGGAATGAAGCCAGGAGGGCGTAAATCTGATAATCCCCGCAGAAAAGCAATTTTTTTCCATAAAGAATATTGTAAAATATAAAATTAAAAATTAAATGAAGGTGCTGTGAGAATGATGGTATTTTCTGAAAATGGAGAAATCAATCTGCATGTCGAAAATTTAGAGCGGAAGCTCTAAATAACATGAGGGCCAGCCGACCTAAATTCTGCTAACATTAAAACAAATACAGACACATAGGGTACAATCCTGAACAATTTCATCGAATACCTAACGGAAATATTGCGCGAAGTCAAAACGAAAGTTATAAGTAACTATCAATAAGTAAAAAATATTGTTACACACTTGTTTCGGAGATTTTCCAAACACAGTCAACACCGTGGTATACACATTTTTAAAACAATGACGTGGGACATTCATCTGAAGCATGCACTGAAATGAGAATTATTATCGCGATAGCATGGAAAGGGTGCTTTGCAGGACTCAAAACATTAAGTAATACCCAAACTGGGTATTTAAAACACTAAATTTTGCAAGTTTAACTTTTTATACCAAGTTCTTCTGCAGTAAGTTTTATTTTCGGCAATGAATTCCGCATGTTTTTATCCGTACTTCAATTATATTACCCAAAGAAAAAGTTTACGATGAAACGTAAAACTTTAATGCAGGCGCCGTTTGAATTTTGTATTTCCTTTCTACTGTCGTATTTGACTAAATGCATTGTTAAATAACACACAGATAAAATCGAAATAGGAGGACAATTTTCTTCCAGAGCGCGTTAATCAACTTGTTTCCAAAGCCATATAAAACAAGAATTTGTAACTCGCGCTCATCAACTGATGTCTACTCTCGTACGAGCACTTTAGATATGGCATTTGCTGCGGCCTGGGATCAAAAGGTTGGAAAAAAACGAAGCATGTCGATTTAGCTTTATATTACGGTTATTTTTTATGATTTCTAGTATATTGTACTTTTAATTTAAATCAATCTAATTACCTCAAAGCTTGAGGGAAAACAGATCTGCCAGATTAAAAGGGACATTAAATAAAAGTAATTCCAAGACTTTAAACTTAAGCGGTAGTCTCATTCAAAAGGACATTCAAAACAGAGGCAAATGATTTTTTAGTGTGAATTTCTCACATTTGTATGAAATAGAACAGTTACCAGGGAATGAAGAACTAAGCAGAGGGCAGGAAAGAGTGGGAGGCTACAGTCGATTAACCGCAGAACTGAATGACTGTGGATGAAGACGATATTTTTATATTTAAAGAGAAAATACATTTGAATCGATAGAGGAGAAAATTCTCAGCGAAAGAGAGAAAACCGCTATAACATTTCACTGAATGGGTAGCTTGCGGGTCATAGTTGGAAGCAAGGAGGAAAGCGGAGATATGAGAATATAATCCCACTCAATTATGCTTGAGGAAAAGGGGAGCGCGTGGTCCCATACATTAGGTCAGCCGTCACTCAAACTGTCATGATCACGGTTATCTGCAGGTCCCTTGGAAAGTGGCGAACAACGGGCTCCTAGCTCTCTTTTCGGAATATCAGTCTCTGATTCGTCTTCCGCAGGTCCGGTTTAGAGGGGTGGTTCGGAATCTATCAGCTGAATCGCCCCAAAAAGGCTTTGGGATGAAGGGGGCTTATTAGATCGTGTTGTCCCTCTTCGAGAGGTGAGAAAGAAATTGTGAATTCTATAATCGCACGGCTCCATCACATCCGCAAAATTCCATTTTCCCAAAACTGTCCCCGACCAGCTTGACGTTTATCCTAACGATTTTGAAGATCAAACATTTATTCTGCGTTGCTTGCCAGGCGTGTTTTCGTATCTTCCGCTCGAGCTGCAATAAATATTTTCAAGTCGCTCACGTGCGACGCGAGTGTAAACCTTGCGGCGCAAGGAAGTTCGCGGATTATTTAAATCATACGAGAAAAATGTATACAAGAAGTAATCTTTCGCCAATATTTTCAACTACACCGCATCCAAATAGTTTCCTTAAACAAGATGCGAGACGGATGGAAGGCTTAACGGAGGATTAGATATATTTATGAAAAGCAATATATCATAAGTGCCAAGTTCTTTTCATTTGAGTACACTCTATAATGTATTTAAGCTTAGTTAAAATAAGCTCAAGATGTTCCCAAATTTATTTTCTCACTCAAGGATATGCCTTGGACTAGTTCTCAGTTCTCAAGCCCGCGACCCCAGAATTAGTAGCAGAACGCTATTCAGGTATCGATATTCATAAATATATTATATGTATATATGTATATTGAAAGTAAACATTATATAGCAGCCAGCAAAATTTCTAATCCGATGACAGTTTTCTCAATCCAATTATTCTCTGAGGATATTTGCGATGAGGAAAAACTGGAGTCGGAATACTGATAAAATAAGATGATTAAGTAGTGTTAATCAAATGACATTAGGATGCAATTAATATGCGTTTTGGGCATCATGAAGAGCTGGATATAAATTATGAAGACCTGTACAAAAAATTGTCTCAAAGAGTTAAGTGCAGATGGCAGTGTTAAATCAGTCAACAAAGATGAGAGGTAAATTTCATGGACCGTTCAAAAGTTCAAACCTGGCTCGAGCCTCAAGTTGAGAGATAACCTTTGATGATGGTTACGCATGAAAATATATACATTCTAACGCAAGAATGCGGTTCAAAAATAATGATAATAATAATACCTCTTTAAAGCTTAAAAAGAGCTTAAATAACCATCAAGGATCACCAACGATTGAAAAGATTAAGATAAATGACATAATATCATTATCGGAGTAAGAATAGCAACTCCGCAATTGCTATGGACATTTACAAGTGCAGACCTGTACAAAAAATTGTCACAAAGAGTTAAGTGCAGATGGCAGTGTTAAATCAGTCAACAAAGATGAGAGGTAAATTTCATGGACCGTTCAAAAGTTCAAACCTGGCTCGAGCCTCAAGTTGACAGATAACCTTTGATGATGGTTACGCATGAAAATACATACATTCTAACGCAAGAATGCGGTTCAAAAATAATGATAATAATAATACCTCTTTAAAGCTTAAAAAGAGCTTAAATAACCATCAAGGATCACCAACGATTGAAAAGATTAAGATAAATGACATAATATCATTATCGGAGTAAGAATAGCAACTCCGCAATTGCTATGGACATTTGAGTACATGCACCGATAAGTGGTCGAATTTATTCAGATCCATTTAAGTTTTTCTGGTTGCAGTGTAGGAATTTTCCAATACATCCTCAAATTCAGGGTTTCCCAACCAGGAGTGCTCGCACCCCTTGGGGGTGCGAGATAGCATTCCAGGGGGTGCGAGATAACATTTCATTTTTTTATTTATATTAAGGGTACCGTTTTGTAAGGTTAATACAACTTTTAATATTCTGCAATATTTTTCTTTTCCATATATTTTATTTATGTTTATATATTATTACAAATATAAAATATAAATTAGTTTTGGTCGCCATCACTTTAATTCTTAAATAAATGATTACTTGGGTTGCGATATATTACTTTAAGGGGTGCCAGAACATATTGAAATTTTTAAGGGATGTGGGGAATAAAAAAGGCTGGAAACTACTGCTCTAATTGATCGCAATTGCGGTGAAGCACGTTGTAATTGACGAATTTACCACGGGAGTCCACTTACGGGGAGATTATAGGCGAGTGATGGCCATTTTTTTGTCGTTCCCTCACGTGAAAGTTGAAGGTTTCGTGGCGATGCGAAGCTCTGCCGCGGAAGCATGATGGCTATCAATTCTATTTTCGAATGTGAAACGAATTTTAAAGGATGGAGAGACTACTTTGAACTACGCTTGAATTTTTGCTATGCCTCAAAATAAGAATACCCAAAAGACAAGAACAATCTTAACTAACAACGCAAGCAATGGCGTTATCAGTTAACGAAACCATAGATGTACCTCGAATATATATATGCTCTTTTTCTTTGGAATAGACTATTTTTTCAAATATCATAGCATTATCTCAACAGAGCTAACTATTCAAAATCTAAAAAAATGTACTATCTAATAAACAAATCAAAATAAAGTAAGCCCACGAACTTAACATGAAAAATGTTTCACCGTGAAATACCGCACTCATTGCAGTCAATAATTATGGCTTGTAAGCCAGAAGCAGGATCCCGCCTCATACAATTGCCAAAAACATTCATCTCACTTTGAAAATTCGTTTTTCATACGTAATCAATCCATTAGCGTTCAGTAAATCTACCGAAACTATACGTATCGATGGACAAAAGAAATAATAGTGGTTCAGTTGTATGAACTATGTTAGGCTAATCGCAATGGGTGCAGTAATGGATGTCTAGGTACTGCACAGTTTTTTACAGCATTAAAGGAGATTATTTCATTACGTGTTGGTCACCAACCCACAAAAGCTATTATTTTTTAGCAATTAGTAAGAAAAACGACAAGATTAAACAGAGGCGTTCATGGATCTTAATCTTCTAAGCACGGTAGTTGCTCGAGCTTTTTAACTTAATTCATTATTCTTTCCTCATTTTCCAAAAAACTTAACGAAGCAGGATAGCCCATTCGTACGGTCCCTGGATTAATAGTTCGTAGCCATCGTGGATGGCTGTCTTGGAATGGCATGGATGGATTAAGTGTCTCATGTTTTTGTAATGCTTGGTTTGAAAAAGTAAGCTAAGGGCTACCTAAAGTTTCCACATCTGTCCTCTTTAAGTCCACCACCTTTCATTTCCACGAAACATTTGATAAACAATGCAGATTAGTGTTGACGATCCGAGATGCGCGACGGGGTTCCGACCATTATAAGACCCAAGTGATTTAAAATGTTTTTATTTAGCACGGGCATAGCACAGCAGGGCGCCATTATTAGCACCGTGTCCCCTCGTGTCATTTTGACAAGCAGTTTAGCGGGCGGATGAAAGGTGATCTGGACGCAGACACTTGGCAAAAATAATTCTGGATCACATTTAAGGCAGGCATGCAGGAGTAAATTAAACTGTTCGAATCTTCGGTGCCTCAAACGACAAGCGTTTTAGTAAATTCGAAATATGAGAAAGAAAAATTATTCTTATAGTATTCTCCAGGCGATAAAAAAGAGATGACAGCAGGTGGTTCACATTGAGGAACCATATTAGGTAAGCGACTCACAGTAATTGCTGGACATAAACGTAAGAGGTGAAATTAATCTGAAAGCGGATGGTTTTCATTTCCAACTACTTTTTTGAACGTTAATCACACCAAAAAAAATTAGGACAAATTCTTTTGAAAACCTCTCGAATCTTTCCATTTCGGAAAATGCTAATCCTCTTTAAAGGGCTTAAAGGTAGTTAACAACGATTTCAAAAGGCAAAAAACCTGTTTGGTTTGACGTATATATTGCTATTCTCTTAAAAAAATATTACGGCCAAAGATTTAATTAGGGCGTATCAGGAAGTATTAATTGCATAATTAAATAAACAATTAAGGAAATAAGTACACCTGGTCGCTGCACAGTCCAACTAACCCTTTTGCACAGCTAATTCACATCCTTGCTAACCAAATACCTATTTACAACAAATCGAAGTCATTATTTCCAAAGTTGATTCCAATATTGTATAATATGTTTGAAATTTCTGACGAATAGTGAAAATTTAACAAATTATCTATAGTTAGTCATGGTGGCTTCTAACCATATATCGCCATGAATTGTATAAACACAAAAATGAATCCTACAAAAACTTGGATTTCAAATATAATGAAATCAAATCGATACAGAAATAAATTGAATGTGTTCGAAAACATGAAATGCATTAGCCATAACACTATGTTTTAAGTCTGGTGCAGAATCCCGTATATTTTAAGGCCCTTCAGCATAGACATGACCCTCCTCAAGTAACCACACGGATAACAGGTTTAGAATCTTGAGGGATAACTACAACTTTCAAAATATAACCGGACTATCTCCGAAACCCCGATCACTCCATCCAAGCGCTTTCAGCGCCATCTCTCAGCTCTACGCCGTGTGACGGAACGAAGGTGAGGGAATCAAGAAAGGTAGGTCGCGCCTCGTCTCACGTGCCGGGAGATTCTGGAAGCACTTTTCCGGAGCACGCATCCGCCGAATACTCAAAAGAGCAGAGTAGGGAATGGGAAAGATATACCAGGATGGGTGCTACAGGGGATTAGAGAGAGAGGGGAGAGGACCCGTAGGAGGGAAAAATCCACTTGAACGTGTTTGCCAAGCGGGAGGGATCTGCCTCAGTAGGAGAAGGAGGGGAAAAACTGTCAAAAGAAAGTTGACGGAGGAGTCTGAATGAGAAATCTCAAGATGGCGGGAGGTACGAATTGCTCATTTTTATCGCCACTCTCCTCCCTCAATCTTCCGCGCAGGAATTTTCGCATAAAAAAAGAAAAAAATAATCGAGGACGACCTCCAGACGATATAAACAGCAAGAGACTAGAGGATGACGCTTTAAAAAACTAAAACCTGTATCAAAAAACGAGAAAGACCTGACGTGAGATAAGTACTTGAAATTTTTTTTGTGGTTTGTCTTTTTTTAAATTCTTTTTGGAAAAGGAGGAGGGGACATAGTTTAAAAGGACACCTCTTTTTCTCATCCCACCCCCCGCATTTCCAATTTTTTTTTCACGGGTGTGACAAGAGGAAAACCGGCGAAGTTTCTTCCTCAGATGCTTCTCATACAACTTTTTTTTCTCTCTTTAACCCTTCGGGGATTCAGAGGAATGCCTTTGAAATGGAACCGCCCTCCCGGTTTGGAGCGGGCGACCCAATTAAAAAAATGTCGCCACTTCTCACCCCCTCTCTGTTGTCCCGTTCCACCCCATCACACTTATTTCCCCCATCAACCCCTTCTCCCCACTTCCACTTTGGCAAGCCACGTCACTCTGAGATGAGTGTGAATGCGTTCATCGGAGGATGGAAGGGAAGGGGGCACGGGATGAGGATAACAAATACAGACTGATTGCGGCAACGCCTGAGTTCGTTGACTTCGGATAAGTCCTTAGGTTTCGTCGGGGCTTGTGTGTTTGCGTTTTTTCAGCGGGTTGTCGTGGGGAGAAGGAAGGATGGGGGATGAGAAAGGAGTGCCCAGTAATCATCCACCGGTTTCCTGCTACTAGAGAGAGGCCGTCCAGAAAAAACGTCCGGAGCCACTACCCCTTTGTTGCGAAAGTATCGCTTTTTCGCGAATATCAAGCGACTACTTTCCAAACGGGTCCGGATGCATGGTCAACTAACGCAGAATTCAGCGTCATAGACAGCAGAGCGCGATTCTCGACTCGCCATATGTTTTTGATGATTTCTTTTTTCAGTATCCAAGCCCATCACTGGATTTCTATTTTCAAATTCAAAGATTATTCCAGGTTTACAAGACGAAAAATTACACTTTTCTACGAAGTTTAAACGTATTGCGGGATCTTTTGTTGGCATGTCTAATCTATAATCTCATTTATTTAGCTGCCTCCCTGTGTCAACTCAGTATTGCACTCTGTTCCAATTAAATAGGCTGTAGGTTGGAAAGGTCACGAACGACGCAGTGGTAGTTATAGTAAAGAAGAGAGTAAATTTCTGGAGTAGATTGGGAGGGGGCAGAGAATATGGTTGGGACTAGTAAGGAGGGACGAAGGGATACTGAAAGCCGTGAGAGAGGGGAGGATGTTGGGTGAGGGGGAAGGGGAAGAAAGAGGATAGGTTTTATGGACGGGATAAGTAGAAGTAACCGTATGCTGAGATGAAGAAAGAAATCGTGTAAGGAGACCATAAGCTGTAAACATCTAGAGTATTTTTACTCCCTTCCATTTAAACCTTGGTGCCTTAACCAGTAGTTTACGACTATAATCATGATTGTTGATTGTAAAAATTTAGAATGAGAAAAGAACTGAGTACAACTCCGATTCAAAACCAATATTCACACTGCTCTTGACTAGGCTACTACACATGCAGTAGTGGCATGTCTAACTATGCATGGAAAACTCTGCAAGTGTATATTATCTAACAAGCAGAAAGATGCTTTGGCGCACGCATTAACATTTATAACGAAATAATTACAAAGAAATAGGTTAAAAGCAGAAGTCATTAAATACCGGTCAAAGGAACGATTCTAAACGTGAAAGAGTATGAGGCCCTCAAAAACTTGATAGGCGACTTAGTTCTTGATTCTGGAATATTCCTCCAGAAATATCTCGTGGCATAGTACAAACCTGGAAAATAAAGGATAAGTTCCCAAAGTATATCAAAATAAGGGGAAATTCCCATAGTTATCTAGGTTTTCTAGCGTTTCATGGGGGGTAGGCCACCCTGAATACCTCTTATTTCTATGAATCAATAATATTTATGCAAATAATAATTATTGGCAAAATTTCGCCACCATTAAAAGCCTAAAAACATTTTTACTGAAGCATTTATTTTACTATTTCAATGCAATGTAATCGATTCTTGGGCTATAACAACTGATGAAATCTTGAACAGCAAGACTCATAGTTTAATAATAATTAACATCAATTAATGGAAATTCGTCATAAAAAATCATCTGATTGGCCCAAATTCGGATATGGATCTCCTTATTGCCGGTTAGGCACGTTAGCCATTAACATCGCCACGCAATCTTAATTTTTACTGGTTATCCAAGGGGGATGAGTTAGCGCTGTGATACAGGTCCCTCCCTCTTAATAAGCAACAGTCGCGGGAGGATTAACACTAGTTTGTTACTTTTGAGAGAATCGCCTTTTTTGGAAAAAATGTTTCAATACATCCAATATCTTAATTAAAATAGTAAAATTACATTTAGAAAATTTCTTCCCATACTGCCAACTTCAATCCACCTCATGAAAGGCTACCTCGGATAGAACAATAGCACACTTTACGGTCAAATTTGGAAACGTAATGGTTTTCAGGTTCCATTATTTCCCAACAAGCCGACATTAGCAAACAGAAGAGACTTGGTTCCTTTAGCGATGTGCATGTTTCAAAAAGTTTTATTCGACGCGAATTAAAAAGTTAAACTTGACAAATTACGTTTGCGTGTTCTTTTTCAAGTACGAAAATTGAATTTCCGGCAACATAATTTTTATTGCCCTCCTTTCCTTGAGCTCTGAATGCTCGCTGGGTGACCCAGGAGTAACACGCACGAGTGACCAGGAGTATCACGAAAATGCCATAAAATCGTGTTTTTCCCCACTTAAAAGCCGATTTTTTCCAAAACATTAAGCTTTGAAAAAGTATAATTGCCAGCCTGTTGCTAATATTGAAATAACAAATAAAAGAGCAAATTGCTATTTTATAAAACCAAAATTAACTCTAAGGGGGTACTACAGCATGAGTGCAAGCATCATGTAACAAAACAGCCGTTTTTGTTTGAAGACACGATAAGATATGTGAAAAACACTTTCAGGAGCCATACAAAACATTCAATTGCTCAAATGGAGCCAAATTACGTTTTCGCGTGCAGAAGATCATGGGAGAGCGCTTTCAATGCGGAAATGACTAATAGAGCAGTGCAATTCAATTAGCCAATGCTACTTTCAACCAAGCTACATTAGTCTCTAATTGATTCATAGGTACTATAGAAAGAAATTCATAACACTCGTAAGATTCCTTTAATCCAGTTGAAGCCGATAAACCACTCATTTTTTGAGATTCTCATTACCCAGACTTCATTTTCGGATTTTGAAGACAGTATATTTAGAAAGGAATCCTAGATAATCCCTATTCCTTATTCCAAGGGATATACCGAAATAGAAATTCATTGGCAATAGCATTAAAATCACGTTCAAGTTGAAACTTTAACTTTCGAGGAAAATACTCGTCAAATTAAATTTTACATTCAACGGGCATCACGGATGGAGTCACGGCGTGTAATTTTCCAGCTTAATCATTACCTTTCAAGCCCGTTCAGCATTCAAATTTATCAACACTTATCGTTTATATAGATAAAATTATCAATAAGATATTCCTCTTTATAGACAATTTATAAGGCAACTCTTCTTTCAACCCATCCACCACGTGCCAAATCACGACATTGACAAGATTACTTTCTGAGATTGGGTCGATACAAAAGCGCCAACGGCTCGGGCACAAGTGAATGAAGAATGGGAGATTGACGATGCGATCGGTCGCAACAACTAACACCTTCTAGGTCATCGGCATAATTAATAGCGGTCAAGGTTTACCAACTTAGCGAAGCGAAATATGGCAAGAGTGAAAAGGTCCCCAAATTCCTACGGGGAATGGAAGGAGGTAAAAGCGAGATATACCGTTTTTTCGGAAGGATCCAAGGCAGAACGAGGACTAGAGAGAGGTAAAACATAATCGGAGGGGGGGGGGGGGATCAAAAAAAGTAAAATCACAGGTCGCAATTATTTGTCCTTAATTGTATTCACAAGTCATTATCTCAACCAAAAGATTCCTTCGGCGACTTTCAACTCTGTATCTCATTCATACATTAGGCACATCTGTACAAAACTGTCCAGCGCTATATTCAAAACTCAATGAAGTACACAGTTTTTCGAGAACATGAATAAAGACAAATTTGATGAACTGTAGGAGCTTATGAGTTCACAAGAACTGCTCTCATAATTAATCGGTAATATCACCCTTAGCAAAATGGAAATGTGGGTTCTTTATTTTTCAAGAGATATAACTACAGCCTAACAGAAATAGCTACTTTGCATGTTGTTCTCTTTCGAGTATCGTTAAGCTATGTGCTTTTGCAAGTAAAATGTGGAAAGTAAAGGAGGGAGGAAATTGTGATGATAGAAGTACCATTTATGTACTGGGTTATAACAGCACCACAGAAGGACATTGCAAACTTTTTATAAGACATTAAGAAAGAGAAGACAACACGACCAAACACTAAAATTGTTTTCACAAGATACTCATACTCCTAGGCAAATCGTAAAGAACGAGAAAATAAATGAATATTTAAGGTGGTTAAAAACCTATCAGTTAACTACTTTACCCACCATTAGGTGTATCCTCTTGTGCTAAAATATTACTACCAGGTGTCACCATTGATGGACATGACGATTCTTTAAAAATAAATACAAATGTTTCTATTTTCATGTTCAATAGTATTAATATGCACATTCAGCTTAATTTGAAGCATCATTTCCTGGAGGCTATCACGCCAAAACATTTTATCAACGATACGCTGTAATGCTTCGAGAGTTATCGCTTTAGCTCGGACCCGACGGCGGATTTCTCATGAGAATCCCATTAAAAGCTCTTCCTTCATGAGCTATGAAGGCTATCTTGGTTGATAGATGACTGTAAGTTATGGTCTCATAGACTCACTCTTATCATTCCCAACTTGGTGCAAGCAAATAAAATAAATTAATCTATCAAAAAATCACTGCGTCTTTATTCAATCTTCTAACGTCGTTTCTGTTTTGTTATTACAGGTGAGTTCCAAGAGAGAGGCCTGAGAAAGTGTGAAAGGAGAGAACGTGAGAATGAAAAATGGACGGATAAAGTCAGAAAAAAGAGGCGAAAAAATGCATGACCACATCTTTTTAAGTGGAAATCGCCGGGGGTAAGGTGAGCGGCTCTTTTAAGCCTCCTTTTCCAGCGATCTTAGATTTATTATGAAAGAAACTCAAGTGGTAATTCCATCCGAATAATTGTCACTGGATTCCTTTATGGAAAAGAACATTTGAATTAAACTATGATTTGTCATACTGTTTATTTCTCTATTAGAACTATGGTCCATGAATCAATATCCAAAAGGCAGATATTTACACGTCTTTTAAACATCAGTTTTAATTTTAACTAGAGTTTTATAATCGCTGTTTAAAGCATAAGATCATAAACTATTTTCTAAATTAAAGGAGAGATCTTGCTGTTCCTTGGTTTGAAACGTATTTTTTCTAGGGCTATTTATAACATCCGACTTCGCAAATTTAACCGGATAAAAAGGAAAGCGAAAAAAAGTTTCTTGACAAAATATATCATTTAAAAGTTCATACGCTATTTGAAAAATGTCATGTACCCTCCAAATACCACATAGTTTAAAGACTTCTTTATTTCAATTACATCAGCCTAGATCAGTATTTCCGACATGGTATTACTAACGCAATGAAAACTTTCTTAAGCTATACTTCCATTCTAAGTTTCTTATAATTTTGTCTTTTTCGCTACTTAGATAGCATAGCAAGAGGAATATTTTTGGCACAGTGAAAAATATGGCTATCGCCAACCATTTCCAACTAGGGATGTGTTTGATAAAGCTACTGAGTGACTGCATCAGTCTCGATATGCCAGTTTATCGGTGATTTAAGGAGGGATACTAAAAACAACTGTATTATAGGTATAGCGAAACTTAGTGGCACTCAACAGCGGAGGATTAGAGAACACTGACCGTAAACCAAGCGTTGATGAGTGGGCAAAGTTATCGAAGGACTCACACAAGGGTCCTCTGGAAAAAGGCTCGGCCGCTTCACCCCACATCTTATGTATGTTTTCCTCACCTTTACGCCATGATCTTCACAAGCGAGTGCAACCAAGTTTCGCTACACCTACACTTCATGACTTGATTATTAAAATCGTACGGATAATGTTTTTCCGAATTGCTAAAAAAAAATATTTCCCCAAGTATTCCTTTTAGAAAAAAACTTTCGGCAAAGGCATTGGTGATATTCTTTGAGCCTTTTAATTATTTTCGCGCATAACGAACAAGTTAATGGACCAAAATTGAGACAGAAGACTTAAGAAACCCTTTCATTTGATAAACGCTGAAAAATGAAGAAACGATTCAATATACGAGAAGAATTAATGCATATTTTATGCCCG
Organism: Pyrrhosoma nymphula; assembly: GCA_963573305.1. Lineage (NCBI taxonomy): Eukaryota > Metazoa > Arthropoda > Insecta > Odonata > Coenagrionidae > Pyrrhosoma > Pyrrhosoma nymphula. Next base: position 119,605,343 of record OY754333.1, read on the forward strand.
AACGCATTTCCATTATAATCAAGGAGAAAAACGAGATTAATCTTTTATCGGCGTTCGAAATATTTTTTAAGTCAACGGGCAAGTTTTTGGACTACGCATTCAACTTTGTCACCTCATTCCTTCTCTCGCCTTGGAACAACCAAAAACACTCTAAAAGAATTATATCTGTGTCTCATAACTTAGGAGATGCTAGAGATTGGCTTGAAGAGGTTATATCTTGAATATATAATGCAGCCTAATATTCTATTCAATGTGAAAATTGATTCTCTGCAGTGAAAGACGCTGGTGATAGCTGTGAATTTCATTCATATTTTCTTAATGAATAACGCACAAATACTATAATGGAGCCAATTTCTTAGCAAGACTAGATATTATTTGAATAAGCAGTCTGTCTTATTAACTCCCGATTTTGAGAGAATAAATAAAATGTTTGACACCGACCAGGATAGAAATTTTCGCATAGAGATGTTATCACACTAATTTCTCCAGAATTATAGTATTACTCCTAAATTAAGGAATTTGCACCTTTATTTATTAGATTCATAATCACATTTGAACAAAGTAAAACAATTAATGCAGAGGAAGATTTAGAAAATTTCCAACTGCCGCCATGCATGGGTATCTCGCTCCATGGGAGAATCAGTCATTATCCGTGATTCGTACGCTATCCCTCGACTTAAACGTAAAAAGCCCATGCATAATAGAACCTCGACGTTCTTCTCCCTTCCTGTGGAGAGCGACATAAATCATTTTCTGCACACATTTACGCTTCCTCCGAACACAAAAAAACTCTTTCCTACGGAATTTTATTACGTGATACGAGGACAAATCAGCCGCGCTCGACGGGATGATGAAGATGATCTCTCCAGAGCTAGACCTGCGTGAAGTGTGAGTTCTCGGTTGATCCTTCGAAGGTAAGGAAGCGACCGACCGACCGACGTAGAGTAAGCGGCGTCTTGTTCGCGTTCGTGCCGACGACGAGTGCAGGGAGCGTATAGGGGGAATCCGCGCGAAAATTACACTAGTCGGTCGTCGTGAACGAGGACTCTTGCCGAGTTATATCTTCATAGCAGCCGTCAGCGTTATATTCCGCTCGCGGCAAAACGGGAACGGAGAGCCGAGTGCTCGCTAGACTATGAAATTATGAAATGGGGGCGATTTTTCCGTCTCCGCAGAGCTGAAAAATAGCGGAGGCTGTGGGTGGAGCACACACACAATGATTTGAAGCAAACACATACACACACACACACACACTCTATGAGAGCGGAGCACGGAACGCTCCGCGGAACACCCGACTCGGTGTCACGACTCGGATATTGAAATGGAACGGAATGCATAATGAGCTCATGAGCCGCATGACTGAAATGAATCGCCAGTGCCACCGCGGTGATACGCATGGAAAACGCATTCCTGCATACGCGAACGATATATATGCACGCACGAAGCCGTCGTGTAAAAATACCGATCGGGGTCTCGTACTATGTATTTGTTTGAATTCTTTGACGGGCACGATGAAGCGTTTGCGTCAAATAACAATTTAAGTCGTTTTAAAGTTGCCGGAATACTGACGTGTACGTCTCGAAATACACTTGACGGGGAAAAAATGGATAATAGACCAATTTAGAAATCAATCTAACAGAAATGTTCACATTTAGCATAGAATAGCACATAAGAGGAATGAAATTATTGTGCATATTTCACGACTCACTATGCATCTCTTGTTTCTCCCTCATATACATTTACGGAAAACATATGCAACCGAAAAAAACAAGAAAAGACAGCGGAAAAAAAGAATATATAACTCAAGACTAAAAATTATAGACTTTCATTGAGGTAATTGAGCATCAAAAGCGTACATCGCATCAAAAAGCATTTTCTACCCCCACTTTAAACGTAAATATTCTCCATTTCGTTTAAAGCATTCATCTTTGGACGCTAGTTTCAGCTATTAACATCGAAGACAAAATGCGCATTGTGGCCAATTTCACAAACTTTTGGAACGGAAAACTTCAAATTTGTATCATAATTATGTCCAAATTTTATAAAGACACCTAATAAAAAAATTAAACGCGAACATTAATCTCATATTTACTCAGCATAAATAACGCACTTTCAAGCAAACGCTTTGCTGAAACTAAGTTTTTCAATTGAGAACCCGAGACCCCAACACATTTAATTTCCATAGGGTATGCATTATTTCCTGGTAGCCAGCAGTTAACAATTTCTATAAGTTACCAACAGAAGATAGCACAAACTCAATGCCGCATGCAGTGTGATTTCCGATTCAAGTCATTTCGACCTATTCCACTAGTGGAAAACTTCCGACCGACACCTCCGTCTGACTACCACTAATTTAACGCATGAAAGCATTCCCTCCCTGTGAAAAAAGTGTCCAGTCGTTTAATTTGCGTCGTTTTTAAAGCGAAAATTCATGTCATTCGTTATTTCTCTTGTTTTAATGTGAAGTTTTTTCGTATATCATCCAGTTGTTACAAAAAAAACATCTCACCATCGGCGATTGTCTTGTGAAAGGTTTACCTTGAGTTGTTTTTAAGAATCTATTCAAAGATACTTTTCCGAACGATTCAAAGAAGCTTGCATTACGTAGCTTGTTTCTGTGAGCACTTTACCAGCAATTAATACTTACATAAAGCAAAATACTTGGGAGTACCAGAAAGTGATATTGCAAATTATACCAAAATCTGCGCAGTTTCACCACCAATAGGTACAATTAATAGCTGCATCAATCCCCTTCCTATTTTTAACAAGGAAATCGAGGAACATAGAGGGAAATGACTATCCATACTATCGACTTAAAAACACTAAAATCTTACTATGAGAATGCTATACGAAAACATTATATTAATTATATCAAACTTCTAAAGTTGAGCCGCTAAGAGGCCGAAAAATCAGCCAGGACGATCATATTCACAACATTGTGTGTAATTTGAGGTACGGACCAATTACCTACATTTAATTATTTCCCGATGAAATTAAAATGTTTATTCTTACGAATTTTACTGTAGCAATGGTTTTAAAGCGAAAACACATACCTGGCAGGCATGAAATGTTTATTTCAAATCGGAAAAACATTTGACTTCATAACGGTTGGAGCCAAAACGGTTTTACACCACAAACACGCGGACGACACTGACTAGAAACTACAGCAGTCAACTTGACCAAATAGGGGCACCTTGAATGTCTGCTTACAATACCGAGCGATTCCATATTCGGACGGTCTACTACCGACGCTCCCCAATTCTTCGATAAAAGACCGCCTGCCTTCCTGCACTCGCCACCTTGAGCTCTCTTTCTTCTACTCCCCCAAAAAGCACTCTTCCCGTCCCCTGCCCTTTTCATCAACTCATCCCATAATCACTCCTCCAATGATCATCTCCCAGCTGATAGGTAGATTTTTTGTCAGTCCTTGCCTTAACCTCCCATTTCCAGGGTCATATTTAACGTTTCCCACACCAATCGCCCACAATCATGTCCCTCTTGAGTTCCTCATGCCTTCTGACCCTCTTCCTTTCATCCGAAATTCCCAGCTTCTTCCTTCCTCTTCAACGCTTACAAAGCTATCGATCTCCTCTCTATAGCCCTCTTCAACATACCCTCGCCACTCAATATGTCCTCAATCATCATTCCCTGGCGTCTCCGAATCTCCGCCACTAATGATTCTTTCTTCCCACGTCATATCTCACACTTCGATTGTCTTCCTCGTCACCCAGCTTTACCTCTTTATTTTTCGCAATACTCCCCTTCTAAAAAGCCTCCAAACTACACTTGTCCTCTCCCGTGAAGACCAAAATTCCAACCCATAAAGCACCACGCTTTGTATTTGAGTTGTCACTAGTCTTTTCTTCATGTCTCCGCTCAGAGCCCTAGGGCCGCACTGTGTTCCGATTTCAAAATCGCATAGCTATATAAATTTCAACAAATCATCTAAAAAGACGCAATATATCACAGTCCACTGGGTATAACGTATTTTATCGCATTGCTTCGCAATACAATATCCACGGCATACAGAAAACAGCAATGGATGCATCGTAACATCGCACAACGAACAGAGAATGTAACGCAGCTGATGCAAGGACTAGTTTGGGAGCCGTTAGTCTCGGAGGATAACTTGAAAAATACAGGTCACGCGAATTTCGGATGCCACGAAGGATATTATTTTAACTACACAATATAACTATAGAACTGATAGAAACGACAAAATAAGAGAGACACACTCCCGATTCGGTTCGGTTTTGCACCTATCAGTAAGGCACTTCGAAAATTCGAAAATTCCTTCATCTCTCATACAATTAATGACTAGGTATTACAAAAACAGAGCGAAATACAAAACACGCCGTCAATATGCAATTCACTTTCGTCCTCTCCCTCTTCCAATCCCTTATCCAATTCACCCACTTTTTAATGGCTGGTGTCCTAACAACCCCTGCCACACTCCTCAGCGGCAGCTCGCAGGATATAATGTAGACGTAGTCCTCCACAGTCCCCCTTCAACGATTTCATTTCCACCATTCCCACAATGCCCTCAAAAAAGAAGAAACGAGTACAAATGAGAAGGAAAATCCTTTCCCGTCGGCGCTGCGGAGATGGAAATCTTTTGAGTGGAATTCTCTCTCCCAAATATCCTCTCCCGCCCTCTCCCCCCTCCTCCCCCTCATAAGTCTGCGCGCACACAGCAAGACCTTACGGTCCGTCGCCTTCCATGACCTTTCTCACACGGCGGAAGGAGACGTGGAAGGAGAGTGGCGGGAGACAGTCGAGTCTCCTCTCTTTCGGTGGGTGGTGGAAATGAAATAAAAGGGCGAAACGAGAGGCGAGTTGGATACGGGAATTGGAGAGGAGGAGGGTGTTGAAAGGAATCAAGCAATAATGGCGACCGTGGGATAAAGGAGTGTGGAGATACGTCAGCCAGGGCTGAAGAAACCCACACCTAGGAGAGTTAAGTGCATTTGCTCAGAAAACTATACTCTTGGGTGATATAACCCGTGCTTTGCAGCTTCGGTGAAATGCACCCGCTGAATTTGTCAAAGACGCGTGTTGCGGTATCCGATTTTATTTGGGGCTATCGAGATATCCTTCTGACTTCAGTTTAGCATCCTTGTGAATTGGCTACCTTTGGTATCATGAGGCTATACTTCTATTATCTAATTCCGAGGTCTAGTCATTCAGGAACACTTCGGAAAACACAAATAACTTATTTTTCTACTTTGATTCACCTATTAGGCTTTAGACTACCACGGTTTCCATTTCTTAAGACGAATTTTATCCTTGTTTTACATTTGTTTAGAAATAATTAATTTAAACAAAGGAATAAAGATACAACTTATGACAAAGTTGGCTTAATGGGCAGAGAGAGATTGCCAGCGCAAGCTTTAAATACGTGAGGATAACTAAAAAAATACCTAACTGAGCTAACAGATGCATGCCGATGATAGGGAACATTCGGGAAGACTTTGTTCAGTTTAAATCTTTATCTTACCCTAATTTAGCAGCAGAATACTCTGATTGAACAAGTGCCAGGAGTGGAATGTGTCTCCAGAATAAATCCGCACTGACATTTATTGACCCTGGTCATTGTGAAACATATATTTGGCGATTAAATAGCATGCACTTAGAAATATTTCGAAACTTGCATTTCGTCGATGTAAGCATCGCAACCGCGGTTTAATATTTCAAAGTTTGGAGTGTTTCAAGGCCTGTTGTTTTTTTTTCTCATTGAGCAGACGAGACCTTGGATGGTTACGTTTCCCAGTAAGTACAGTGCTCAAAATAGACAAAACAAATAATTTTTCTTTGGTTTACCGATTAAAAATCCCGCTGTGAATTTCTTGGAGCAAGAAATTTCAGGTGAAACCGCAGGTGGTACAAGGAAAGGAACATTCCCTCCAAATAGCTAGAATGAACGATTTTCTGTGCGCGCTCGGATCAACCCTCATTAAACAAACCAACCTCCGAATCGATGGCTAGGGCTTCATTGAGTCAGCGTACGGTTAAATTTTTTCCGTCTGATTTGCGGAAGGGAGGCAGGAAGGAAGGAGCAGGGAGGACAAAAATCACGATTAATTCTTTTTTGGTCTCCGCTGCCTTTTTTTAATTTCGATGACCGACGTCCGTCACCACGGTACAAACGGTTTGGGAGGAAAAAATCTCCGCCCGTCGATCAGGTGGTCCCGAAACCGTAACGCCTCCCTTGTCGCGCCATCACTCACTCCATCACTCACTTCCTCCCTTCCTATATACCCAGCATCCTTTGCGGTCAGCCGATAGATGTTTTTCAAATATGTATAGCCGTAGAATAAGGAGAGTGCTAAAGGTCTAACTACACGGTGTTTATTGTTACCTGGATGCGGTTCCAAAAGTATACAAAGCGGCATTACAGATAGACTTGTATCACTCAAACTCCTTAAGTCGAATTTTCGATAATTCGTAAAAACAATTCATTGTGTTTCTTTGAATTATACGCAAGTAACTTTTCTGCTAGTTGAAGCATTTTTCAGTTCCGGAAGTACTCCGATTAATCGAAGCTCCACTGTATTTTAATTCCCGAAAAACTTCATACTACGACTAATTTTCCCAATTTTGTTGGCGTATCCAAGGCGTGTTCCAATACGTAAGTCACCTTTAGTTTCGTACGTTTTTCGTACTTTGAGAGCATGATAACGATCGTCAATCGATATGCACACTTATACAAATGTTTAGTAATCGAAAATATAATAAATTACCTTCATGACATAAGGCCGTCAGTCGCAGTGACCTTACGTATACCATAAATTCGTAATGTACACCGTTATCTAAAATAAACATATAAAATATCAATAATATCTAAAATAATAACAACTAAAAATAAATATCTAAAATAAACAAACAAAAATTGTATTCAAAATTGCTATTAATAATTACAAAATACATGGTTATCCGTAGAATAATGAGCCCATAAAATTCAATTTTACTAGCCTCAATGAGTGAGAATGTGCGATAGAAGCAGAAAATGGAAAGCTCTTGTACGAAGCAGACAAAGTAGCGGAACGTTGGAAAGAATACATCGAGAGATTATATGGAGATGAAATTCTAACCAAAGATTCTGTTCTTGAACATGACGACGAAGTTGAAGATGACATCAGAGGTGACCCAATTATGAGATCCGAATTCAACTTAGAAGTTACAAAACTAAGAGAGAAAAAAGCCCCAGGTATCGACAACCTGCCGGCAGAACTGATCAAAGCAGGGGGTGAATAGACCTCAGACACCCTCCACCATCTTGTTCAGACGATGTACAAAATAAGAAATCTTCCAGAAGATTTTTAAAAATGCATCATTGTCCCCCTGCCGAAAAAGAACTCGACGAAAAAATGTGAACAATACCGCACCCTAAGCCTAGTCACGCATGCTTCTAAAATACTTACATCCATCATACAGAAGAGAGTTGAACCTAAAATTGACGCACTTTTATCCAATGATCAATTTGGATTTAGAAAAGGAAGATTCTCTCGCTCAGAACTATAATGGAAAAACGATTAAGAAAGAACAAAGACACAATTGTGGCCTTCATAGACCTAGAAAAGGCTTTTGACAAGGTTCGTTGGGCACCAATGTTCCAAATGCTGAAAGAAGCAGGAATTAAATACAAGGACAGGAGATATCTGGAACCTATATGAAGAGGAAAAGGCAGTGATGCGCTGTGGAGACCATGTGCAAGAAGCAACTATAAGGCAAGGGGTAAGACAAGTACTACATACAGAGAGCTCTAGATGAGATGAGAAAAAAGGTATGGAGAAGCTAGGTGGTGTCAAGATCCATGGAGAAAAACTGGATATGCTGAGGTTCACCGATGATATTGCATTACTGGCTGAGAGCGAAAAGGATCTGAGTGAGGTACTTGAGGTAATGGAGGACATCCTAACAACAGGATATAATATTAAAATAAATGTAGAGAAGACCAAAGTACTTAAGGTTAGCAAGCTAAAGTGTATTTTAGGGACAGGCGAATAGAGAATGTAGAGGAATTTACCTACCTGGGAAGCAAAATAACAGCCGATGGAAGGAGCAAAATAGACTTAGTAAGTAGAGTTCACCAGGCAAAGAATGCGTTTTATCAAAAAGGGAAACTCCTAACATCCAGAAATATCGGCCTAGACCTAAGAAAACGCCTTCTTCAAACTTATGTTTGGAGCATATTTTTATATGACAGTGAGACCTGGACGCTGGGCAAGGCAGAAGGGAGGAGGGTGGAAGCATTCCAGATGTGGTGTTTCAGGAGGATGTTAAAGATTCTCTGGGTGGACAAAGCCAGTAACGAGGAGGTTCTCAGACGTGTGGGGGAGTCTTCTTGTCTGCTGAAATTACTGAAAAAGAGAAGAAATACCTAGATCGGGCACCACAACTAAGGCACGAAACCTTGCTGGCCACCATCTTGGAAGGCAATGTGGAGGGAACCAACTGCCAGGGCAAGCCTAGGTTGGAGTTTATGGGACAAATAATGAAGGAGTTAGGTTGCTCCACTTATGTGCAGTTGAAAAGAGTGGCACAAGACCGTAGCGAATGGAGAACTGCCGCCAACCAACCTTTGGGTAGAGGACTTCAGAAGAAGAATGAGTGAGGGCTTTCGAAAAAACGATATTACTCAGCAGTTGATAATTTAAGTTGCAAAACAAGGGTCGTATCTGGCGTCTTTTGGAAAAAATACAACCTGATCAAAAAAAGGCCAGTCTCAGGGTAAGGTGGGGTTATTTTCCTCGCGTTCAACCAGCAAAAGGCACCGATTATTCAGATAAACACTATATAGCTACAAACTTTCAAAGAAATAAGCAAACAACTTACTAGCTCCAGTTCCTAAGTGTTTTTCCTAAGATGCGCAAATTATAAAGATGATAATTCAAAAGAATTCATTATTTAAATATATGAAAAATATACATCCTTCACTCATTAACCTTGATAAGGCTGCCATAAACATATTCTTCAGAATTGCATATCGGCATGATATGTACACCGACCTCTACATGGGTAATGGCAAAGCATACATGAAACTACATTCTCTGAACTTCTCGCATTCTTGTCGTTTTTTCCCTCTACGATGAGTTTGCTGGAATTTTTCGATTAAACTATTTATGCACCGCTGCACGCATCCGTAGTCTGCCCATCACATTTGCTCCGGACTGTGAGAAGTTCTGAAAGATCTCCGCTAACCCAACAATAAAAAGACCTTTGTTGCCTAGGTTCCCCTGACACGATGACTGCAACAAAGAAACTGGAAGAAGCTAGATGAGAAAATGTCGTCACTAGATAGAATTTTTTTTCCAACTCGAGATGTTAGAAAACAGCAACGCAGCCTATTCACCAGCTGCTACTTCTGCTCAATTCCGGTGCAGTGACTCTTACTGTCTAATATATTTACAGCACATTGGTTAGTATTACATTAGTAAATTTCATAACTAGCGGCTCCCAACGACGAGAGCGTATCCATATTAATTCACATACACATTTATTTGTGATGGGTCGAATACCTTATTTTTCGAATTCGAATATGGAGCTCGAATATCTAATCTTACCTCGAATATCGAATAGTAAGTATGGGCGGTTCCACTTACTATTACAAATTATCCCACTGTACTGAATAATCTCTCTAAAAACACAGTGACTGGTGGTTCACCTAAATATTTTTTCACAAACTTTGAAGGTGTGGGAAGTTTGTATCACATTCCCTTACGTCTAAAACATTTGAATATGGTGTAATGAGTGATTCGCTCAAAAAATGGTCCACTTTTGCCTCTGCTAATACTTTGGTAGGTTTTTATCCGGTTGTATGAGTTAACATCAGCTGTGAGTAGTATGCCCGCATTCCAATGTATGAATTCTATTTTTCTATGCCCTCATAATCCTTAAACAAAGAATGATTTTTATTATATAAGCTGCCAACATTGCAGTATCTTACAGAAATTTCATAACTAGTGTGCCTTCAGCAAGAATAACACATTACTGATACCAAATAAATATAATTTTAAGCTTTATGGCAGCTTATTATGCCAAAATAACTACTATTTCTCTGCCGATACACAGAAAAAAAGTTCTTTGAATACTTTAAAGGGTGAACTTGAGTGAGAAGATGCCAGTGACTTATGTCAACCAACAATAATAATATACATTTACTAGAAGAAATTTTTAAAGTTACTTCCCACAGTTTCCTATAATGCTAACCATTCATGCTGCTCCCCCTTTTTAAGCTGGACTACCTTTATCAAATTTATTCTATCAAGGTCTAAGTTCTGTGGGCCCTTAAACACCATTTCCTTTCAAATGAGGATCAATAAGTGTTGACAACGCATACATCACACTTTCTTCTACATTTTTGCACCGCTTAGTAAGGGAAAAGAGAAAGTCTTTCTTTACACTCTGCAGGGGTGATCCTCTGATATCTGATAATTGTGAGCTATGTAGAAACCACTGTAAGTAGGTACACTTTCCTTCTAATGGGACGTTAAGCTGTAGGCCCCTTGGCCTTTTCGTATAGAGTAGGCTAATCCCGATGCCGGGTTTCTCTACGCCCTTCCGGCAATACCCAAATAATATTTCCATTACCAATCAACCCACCAATCTTAAATGACGAAAATTACCTCAGCTGTCGGTCGCATCCCTTATTCGCTAATGAACCCTATTCAAATTACAGATGACTACAATCATGGAGTTTATTGAATTCCCAGCATAAGAGGTAAATTTTGAATTTGTTTTAAGCGAGAGTAAGACGCGCGTTGAGGAAACTAAAATTGAATGTACTTGCTCCCAAAACAAAACGCGGTAAATATACAAGAATAACATTTTGAAAGTGGTCATTGAATAGCTATACTCAGATTTGACGGGAAGACATAATATTTTTCATCATTTGGCGAGCGGATAATGCTCTTGACCCCATTGCCATCCTTTTCGGATGTAATTGATAAATTCCCCTTTTCCGGTTACATAGACAAGTTAATTACGTACCAGTTCAGTTGCTCGTGATAAAGGTAACTATATTAGCCTTGTGTAAACAAATTGGTCCCGAAATGCCCGAAAACAAAGCAATTTCAATTCAAAGTTGTTAAGTTACAAATTTGGTTCCTCTGAACTCAGTCATTTGTCTCCAATTAAGCTTTTAATTTCACAAACGGCAAGCAGCCTATTTAATCGTTAAAGGATTTTATCTTCCCGGACCATGGAAACGCTGGGCTGTCCTAAAAAATACCAACATTCAACTGAGAGAAGACTTACGACAGAAACACTTTCACAATTTTTTCAATTTCGTGATAAACGCAATGGAAAATTAGAAATTTCGATCTCGGGCGAGCAAAGCGAAAATAAAAAGATACCAGAAAACGAAAATTTCGGAGACGGCCATTATGATGGTCTGTATAAAAAAATGAAAATTGCATGTACTTTAATGAGTAGGACCCTCTCGATTCACTTTCTAATTCTTAAGGGAAGAAAGAGAAAAAAAAATGGTTGCGCATTCGAAAATTTTACAGCGGCATAAACTTTTAGCACTCAATTACCCTTTTTGAAAGTGGGGCGAGACAAAAATGACCATTTCATTCCGTGAATTACCTCTTCAGTCAAGGTCCTGAAAATTTTGAGATTCATCACTGTCAGCAACACGCGATTTCTCCGCACTAGCCCAAAACATGATTTTCCTTTAAAATGAGATTGGTAAAGCAAGGGTAACTCAAAAATTTGCGAGAACAAACATTATTCCAAATTTCTTAATATCCATTTATACAACAACTTTTTCCTAAAGGTCCCTATTTTGCAAAAAAATACCTGCTATTTGCATTAATTTCAAAAAGGCACATTTAACTACATGCTGTACGATTCTTGAGCATGATAACTATTAAGTTTCCAAATCTCTATAAAAGACGTTTCCGAAGTTGAATTTAAGGATCTAATGAGGCCGACTTCTTTGAAACTAGAGAAATGATTTCTACCTCAAAAATAAATGCGTTGATTTTTGCACAAGTAACAATTTAAACAGAAATTCGTTTTCTAATTTTTGCACGATACATCCATGTCCAGGAAGTACTCCATTATTTTACCTCGTAATGCACAAATATTTAGCGTTGATACACCAACAGCACCAATTAATAACTACTTAACCAAACTGGCTGCAATTCCTATATTAACCCCGAAAAGTTTTGGCTGCAATCGCTTTCAACAACCCCCCATGATTGGATCGCCAGGCATTTGGAATTCACAAGAGCAAACTCAGAACTCATGTCATAAAAAGTAGGCCTAAACATTCTGAATGTTATATTTAGCTGGCTTTTAGTCATGCACTAGCGTCGAGTGTGGAAATCGTTCACAATAGACCATTGCTAAGGATTCCGCATCGGTGACCGCGCGATTATTCTTAGTAACAGGCTAACTTCTTCCAGCAATCATAATACGAAATAGTAGATCCGATTCTCTCGAGAGAAAATTCATTGTATTTGCGGAGGGGATGAAGAAATGACAAATCAAGCGCTTTCTGAGGAGTTGCACAAAAGAACGCATTTGTGACCCCAGCGTTGCGGAACGGAGCGTGAAACGTACAAAATAATAAAAAAAATTCTATCCCCCCCCCGATCCTTTTGTACGTGGAAATGAAAGAATTATCACAAAAGCTTTTATCCGCGAGGAAGGATCACCATCTTCCACCCGCAGACCAGTAATCAGCCCTTTTCAAACAAAAGTTTCATGCTGGAAACAAATGACGTCCTCGTGATTCTCCATCACGCCAACGGATTCCATCGGCTCCGTTCGACTATGGAGTTTTTTAATTCCTTTCCGACAGATTCCCTACCAGAGCCAAACATTAAGAACGCTTTCCTGTTTTACGCACGGTTGAGGATCCAAAATTGTTAGGGTCCACAGAGATTCGAGACTCACACGCCTCACAGGGCAGAGGAATTTACCGTAACGGTTTAATTTTGGGCAAAAAATGATAGATTTTGTCGCATACACGAGCTCAATGACGTTAACCTATGGCAGTAAACATGCTAGGATATTAATCGCACAAAGGCTTTTTGTTATTCGACAAAACTGAAAGGTTTCTTGAAAATGAATTAAGTGCAATAAAATTATCTCCGTTATCAATATATTCGTCTAAATTAACGTACTTCATTTCATCCGAGATTTGGCTTAATTTTACCACCAAATCACGGACAAATCTGGTGAATCTGTCATCCATAATGGGCATGAATCCAAACTAACTCCTTATTTACATTTCGGGAGTAAGAATACATATTTTTAAATCTAGATTATGATTATTTTATTGGAATACATAATTTTTAAAAATCATGAAGTGACTGCAACGCGGGACGAAATGTTGAGCCACAAAATGCTCACCGCGCAGATAAACTCGAATTCCTCCCTAGTAGTATCGTATCACTGCAAAAACCTTTGATCACATTTCATGAAGAATAGTCGACGAGTAAGAGAAATTACCGTCATAAACACAATGAAGGGCTGGCATAATCTAATCTCACACAATTTAATATAATTTTATCACAATATTCTAGGTGAATGGTATGCGGATGGTCAGCAAAGAAAATTGCACAATCACGTTCGAATATTTCAAAAACTTAGACTGCGTATGGAAACTTAAAAAAAAACAATACCATTAGATGTGGCCATACAATTTTTGAAGGCTTTTGATTTGAGGCCAATTGAAGGCTTCAAAGCATAATCAATTCCTGCGCAATGCTAGCAAATGTACCATACGTTTTGACCAAGAAATGATAACTCACACATATTTTTGAGCAAGAACAATTGGACCATCGTGTCATAATGTTTTCCTTTCGACCGGCAAAATCCTCTATATGAAAGGCTAAAGACGCCGAAACAGAGATGCCGGCGAGTACAATTCACGACATTAACTCGAAAGGAGTGGTGGATGCTTTCGTGCTCCAGACCATTTAAAGTGGAAGAAAGCCAGAGCAGCAGGCAAGACAGACATCCAAGCGCGCGGACTGCCACAGAGGCGCGGACGTCAACGCCGAGTTCACACGAGGTGAACAATAACCGCAGCCGGCTCAAGCACACGACACAAACACCTCTCGAAGGATTTATGAACGCCTTGCCGCTCTCGTGCCCTCCCTGAACTCAGCACCGCGCCAGCGAAGAGTGGCGGAGGAAAGTATACTGCCCACATAATGGAATGGGAAACGAGCGGGCGACAGTCCCCATACACTCACACAATCGCAAAGGACTCACTCACAACTAACACTCCACACTCTCGTTCTCCCTCAATTCTTCCGAACGAGCACCAAAGTGCGAGTCCTTACCTCTTCTCTCATTTTTTTCCCAACACCCATCTCTTCAGAGCCGACCCCTTTCTCCGAAAAAAAATGAAAAATTCTTTATGGGTAGTTTTCATAAGACTTTCATGTTTATGGAGCGCTGAGTCCAGAAGAGGTTCATCGCTGCTGCATCGTTGCTTCCACTACTACTACTAGTACATTTCTCCTCGTCTAGACGTGCGCGCACACCATGTCACCCAGTGGAAGAGTAAGAACTCTCGGAGCCATCAATTTGCCGAAGGGGGAAAGGAGGACCACGGAAAAAACACGCTTCACAGGAGAAGAGGAAGGGTTGTCGGCGAGAGTTAGATGCCCGGAGGGGGTTTAGGAGTGGAGAGAGGCTCGCCCACGACCGGCCAACCGACGCTTTCAAGTTAAAGACCGACCAGTGCGGATTAACAGGACGGAGAGTTCGCAGGGTCAAGGAGAGAACTTGAGGAAGATATTCCCTTTTCCAAATTATGAAGTGGACACGTTCAACCCTTCTTATGTTTCGAGTAAGTCCATTAATACGTCACGAAATAAATTAGTACCACGGTTCTGCTTTAGGAGAGGCTACCTCTGTCGTCACCAGAAACTCAACTCCCGAAAAATGGGACACAGTTTTTGTAGGTCTAAACATAAGCTTAAGACGTAATTTGCAAAACAAAAACGAATTTTAGCTCCGCTCGACTCGGTTTGAGTTCAGAGGGGCGATCCTCTCATTCGTCCGAGAGCTGTTGCCCCTATCTCTAAGTGTCAGACAGTAAGTACGAAATGACCTTAGTCGTCGAAGCACGTTAAACTTAAGAAATATTACAACTACAAATACTCGTAAAATAATCCTGGGAAGACTTTCGTTCTTGATATGGAGCTTCTTCATTTTCCAAAGAAAATAATAATATGATTACTTGTTGAGACTCACTTATTTCTCCACGCATGAATTTCGAAATCGCCTCACGGAATGTAGCATAATTCTTTTACTTGAGAGTTTCGTACTTTCGTGTCATTGAACCACCTCCACCTACGCCTCCAGGGAGTTAGCAACATATATTTTCCTCGAGCAACTACGTCGGCTTAAACATGATAATACCACGTACCAAAAGAACATCGGATTTACACAAGAAACTCAAGAAGTTCTCAGATTGCCCTAACCTCAGGGGTATAAGCGAGTGAAATTTGCCATACATGTGTTAAGTCAACCTCGATCCACTATGGTTAAAGCAAGCTTTTCAAGGGCGTTGATAATTAATAATCCATGGGAAAAAGGGCAGCAACTGGCCTCATGACTTTTTAGAGGAAAAACTAAGAGAGAGAGGGGGGGCAAATTTTGGACAAAATAAAATTCCAAGAGATTCACCGCAAACATTCCACCAGGTCGACCGAATCTAACCAAGCAACAAGACCATGACAACGACTTCCTGCTCCAAAATTGAGAGTGCACGCTTCAGCGACGTGGCAATGCAACGATGGATCATAGCGTTTTGGACTACCCCAAAAGTCTTCAATATATGTATATCAAGTCTTCATTCCTTCTCCAATGTTGGATGACTACCTCTTCTTTGAACCATATCGAGCCGCCAAGGCTTTTATACCGATGGTTTCCAGCCTAAGGCTGAGCGATATTCAAATTTCACTATCGCATTGAGATAAAAATCCTGCATCGCAAAATGCACGATTTATTGCATATAGCATTACATATCAAACGCCTTCGATTGCATATATCAAATTGTACAGCATAAAATTCATTGAATCGCATACATCGCATTGCATCCCAAATCGCATTTCATCCCATTTTACATTGCATCGCATTATATTACATAGAGCATTGCATAGCATGCATTGCAAATATAAAATGTTATCATCAGCCGCAATGAACAGCATAGAATGCGTTGGAAATTACTACAGGAAATAGAGTTTATTAACCGGAAATCGCACCCCGGACGCTGCCCAATGGCACGGAAAGCCAAAGGTCCGCGGCTTGATTTCCAGTCAAGGTAACCCCTGGTCTTGGGGCAATTTCCATTGCATTGCATTCTTAGCTATGCATTACAAAGTGAATTACCACATAACCGCGACGATCACTACCATTTTACGATATCCACGACACATTGCATCGATACATCGCAAGATCGCACGGCCACCTTCCAAACTCCTACCACCCCATTTTCACGAGAGCCCCTTAGATAGATCGTTATGCAAATTCCTCTCCACCGTACGCAAATGGAAAACGAGGCAGGATGCGAAAAACCAGCTCTCCCTCCCTTCCCAGTAGATCGCGCGCGCACTCTATATTTCGAATGACGAGGAGCCGTCCCTTTAAAGCCGTCCACTAAGATCCGCCGGCTCGCTCAGTATTTCCGTCTCAATCCGGTGGATTTCCTGAAAAACCCTTTTTCCCAACCCCTGCACTCCCTCGCCTTCCCCCTTCTACCACGTGCATCCCTTTTCCTGCGAGTCCTCCATACTCCTGACCCATCTTCACCCTCCTAACCCTTCTCATCTCGGGAGACATCTACGTAAGAACATCCACTCTGCACACATCGCTCCATTTCCCCTGCTTCCTCATCCCTCTTCCCTCCTTTCTCATTTATAGCTCCAATCCCTTTCGCAAATATTTCTGCGGGGTTTTCTCAAAATATTCCAATCAGAGAAAAGAGGACACAGCGCACAAGCGGGGTCTGCTGATTGGTTACACGTCGCTTCTATCCTTTACTCCAATATTTCTTCAAGATATTCTTGAAATTTTGAAATCGAATAAAAAGGACCACAGGGCACCATTGGAATATTTTTGACTATACTTTAGTTTACCTTCCTTCCTATACCTTCAGCTCACTTTCTCATTCTTTTTACACATCGCTCCAATCCTACACGTATATATTTCTTCAATATTGTTTCTCGACACTGAAATCAAAGAGAAATAGCTAGAACTCACAATTGGAATGTTCTTGGCTGTCAATCTTATGCACTTTCTACCTTCCTATTTTTTTTCGCTCCTATCCTTCTCACCATTATTTCTTCAATATTGTCGCATTGCAACCTAGAATAAAAAATGAAGTTGCAGTGCACACTTGGATTATTCTTCATTACATAGTCTTCTGTTGTCAAGAGCTCCTGTTTGACTACGAGAGACACAAGACTACTTGTAGTGCATTTTTACGGAATTTGGGCCTTGGCTGCGCGCCGACTGTTCCACTTACGATTCAATGTGCGTCACTAAAGACGTTCATTTAAATGATCCTTTGTCGGCTTTTACGGAGAATAGGAAGGAATAAGACGACAGAGGTCGTTACAAAGTTTCCCGATATATTTCCCGGATTTTTGCTTAAATTGTTAACTTCAAAATATCCCCAGTGTTCGAGCCCTAGTCATCTTCAAAATTCTAAACCCACGAAAGAGTACTAATTGTAATCATAATATGGATAATCCTCTTCATTAGTTCTTAACCAAGATGTAACTTTTAAGAAATTTACACAAACCCTTTCATCTGTTTCTTCTAACCTTACACTTTTTGTCAACTTTAGATTACGCCTGAGAAACAATTTCAGCAACTTCATTCCCCACTTTAATTTCCATAGGCTTGTCCTTGCCTGTTTTCCAAGGACTTCCTCATTGGTCACCAAACCTTCAAAATGTATTCACTTGGCCTTGAAAATTAATCCCGTAGAATCCTTCTAAAGATCAAATTCTTTCCAAAGAAACCGTAAGTAAATTGCGGAATCCAAACACCCTAAAAACTTCTAGAGTTTTCTAGCGTGCAGATTGCGTCATTTGAAGCGAAAAAATAATTTCCTCTGAAGACCTCAGCATTCATTCTCCGAGTGATAAGTGTCATCCTCATGGATGGTCCAGCACCAAAATCCACAAGACCAATTCTCTCTCCTTCCGAGAGGCCCTGAGGCATCTTCCTCCACTCGACACCGCCACAGAAACTTCATTTTCCTTTTTCCACCGCTCCATCCCCTCTCGACTCAACCCGACTCTTTTTTTACTCGAAGTTCTCCTCGTCCTTCTTCTATCTGTATTTTTTTCACCCTCTGACATTCTTCTTTACCGAGTCACTCAAATTTTTTTGGCCAACGCTTTCACGTTTCTTCTCCAGATTTTGTTCCTCTGCACCTTCTCATTCTCTTCCTTTTCCGGGCGCTTCGTCACCCTTCTCAATCTCTTTGATTTTTCTCACTTGAGCTCCTTTTTTTGCTTCACCCATTTCATCTTTTATCCGGGCCCTTTTCTCATAGTAACACTCATTTTTAAACTCCATTCTCCCATTTTTTTCCTTATTTAACGTTATCCTCCCTTTCCGTGAGAGAAATACTTTCCACTGATTATTCTTCCAATTAACTCAGCATTTTTTTACAAATTTTCCGGGTTTCTTTCCGGATATTTTCAAAAACCCAATTGTTCTTCTCTATGCATGAAACCAAATTCATCCACCTTTTTTCTCTTCACCATTTCCAATAATAATTAGTTCGCATTTGTTACAATATAATTCTAATCCGAACTAAACTTACCCTAACGTCGCGGTCGGGGAGAATTTGTTGCAGAAGGTAATTAGAGAGGTAATTCATATCCTATTAATTACAGCCCATACAACTTTCAGGGATATTGTTCTTCCACCAGGGAACGACTAAGGAACTAATGAATAATATTATGAAGGTTTACTCAGTTCACAGTAATGATCTATCAAGATAGGACAAGAATTTTGAACTAGGATGACTGGCTCTTTTTAAGAGAAGTCTTTTGGTTTAAGGAAAAATTTAGTTTCCACGATGTAAAATAAAACCGCTGATTTCATAGGAGGGCTAATTTCGTCCCCAAATGGAAACACCCTTCCGTGAAACAGTCCAATTGTAATTAGAACGGATGAACTACAGGGGAAACGTAAGAAAAGGGGAAACCAATCTCTTTACAAAGATATGTTTTGTTTCCACTAAAATATTGTACGCTACGCTTTCACTTCCACCAAAAAGGCCCTCTCGTTGCAATTAAGTAATAAAAACGCTAGCTAAATTAATATAAGATGGAAAATGTTTTGCTAAGTCCCTCCACCATATTAGAGTGCGCTCACAATGATAAAGTAACACCTTTTACACCTAACTACCCAATTTCAACATAGAAAACATTTGAACACACCTCCACAAAGATTTATCAGTTAATAAACAGAGGCAGACTTCTCACATTTACTAGTGAGATTTCTCATATTTAAATTCCGCGCCTGACAACTAATCACACACCCTATACTTTTTTTAAACGAAGGAATTTCTTCGTTCAATTTTGCAGATTAAAATATTTTCGATTCCGATTTCCTATTTTTCAAAATAAAATTTCATTGAAAGAGTAAATCCTATGAGTGAGCTGGTAGCGCACATAATTATGATTAAATAGGTATAGACGGTACAGACAAATGGAGTTTCCAAGTTATAGGAGAAAATACCAGAGTAGTTCTTCCAGAATTCTGGCGAGGCGCTACTTCCACGAAGTTAGAAAAAAACCGTGAGGAATCGACGCGCGAGACCCGGGGTAGCTGCAGAAGGTTTGCGCTCGCACCGCAAGGCGCTCTCCTCCCAACATTCCACGAAGCCGTGGGCGCATGCAACAGGTTGGAAGCTACACCCAGGGATACTACATAAAGGATTGCCCAGTTTGCCGCAAGGAGTGCTGCCAATACCCGAGAATTTTAATAGGTTCACCTAAGTCGCCACTCGCGGCGCTGACGGTAAGAGCGACCTGAAAATTATATGCAAATGCACGGCAACAGTTAATGTTACGTGGAATATTTTTCGAAAAATGGACCATATGGGGTATTTGCAACGATTAATATGCAACCAGACCCACGTTTAGCGTTACTCTGACCAACCGATAAACTCCGTCTCGAATCAACCGAAAAAAGGAACTTAAAATAAGGCGCACGTTCGAAAGCCCAACCTTCAAATTCGCTCGAGGAATTTTTAAAAATCGTGCAAGTAATCTGGGTCACGGTAAACATACCACATACTTGTTATTCTACCGGTATCTACAGTGATTGCATATGCCTTATGATACACAGTACTTGTTTGGCTGATAGCTATGGACCTCCCATTATCGATAGACTCAATTTTATTGGCCGTCGTATAGGCAGAAAAAAACAATACATAGTTGATGTATACAACTACTACTTTACTTCCAAGTAAAATTAACTTGATTGCACAGAACTTGACAGGTGGTTCATAAATTTGGTCAAGGAAAATCGGGTACTTACCCCTATACAATGAGTTATTGTGAATGAAATCTTTATGCAGAAACTTAGTATCAAACGTTTATAGACCCTCTAATAATATTACAGTTAAAGTTTTTTTTTCAGTTTCAGCACATTTTTTATCCTTACTACTACATATACAGAATTAACTATTCTTCCACCGGTATCGAAAAACTTGGACACAATATGCCTTTAAAAGTATTAAGTTGGCTTAATGAATCCAGTCAGCAAGGCCACCAAGAAGAAGTGAAGACATATTTTCCTGCTCAAGTATTCCTAGTATGCCACTCTAAAGCATATAAGATATGACAATTCAAAATAATAATGAATGTTTATTACAAACATTATAGAGGCAATACTACAATAGCAGCTATACATATTGCAAGAGCACTGTTAAAGTTTAAAATAATTCCAATAAGCAAGGCAAGAGGAATTCTGCTACTATGTATTGTTGAAAACATATGGTAGCACTAAATACAAGTGCCCAGGTGGATATATATTGCAACAATGTAAATAAGGGATTGCCAGGTAAAAATGAATAGGTACAGCTTGGCTCATGTGGACAAGTTATATATTGTTCGTGCAGAAAATGACAATGGTAGTAACAAATTATGTAGGTACTGCATCTTCAAATTCAAATCCAGGAGAAGGGACGAACATCGTGTAAAAACCTGGAAAAACGATGACAATTTACTGTGATTGAAAAAAATAAAATGAAAAACACGGAAGATAAAATGGATGAACTCACCAGAGAATAAATAAATATGTCACAATCACTCGAGACCGAATTAAAATGAAGAAATATCCTGAAAGATATAAGAAACTAAGCAAAAGAAATGTGGAAGTAAAACAACCTTGAAGGTGTAGTTTCATGATAAACACATGGCTACTCAAACACAAGTAAACTAATAAATAACTTCCAGGTAACCTTTTATTGTAGTGCATGCAGACTATACCACTTTTATATATGTTGCCACCACTAATCCCACCAGGATCAAAGTACAGGGCAAGTCTGAAGAAGATTATAATCCATGGAGCAGAATTAACATGTTACCTG
Organism: Pyrrhosoma nymphula; assembly: GCA_963573305.1. NCBI lineage: Eukaryota > Metazoa > Arthropoda > Insecta > Odonata > Coenagrionidae > Pyrrhosoma > Pyrrhosoma nymphula. The sequence goes on from OY754333.1 coordinate 119,626,935, forward strand.
GCTGCAAGTATGAACTTAAGTGACAAATGGATATCAAGTTCCTTCCTACATTGAAAAGTGTGAAAAGTATTATCTAACCAAATCAACATCCCACAAACAGAATGAAGCCAAGCAATGCCATATCCATATCTAATCAAATATGCATCCTAATTAGATGATTAAGAAATTAATAGTAATTTATTTTCCTATAACAGCAACAACCATTGCCAAAACAGTGTCTGAAACGAAAAAGGAAAGAGATACCAGTAAAATGACATTGCAGACAAAAACCGCATAGACATCATGTATGCTTTTGTAACGAACAAACTAAGGCATATTTACCGGAGTCACGAGAAGAAATTATTTTGATAAGCACTAACGCACCAGGCTGCTTATATTTTAGCATTCTTAGATGGAGCAAGAAATTTAACATATTCCCATTGCTCTGACCTTTCGCCATGAATTTAAATTATTCAAAGTATTCTTCACAGCAATATCCAAAGTCAAATGCATTCTCCACCTCACAAAAACCAATGATGTTAGAATTAGAAAATTAAAAACATCGGTGAAGACTTAAACCCCATTGACATCACGTGTCCTATTTCAACTGACAAACTTAAGTAATGAAACTTAATGACTTGCAAAAGGCATGGCGGGCAACGTGGCCACGTGGCTCTTGCGAAGATGTGAGTACATAAAACCTGATAATACGAGTACTACCAACAGATTTTACTTGGAACATGATTAATTAACATTACTATAGGTACTTATAATAATCGATATCTGAAATAGAGAGTTTCTACGTAACCCCTTAAGTTTCCCTTCCGGTTCAACCAAAACAACGCAATATTGCAATATTCAGTACACCTTTACAAAATATTAAAAAATACATTACGGGCGTCCATTGAGAGGTTTGGATGTCATAATAAATAAGCAATTTCTTACCACTACACTTAATGACTTGCAAAAGGCATGGCGGGCAACAATGACCACGTGGCTCTTGCGAAGATGTGAGTACATAAAAACTGATAATACGAGTACTACCAACAGATTTTACTTGGAAAATGATTAATTAACATTACTATAGGTACTTATAATAATCGATGTCTGAAATAGAGAGTTTCTACGTAACCCCTTAAGTTTCCCTTCCGGTTCAACCAAAACAACGCAATATTGCAATATTTAGTACACCTTGACCCTGGAAAAACTCGAGTAATCTACACTACTTCATCAATATAAAAAATCTATGAAAATGTAAGGATTCACACAACACTTAAGCAAACTTACTAACCTTTGCTTTGAAAAGGCTTCGGTTCCGTAACCCCAACAGCTTGTTTTCCTTTTTAGGCTTATCATAGCCTCCGTTGCACCCAGGTACACAGCAGCGACGGTTAGGCCTCATTTCCTAAGCCTTATAAACTTCTAAATACCACTTTTAACACCACCGCTAATTGATTATGCCGATTTTAAGCGAATCGCACACGAACACTACCATTCACGGCAATGGCAAAATCAGGAATGGCTAGGTCGCTCGGCTCTCCAGCGCCACAGTTCGGGCAATCTAAGAAACTATTAAAATGCTCGGGAAATGACAGCAGAAATCTGATAATACCGCCATCTTCAGGAGCCTCCTGTATATAGACTCCTTGGCTACACCGCTGCGGCAATGGCATTGCCATCTGTGGATAAAATTCCGAACCACCAGACAAAACTGCGAAACTTGCCATTTCCCCTCCTCCCTCGAGATATTTCAGGGGGTAGGGTGCGACGAGGGAGTGAGAGGGGCGAGGAAGTTCAGCAGGGGATCCAGACGACCTACGCGTCCTTGCCCCAAAACCCTTTCTGCATTTCCTAAAACAAACCATCCATCTCCGTCCACGCCTGCCGAAGCGCATTGATTGCATCGATGCACGCAGAATGACAATTCATCAAGAGGGCTTACAAGGTCATTTTTCACCTCTTCGAGCTGACAGCGAGTTCTATGGTGGTGACACGCTGGAATGACAACTTAAAGGTCGCGGGTTCATATTCCGCCTGGGGCATTAATGTTGTGTTCGTCTAATGATCAAGGTCTTCGGTTAGACTGTGCGATATAACCTAAGCAGTTGAAGAACTTAAAAACCAAGTACATTCATTACTAATCCATTTTTATGATTGCGTGCATCATGGATGATTACGCAAAATAATTTTTTCAGTAATGATAAAATATAAAGCATACAGCGTAATGGGTGAGTAGGAGCTCAATAAGAGGCGGATATCTTAGGAACACGCCTGATCACTTCAGCAGGCAGACACGCCGCTATCGAGGTAGTCTTGCGGGTCGATCGGTCTGCGCACAGTGCAGTGAAAACAAAAAAAGGTCTAAAAATAAAATGTTCGCTCGGAGAACACTGAGCGAAAAAGTTCTTTTTAAGACGCGTAGAGGACAAAAGAAAGTGGATACGGTAGGGAAGACATGAGGAAGCTAAAACTCATTCCAAAATATTGTGGAATTCTTGAGAACTGAGGCCAATCAAGAATGTACGTACGAACGAGATCAGGAATGTTATTATGTACCGAAGAGTCACCTTAAATGACTAGAGAATTTTAATTTATAAAAGCGCTCAAAATGTGAGCAAGAAGAAGGGTGAGGTAAGTATAATAGGTAAAAGAAAGACAAATGAAGCTGAGCTAGAAATAGGAAGGTTGGAGAGGAAAGAAAGTTGATAGAGGAAGCGAAGACGAGACATAATAGGTGAATGCATGGTGTAATTTTGGAGGAAGAGGCAGAGAAGAGTTTGGGAAGATAGCATGCTGGGAAAGAGAAAAAGAGGTATAAGGAGGTTAGGCATTTTGGGTGTATCTAATGACGAAAGGTAGGAAGTATGGTTAGTTCGTAGGTTAATTGGGGGAGGCGACCAAGAATTGAAGTAATTTGTGCCATTGAGGACAGGTGGGTTCACTGGAAAGGGAAGGATTATTTGGGGAAATGGAGGAAGGTTGCTGAAAAAAAACTGTGGGCATTAGCTTCCTCTTAAAGATATGCGCCTATGGGACAACAGTTTTACTGTCCTATCCGACGGACGGAATGTTACACCTGTGCTCTCCACATTGCACCCAAGTAGGAGTTGGGCTTCAATTGAAAAATCTTCGCCAAAGCCGGAATTCAAAACCAGGTCCTAAGGATGGGAAGTCAGTACTCCAGCCACCTCACCTGAGACCCAAGGAGATGTATAAACAGTGGTGTATAAAAAATCTACTCCAACCAGAATAAAACCAAATAATAATTACATAACTCTAGTCGTAAAATGGACCTCTGTGTCAATCTGGTGACATTGTCAAACAGGAATTTTTAAAAATATACCCATTTTAAAAGGAACTCCTTTTATGATTATTGCCAAATGCAATGATAAATCTCTATGATACACAACTCCATAAACTACATAACATATAACTCCATAGCTACAATATATAGGTCCCATTTATACAATAATTCAGGGCCATTGCCCGCAAGTTAAATGCATCGAACTATTGATGCTAAATACTGGAAGTTTCCAATCCCATCGCAAGTGATCAGCATTCACCATTTGACGATTATTTTCATCAGACAGCTTGCATGGCGGATGGCCTCAGCTGTCGAAATAAAAGGCAACGCAAATATCTCGGTAATGTATATAGGATAGCATAAAATCCAGGCGCTGCATATGTAACTAATGATACCCAGCGTGTAGACGTATGTGAAGAGCCAGGAGAAAGGCATTTTGGATGTTATTAAAATGTAAGCAGTATGTTGAAATGAATAGAGAGAGAGAGAGATTGTGTGAGAAAGTGGTGCAACCCGAACACAGGCGATAGGAGGGTAGTGATGATTCATCAGAAATCTACCCCAACCGGTTGATGAACAGGAACACCATGCAACAAGCCAAAAACGGCAACTCGCGCAACTCATCGTTCCCTCGCTATCTTCCCTCACATGATGCGCCCAATACTCCGCCTCCCATGCTCGCCAGCAGCGGGAGCGCGGCTGTCGATGAAAACTGAAAGGAAGGAAGAAATGTCCCGGACACACGGAGCGGCGAGCCCGGCGTTCGAACACCGCCCCGGGGAAAATTTCGACCCCGGGAAAAAGCCAGACGTGCATCTCAGCCGGGCACGCTCTCGATCTTTCCCGTGCACGCATCTACACTTTTCAGGGAATCCTCAACGCGTTATTCCACATTTTGAACACTTCAGCACGCACTGAGGTTTATACCTTCCCAACAATTCATCATCGAACATTCATTAAAAAATCACGACAACCATGTCGCAGAAAAAAAGTGCACATTTCATTGCCTTCCAAAACAAATACTTCACCGAATACAGCGAATTATTACATTTCATTCATGAAGTTTTCCCTTCACCTAGGTAGCCATCCTGAATATCCGTTGGCATCTTAGAAATAAAAAATGTCGTAATTTACTAAATAACCTCTTATCGACAGGATAAGTTTTCCATTAGATACGAATGAAATCTCCAAGCAAAATTGTATATACCCTCAAAAAATAAAGAAACTTTCACTATTAAGTATACTACTCCATTATACTATACTATATAGCCAAGGACACATTGTCCTACCAAAAAGAATTAAGTATCACCACATGATGACACACGAGAGCTGCCCAGAATTCTCTGCCGCCAGGCTATTCTTTCAAATTCAACACTTCAAGCATTTTGGGAATTTACATTACGCATTTTGGAAATTTACCCGAAAAATTTCAGCATCAAATATTACTGAGTTGGGCGCATCCAGTCAACAAACAGTTATCAGTTCAAAAAGATGCCATTCTTCTGATATGCCATTCGCCTAATACTTATCATGTTAGTGTTCTCAGCTGATTAGACTATCGATATCAGCCAGCCGTCAACCAGCCGTCTATGTTTATTAACCTAAAATAATACTATACCCCAATGGATGTTACTGTATATATTCAAGTATAGCCTCGACAACATCGTATCGCGGAGTTTTATGTGTCAGATTCATCTCATCAACTTTTTAAAAGTCTATGAGTTAAGTGGACCATCGCCTGCCAAGGTCACACCGCTACGATTCCCCCATACCCCTCTACCAAGGGCCAAAGCAAACCCAAACAAGGGACGCACTTCCTGACACAGTGTCTCCTTTAGGACGACCCATGTTTATCCAATCAAAGTCCAGCCGCCTTCCCACCTCCCCCCTCATCCTGCAACTCCCCCACCATCATCATCGCCGTCGACTCCTGCCCGCTGCACCCTTCCGCACCCACCTTTCTCTCTTGGCAAAACCCCAGGCCCTCCCTGCCCTAATTCCCCAAAAACCTTTCCCGCACGCAGGCACACAAAACCACCCCCGCAGTCGAGCACACGCATCGACACCACCCCCTGGCCCCCGTCTCCACTCGAAAAACCTCATCCCTTCATCCAAAAATTCCAGCAAACGCTGCCACTCTGGAAATCCAGATCCGCGACGACCATTTAAAATGCATGCACAAATGTGCAAAGTTCAAAATGGAAAATAATCATTCGCGAAGATCCCCGCCTTCGTGGTATGTGGTATCGAATGTATTTTTCCGAATGAAACTGGCAGTTTCAGGCGAGAGGCAATGGAAACCTAGAGTGAATAATAAAGAGTCTGCGGTAATTTTTCACTTGAGTTATTTTAGTACAATGCGTTTCGGCGTATCAACGTCATCATTAGGTACAAACTGACCTTAGAATACATCATCAGAAGTTTGTAACTGATGATGACGTAGTAACGAATTTTCATTGGCAATTATGCACATACTCGTATCTCCTAGTGTGTGACTCTGGTGAAGGTACCGTCGCGTCGTGCCTTGCCCATTAGTATGCCAAATGAAAGTTGTTCACGGTAAAATATTTACGGAATATAGTGTCCAAAATCAGCAGGGAAGAGACAACTAAGCTTTTAATCTGGGTAACCTGGCTTTATAAAACTTTTAATGGGATAGAGCTAGTTCTATCTCAATGAGATCATTAAGTTAAATTTTACAATATTTTTATTACACACTCTTACTTGAAATCCGAGATAGAAGATGCCTGGGGTCTCATTCAGGAATGGCAATCAAACCTCGAGATTGTCGAGGTTGTGACGTCACATCCCCGATTTAACTCAGCTTTCGTGCATAAGCAATCATGATTTTTCGAGGACGTCCATGTTCATTGCCGAAGTTCCACATTTCCGTGTCCTTGCTGAATAAGGCCGATGGATTGTTCAATTTGTCGAAGCACTTCTAGCGAATTTGGGGAATTATCTTCAATACCAGTTCAGATGAATGATTTTTCCACTGCGAAATTTACACATGCGTATACCTCTTAAGCTTGAGTTACTGTCGCGACTAGTTCCTCAGTACTTTGAATATGTAGAATGTACTTTTCGGTGAGTATAACATTTTTTTTATCTTTTCTTTTATTTTTTTACCTTCAGGGATTCAGGAGCGCACTCTCGACGGTAAGGGTGTAGGGGGGAGGAGGGCAGGGGGACAGGGAGGGATTGGGAGGATGTAGAGGAGGAGGAGGAAGAGGTAGAGGATGAAGAGAGTGAATGCGGCTATCTGCAGGTTGGGTAGCGCGCATGCCCGGAATCTTATGGGCAGGGAGGAGGACACCCCGACAGCGATTTCGGTAGCCGATATGTAAATCCTTTCAGGGATGGTGGTGTGAGGACGGGAAGGGAAGGTGGACTCGGGGAGAGTGGATTGAGGGAGTCGAGGAGATATAAAATAAAAAGATAAAAAAAAAAGAGTAGAAGAGCCGGTGGCGAGGCACGGGGAGCATACGCCCTCCCGCGGTACATGTCCGCCGCTTCCACATGCGCGGTCACATGCTCGGCTTCCAACGCACGAAACACTATAAACTCACCCACAGCCATGGACACACATTCATACATCTCTCCCTCTCCCCTCTCCGCATATTATCAACCTCTATATCTCCTCCTGCTTTTTATCTGCTCCCCGCCATCGTGCACGTATAAACGCACACATGATGGCTCGCGAAGGAACGGTTGGTTAGGTAGAGGAGGGACGAGTAGGAAAAAAAGAGTGGATGAGGATGGCAAAGAGTCAAAGATGGAGGAGGAGGATCTCTCCTTGGCCCCTCTTGCCTTATCCATTTGTTTGTGTGGGTATGTTATTCTTACAACATGGGCTCCGTTTGCTTTTTGTTTTCTCTATCCTTCTACAGCGGCGGAGGGCGCGGAGCAGGGCACGGTGCTGAGCTCGGGAGCCTTGCTGTGAGTGTGACCGTGATTCACCTGGCCAAAAGGAGATTCGGTGACTCAAGGAGGCGCACCCGGAATTCTTTGTCAAAAAATAAGAATGCATGAACATCGTGGCGCTGCTCGCAAATAAATGTCCTTATTTAAACGATGCTTTGCGTGTCAAAACTAAAAACGATAAGAATTCTGCCTCAGATTAATCGTTACAACGACTTATTGATGTCCGATTCTAAGGCTAGTTTTTACGAGATACATAGATATATTCGAAATCAAAAAGGGAGGAATCAGGCGAGATCTTATGGAATATGAACATAATAAGAACATAGAAGTAGCAATTTTCCACAGATTAATATTTTAATTCGACCCGGGTTTCGATGCACTGCTTGCTGATGATGATGATGTGCATCAAAACCTGATGATGATGCAGTGCATCGAAACCCGGGTCGAATTAAAATACTTATCTGTGGAAAATTGCTACTTGTAAGTTCTTATTCGAAATCAAAATTTGCGCTGAGTGCCGAGTCGATGGATACCAGAAATTATAAAATGTACCAACTTATACCCTGCGATTTTTTGCCAAATAAAAACAATATGAATTTCAAAACATGAATTCAATACCGGAATATACCCCACGGCTTTAGGATTTTCAACAAACTACCCATCGATATACCCCACGGATTTAAGGTTTTTAGCAAACTACTCGGTAAGATGTGTATAGCAAATTTTGAAAAAATTGAACCCAACAAATACATCAGAGATACGTCGTCTAGTAGAGGGTTCTGGAGTAAAGGTCAACTTCGAATCTGCGGGTTGATCACTTTGATCGTAACTGACATTATAATCCTTCTTTGGGATGCAGTTACCTAAGCATTCGATTACTCAGTTACGTAGCTTGGAGCAATTTAAATATAAATTAAAACTTCGAAACCTCATCGATATTCCGTTTTGTATGGAAACCTTAGGGCTACATCCAACAACGGACTGAAACACAGGAGCAGCAGAGGGGCTTTTGTCCCTTTGGAAATTATTTCGCATGACGGATAGCAAATAACGCCCAGTAATGACCAGACCCACTGCACTATGTAGTCAAACGTGTCAGAGGAGCGGGAAATCAATAGCATACAACTTTCACCGCGCATTGTACCTGTAATATTTAAGGGTCATTTCGACTGGATTCTACGTTGTCTAGGTGTGATTCATGGCAATCTGGAAATATTTAACACTTAAAACACTAGTTTAAAAATTACCATTGGGTTTCTTAACGTGCTATTTTGAACACGCACCACATGCATAGTCTGACTTGTGGTCAAATTAAAGGAAGATCCTAAAAACTCATTGGCCTTTCAATAACAGCCAACACACTAAGATAACCGCTTCCCGAGTTGCAGACAAAATATTACCGACCGAATGGTAGGAACACAACCCGCTCGTAACTCGGGGGGCCTACCTTAAGTATATTAAATCCTGGTGATTAAGATAATGGTAATAAATATTCCAACCCGCCAATCTGATATGCCGGTTCTCATATGTCTCTCCATTCAGAGAAACCATTTATCATCTATTCTTACGAGAAAGCAGAACTGCCGCTTGCATCTCTCTGCCCTCACATATTATGTTGCTCGGTGCTCAACTCTCTAGCCAGTTGGAGCCAACCCTGCCTCGGGCCTTGCTACTCGGCAGCCGAATATGGATAGCGAGGCGAACATTAACGCATGGCACATCGCTAAAAGTGACATACAGGGCTGCAACCTCAGCGTCGGCGGACCCGTAACTACAGGGTACTCCGGTAGGTTGTGAGGTTGGATGGAGTGGCTATGATCATAGTGTAATATAATCTTGAGGAGCAATTTACACTTATCTTCGCCGCATTCGTGACGTTATTATCTTTCAATGTTGAAATAGGGAACACTAAGTCAATTTATAACCGAATATTACGAAAGTACGAGTGATGACAGTAATTAAGGAGGAATTCGACCGTCCATTTCATCTGTAAAACTTTATTAGAATGCTGAAAAAGATAATTACGGATGAGATAAGGGGAGTAAATATAATCACTTCAGAATTAAAACCCTCTCCACTAATTAAGAGTATATTGGCAATTGTCTAGCGTTCCATTCCTTGGCTAGTTCACAGAACTTAAATTACATTTATCACAACACATAAAAGAGAACCGCAATGGTATACTCTGAAAATACTACAGAACAAAGTCCAACCATACCTAAGAAAAATTTTGTAATAAAATCATTCGCAATTAAAATAATAATTAAAGAGTTACACTTATGATATCCTCGAGAGAAACGAATGGGGTGCCCCAGGTTAGCAGTTATAAGTGACCAGGCATTCGGAAAAGAGAATACTTTGTAGATATTTTACTAATAGGACAGACGTTCCTATGAGAGCATTTTTAAGGAAATCAATCTGTCAAAATGAACACCACCGGTCATACTTATTCAAGCAGAAGTGTTGCGTGTAATTAATGCATAAATAATAAGTTCTCCCCATTTATCTTCACCATGCTCCATGAAACTATTTCCATTTTTTTATTTTTAGCCACAAAATGGTAAAATTATTATCCCAAAATTCAGTATTTGAAGGCCATAAAGGCATCACAAAGCGTTTTTCCGGTTGGCTTACAAGATATCATCCCAGTACAACGCCCTTCAACCTTGAGAATAACTGTTATTACTAAATACTTTAACATACTTCATTATGAGGAGGTAGTGATGGAAGTTGAGCGATCAACGCGTCATTCATACATCTCCGGTCGACTCGGCGTCTTAAATTTTTCCGCCAAAAAAAATATTTATTTTCTTCAGACGGCGGCGCACAAGTTAATCGATAACATTGCATGAGCTTATGAATGGGGAGTTGAGGATAAAATAAGGCAGCGTGGCTTGGGCGAAGTCAATAAGACAAAGCTGTCTTGCTCGCACCACTCATTTCATATCCTAGTATCACACCCCTTCCACAGGAGTGCACTTTCAACGGCGCTCATTAAATTATCAACATAGTAAGGAAAGAACATTATCACTCCATATATGCCTAATTCTGCGGTCACCAGAGATCATTTAGCGGAACCATACTGTGTTTTCTTCTCTTGAGTTTCGGCAAGCACTTAAAATGATTATTTTAAAGTACCTCAATATCTTGCAGCTCATTTTTTTTCAATTTTTGAGGGCATCTTTTTCCTCACCGGTCAAATCAGACAACATCAAATGAACACAACCTTCTCTGAATAACTTTTTAAGCCTTTATTTCAGCACTTTGAAGACCAATTCACTAGAACGGAAACGGGAGAGCTTTTCTACCCTTTTGGAACCAAGAATCGATGTTACTGATCTATAGAAAAGAAGGAATTAAGTATAACTTTCAATTTCTTAATGGCACCGGATTTTTACAGCAGAGATGAGCGTTGGGAAAAAACTTCAGACCTGGTTTAATAATCGTTGCTTATCATCAATCGTTACTTGAAAGGGCGCTAATGCGGTGATTGTCAACAGGTCGGGTCTTGTAGATAAATTTGTACATCGAATTGTGGGTCAGTTCAAATGAGAGTTAACGATGGCGTATCCACGACGGCTTTTAAAACCGGCCCTAAATATCTTTAATAGTCCTCTGGATGAAACTAGTGATTATAGACGAATAAAGAATCAGTAATAATTCAATGATTCATTTTACCCTCCATCAGAGGTTTCCACGATTAATGATTAAGTAAATAAAGAGGCGGATAGTTACAAAAATGTATATCCTCCTCAGCCTCTCACATCCCATACACGAATGCTTAAAAGGTTCCTGTATTTAGAGGTCATTGCTCAGGCACCCATAAATGCATGTAGGAGAAATGAACCCTCGAGGTCATGCAAGCTCACCCATCACCACACCTCGCCCGTTTCCTCGTAACCACAACGATTCTCTCCTAAAGCGTTCGACAATCACCGCCTTCACTCTTATGTAATGGTTAGCAGCATCGGCATTCACAACAATTATTAACAAAGAGTGTTTCCTTTCATTAATGAGCAGAGGGTAAAATCAAGACCAGCGGATAAGCAAGCAACAAAGGTGTGTTCAGGCTACGGCTACCAAATGTTTAGAATATATTTTTGCCTCCCATGCAACCCAGTGTAAAACGAAACTATTTTCGATAGTTTTCCGATCACGGGCGTATTCATACGGTCTCGTAAAGATATCACAGAATGTCATTGATTTGCAAAGCCCTCCTACACAACTTGAACATTCGCTATTTGTCTCTTCCGATCATTTCTGTCATTATGTTATACTAGATGCTACTCCCTTTTATTCGGTTTAAAAAAAACTCCTAATCTCTTCACTCTCCTTCCCAGCTCATGTTGTCACACCCTTTCACATTCCCTCTTTACGTGTCCAGGATCCATTGCTCTTTCTCATTATAATGTTCAGTGAATATAATGCTCTAAAACATTAAAATGAAAAATAACGGGGCAGAAACCAGGTGATTCTCAAAGGCACATTCATCAAGGCAAAACATTCCATATATTTTATCGTGAGAAACCTCCAAATAACCACTAAAGGAGCAGTAAAAAGAAGAAATAGCGTATCCTTCTCCGCCAAATGAGTTTCATTTTCTCACGAAGGAGAATAATTTCAAACGGGAATCCAGGCAAAAAGCATGCTAAACAACCATCTAAAAGGGGAGATGCAGAAACCTAGTACCTTGATACGAGAGACGAAGGGAAAAAAATAGGCAAAACGAGAAGATTTCCAAAATTCAATTTGCAAAAGAAGTAGCAGGAAATCACTCCTAACTCCATCCCATTCATCTTCCCTCCCCTGGGATACGGAGAAAGGAGGAGAGATGAGGAACTAAGGAGTCTGTTCGTCGTCCCCTGGACGACGGCCAAGTGCTTCGTCATCCGCTTCCCGCAATTCGTTCCAAAAAATCACCAGAGCCACCAAGTATGTAATTACAACCGCGGAGAGGAGAGTTGTTCAACAGCGCTCTGCCATTGCGAGAAGACCTTCCGCTTCGCGAAATGAAGGGCGGGTCTCGCACGCTGTCAATCACACGACCGGAGGAGGCGTCGAGTTCACAATCATTACATCCATCCCGAAATAAAAAAAGAGAATAGGAGGAAGACTCACGCTGCGGGACGATGTCGAGTGGGGAAAAGAATAAAAAAGACTCCCCGGGAGAACTGAAATCGAAGAACGGTATTAGCAAGTGCGAGGAGGTGGACGACTGACTAAAAGCCCCCTTGAAAGTGCCGTCGTCGAAGACACTGCGGGATGCAAGCAAGCGGCTGCGGGGGTCATTCACGTCGCGGAGGATGGGAGGGTTATCAGGACAATGCAGTTATTTGGGCAGTGGATGAAAGGCAGAAAGAAAGCCGGAGTTACTACAACACTACGGTTGACTTAAGACATCACAAGGACCCGTGGTATTACGCCCCGCCCAATGGAGGCCCACTCAGGGCATTTCAGGCGGCAACAAGGGTGGAAGAAAATACGAATAAGCCATAGAATTAACTCGGGATGTTGCTTCGCGACTGCTTGGGTCAAAAATAAAAAGAAATTCAGCCTTTTTTGCTTTTTGAGGTTGTTCTTGTTGATGTATTTTCATAAAGATATTTTTCACTTCTAATCATTGTTTTTATTAAGTTTTTTTAAGATTACAATTGTATTTTCAGTCTGTCTCTAGTTGTGTTGCTTGTTTTGTTACTAGGAAACCATTATAAGCTGAGGGTAAAAATTAATTTTCAATGTAAAATTTTCATTTTTACTATATATTTTCATGTATTACATATTTTTATAACTGTTTTCACTTGTTGTACTGCTACAGCCCTGATGATGATCTAATTAAAGGTCGAAACTTTGGCAGAAGTATTTTGTTTTATTGACCAAATCTCCAAAAAAAAACCTTTTTTGCTACTTTTTAGAGTTTGGTCGTAAGAATGAAATTATATTTTTTCGTGTCTCTCATAATTGTAAGAAAAACATTCTCATAACAAATTACATGGAAATAATTTCTACAGAGTAACCTCAATGTGATATCTGAATAGAGATAATAAAATCCTCCCACTAGAGACGAAAGGGAATCATTCCGGCATGGAAAACACGCAATAAATAGTCGCGGAGCTGTTTCACAGAAATTAGGCAGCATCAAGATAACAGAGGGGTCAAACGTGGGCAAGAAAGCTAACAGTTTGAAAGACTATCCCAAGCAACCCTCGAGCATAAAGGTCGATTGAACTCTAATATGATTAGAAATCAGAGGAGAGATAAGAATATTTTTAATGGCATTACAACCCCAAAGGAAAATAATATAATCATATTGCCTCATAAGACCATAGGCTATGTAGTTAATGCCCTCTTGGATCTCAGTCGGCTCCATTTGAAGGTAAATGCATCACCAAAGCCCGCAAAAGAAGTCAAAGGCTTTGGTTAACTGCACACCGTGATCATCACTCTAGATGCACTTAGCCGCAACACATCCACTCCTCATGAGTAAGGACGGTAATGGGACAAAAAATGGTTACATCAGGATCACTGGTCTACGTCATTGTAACACATGAAGCAAATAAAATACAGAGAAAGTACCAAAAGGAAAACAAAAGAAACGGACTCGGCGTCCTTGGACATGCCACCCCGTTATCCCCGACAGCAACAAGGGAAAATGTATCCCATACCTAATGCGTGCAATCTTCCACTTTGATGACGTAACAATGCCATTTACGCATAAAAGGAGAATTCAAAGAGAAAAAATCACGTAAAAAGGGTAATGAAAACGCTTCCAGGTTTTTAAAATTATTACTCCTTACGCATCCTTTCTCTTTCACCATCCAGGCAAGTTTTTCAGACGTTCTTACAAGAGAAACAAGGAAAATGGAAAAGCATTAACGGCAAGCGTACACCAAGGAAAATGGCGTGAATGGTAAAAAAAACACTGATAACTTACATGGAATAAAAAGTGTAATACAACGCATCAGTCTCCTTTCCCTTAGAAAATCTCAGGTCCCCGACGTTTTTTACTCTCCTTTGTGCTCGGAACAAGAATTCAAGAAGAGACTCCCAAATACTTAATAAGAAGAAGGGAAAAATCTTTGTGAAAACGTCGAAATTGCCCGCCGAGACTGGATAAGGAGTGTCTTATTAGTACCCACAACTTTTCCTGCACCTCTAGATCTCCTTATAGGAGACCTTACCACCACTGGGGTGTCTCCGTCTAGAAGGTAGAATGACTCCTTCAGTCTTACGGTGACGCTACTAGCCTGCTGCTAGCGTCCTTTACAACACTCTCCTCTAACTCATGCGAGTTAAGAAATATTTCGGCTGTTTTAAAGCCCGTTTTACACGGGGCACGTAGTTGCACAATCTGATGTACGTACGAACGTGCATTTCAAATTGCACCGTGTAAAGCCGTGAATTGCAAGAACGCATGCGCGAATGCATGAACGCGAGATGGCAAAATAGCCACTGCTCTAATTCGAAAATGATTGCACGCCCGATCGAGAAAAAAATGCAGTTTGAAGTTGTGCAATCTCGTGCCCCGTGTAAAACGGCCTTAACATAAACTGTAGAGCGTAACGAAATGGGTCATCACGAAAGCCGAAGGCGAAAAAAAGCCATCGTTAAAAAACGCGTACAACTAACGCAAAAAAATCTGAAATTCATGAATTCTAAAGAAAAATATTCGCCCTAATAGAGAGCCACTTAATTTTTTATGAACACTTGATACTAATTTCATGAAAGATAAACCAAATAGAAAATAAATAAATCGTTAGAATGAATAGACAAGTAAGGTAAAACAAGAATTTTATCACAAAAATAATAGCTGAACGATTTCATTACAGTCCGTCACGAATGATGCCCTAAATTAAAAAGTTTTACCAATTATATGTGATATGTAGTGTTTTATTACAAATTATCGCCACAATATTTATTAGCAAGAATTATGAATCCGTAACAAAAGAATCTAACTGGGTTCCGTTTCAGAATAACGTTTCATTTTCTTAATAATACACAATGAGGAGACTTGTAATGTTATAAAAAGATATACAACAATCGCTATATTTCAACTGGCTTAAGACTAACTCACAAATGGTTCAATCGTGACAAGTTTCAGCTTATATGGACACAATTATTGGATATATAATGGATATATAATTATATATAATAATATATGGATATATTATGGGCACCAATGTATGGATGCATAATTATTATTTTTATGAATATTAAGTATGACTAGCGCTGACAAAAAAAAATATTGGTAGGAAACAAGTATGCATATAACAGTAAAATGAACTGCTATTAATTTGCACATCCAGTTACTGCGCTAGATAAGGTCATGTACGCATCTTAAATGACGGGTTGGCACGTCAACAATAAGCAATAATGGATGGCCATCCGTGTTCCCCGATAAGGACGTTTACTAGACGTCTCACGCCACAGACATAGCACGACTAAAGCCACAATCCTTGGCACACATTTCATTCGCGCCCTCGTATATTTTCATCCAGAGCAGCAAGAACCCGCTTACATAAATCAAATAAAATCTTCCGATAACCGCAAGACTTCACGGCTGTATGTTTTGAGATGAAGTTTCATTCGCGTTATAGAAATCGGGACTGTTGGGTGTCAACTCGAAGTAATCAGCTTTGATATAGAGCTGGTGTGTCAGACTTGGAATAAGTAAAAACTTTACCACAACCACATCCACAAATACCTGACATTGGATACATTTACCTTCTTTGATTAAGTTTTCACACTCTATTTTAGAGCCCACCTTTTCAGCCCCTTTGAAATTTTGCCAGAACATGTAACCTTATTCACCTCATGCTTTTATAGCACCAGGTATAGCTACCGAGATACCTGTCTTCACGCCAAAATTTAATATTATTATAAGAGCAACCACTAGGATAGTTGTTAATTAATAGGCGAAGGTATACTGAAAAGGTAAAAGAGATTCTCAATCTTCAACGAACGCAAGAGATATTGAAGCCTCCTTGCACGTGGAGCAGGAATCGTTTGAAGTGGCCTAGCTGAAAATTCTACCCGCACTGAAATCTAAGCTAAAATCCACGGTCGTTGGGCCTTGAGAATGTTATTGCGGACAAGTGAAACCGTTTCCAAATTGCGACCATGGGCAATGACATGAGGAAATCGGGCCGAAGCATTCCATATGAATTGTCAGCAGCAATTCCTATTGCCCTGCGGTTGATTTTTCAACGGAGAGACCCCACTGCCTTAACAACTTGATATATCATGCCGACGCAATGGCGTACGACGCGTCCTAGAGAAACCAGAATAAAGAATAAAAACCACAACAAGTTACCGACAAGAGACTGTGGGATATCGCTATGGGCGGAGTTCTTCGCTTTTTTTCGATCCTCCCCCTTCCACTTTTCATTCCAGTAAACGCTCTGGGGAGCAGGCAGTAGTAGAAGAGAGTTATGCAACGATCGAGAAGCATGGAAAACTCTTACGGGCGTCTGAGGCGTAGTAAGGTACGAAACTAAATGGAAGCAATACGATCGAGTTTGTGCTCCAATAATGTAGGAATTCCTTAGGTTCACAATACGCAGGAATAAACATTTGGGAATTCCTATACACTCAATATATTAAAGATAAGAATAATTGGATATACAACTTGTAACTGTAGTAGGAAGACTTTCATTCCGATAATTTTTCAAGGATCATATCGGCTAAGCTAAATATCACCAGAAAACTTAACTCGGGTAGCTAAGTATTGTCTACTAATCAAAACAGATAAAATTTTACATCTCTTCTGCATGGCCCATGAAACAGACTTGCTATAAGTGAAAAAAGAAGAAAGAAGCAGGGACTTGGTAAAACCTTCCTTGGGAAAGATATCCCCCATTTTAACCTTAAGATAATGAAAATAAAGATTAACAGCTAGTATAATGTGTAACCATACTTTCAGTTAGCTTGTTTTCACCAGAATAGTTATGGATTTTAGTAACTGAACGTTATCACCACACAAAGTACATCTGCTGTCCTGTACTTCGTTTGGAAAAACACTTGACTGGATTTAAAGAAAAAACTTACCCTACGGACCCTTTTTCTTTTCGTATAGGTATATCTGGTAGGAGTAAATGAGTTTAAGTATTATACTTTACAGTTATTATAAACTACCATTCCTTAAAAAACCTTTTAACTTATCTCCAATCTCATGGAAGGGTCACCCCCGTACTTAAGAATATTATTTACCGCACTCGAAAATAAATCGCGTAAGAAATTAGCGCATGAATTCCTAGAAAGTACAAAATGAAAAAAACAGTAATTCTCACGCATCGTTGCTAATTCGATATGCTCAACTTTCTATGAAGTAATCGTGTTATAATGACAAAGGAAAGAATTTCATCCAATTGTCCTTATTTCCATCCTTGATTTTTTAGAAAGCCACATGTGACTACACCATTTTGCTCCAAAAATATCACTAATGTAGAAATGATTACACTAGAAAAAATTGCACAATAAATTCTAGAAATTTCAAGACATAATTTGGATTGAGAGACAGAGAAACAAGATCGGGGTACTAAATCAGGATTCGCCATCTATTTGTCATTTCAGACGACAATTCCTTGTCCTTCCAACTTTAGTTTTTCACGACAAAAGCATGGACTAATGCTATTTTACTACGGTGACAAGTGAAGGGTGATTGCATTATTTTTGGTTAATATAAAGCAAGTTAATTCACCAAGACCGCAAGTTCTCACGAGATATAAAATCTGAGTGAAACATAGAGTTTCAGCCGATGCGTACACTTGAAAACATAGCTATCATTAGCCAACAACCCAGCGATTAATTTATTACTATATTCACGTCTTTCACTGCACGTCTAATGCAATAAATTCGAATTTTTCCCACCATATTACGCATTTTTTTGCTATTTCTATTTCTGCGAGTATTTGTATTCCTGCAATTTATGTCATAGATATGCACTAGTTCAAGCCTTCTGATGTGTTTAAAACCAGATGGGCAGGTACAATGAATGACAATTCTAACATATATCATAATAAGTTCTCTCCATTGTTTTCGGGTTAAATGCGTCAAGTTTTATTCAGATACTTGACGCAGCTAACCCGAAAACAATGGAGAGAACTGCAATCCAGCGCTGCGAAAGCCTCAAACAGAAATATATCATAATAACTTCACGATTTCATATTCCAACAGCATTTTCGAGCTAATAATTTTATGCAGTTTTGTGTTAAATGTTTGATTTATTAATAAAAACGGAGTAAAATAGCCATTTTATTATTATACATATGCAGTACATACACAGTATAGATACAGTCTTACCATCTCAAGCCGGATACACCGTTGCATTTGTTAACCTATTAAGGTGAAAATGTATTTACTGGGCCAAAATTATTCGGCATTATCACCATCAACTAATGCCAGAGAAAATTATATATCTACATATTATTGCGGGCCTCGGAATGACCTAACGGTGAAAGCGTATCCGATCAACTGTCACGACTAGACGTAGGAAAAGACCACTCGACTTGATCTGTAAGTCATTCCCAGCGGCATTTCCTTGAAGCCATCACACACATGTAGAGGAACTACTTGCCAAGGACTTAAAATCACTCATGTGATTCCAACTAATGTTTACCGACATCACGCACCGAAATGCCCTCCGGGTATTTTTTAGCATAACCAATCGACTTAGCGACGTGTGCTATTACTTCACTCCCGCTCAAGTTCTTGCTCGACGCATTACTTCATTGCACACAACCTTCAACTATTACGGGCAATTATAGACATCAGTAAAGGAGAGAATTCACTAGAAATGACAAAAATTAAAGCTATGTAACCGATGTACTAGAGGTTTAGTTTATTTTATTGCATTTACTTTCATAAGCATTTGAAAGGTGTTTTATTGCCAATTAATTTTAGACTCGTTTGTGACACTCTCTAAGAATGGGTTCATTTGCTGCTCGTGGAGGATCAGTTACGAAACAAAACAATTGTGCGAAGGCACAAATACGCACCACGAGAAAATGCTTCGCATTTTATTTGCTTTTCCTGCGCGAGAAAAATACATTCGCTCGGATTCCTTCTCATGCCTCCATGACCAATTGTGTTACAGGAATCACTCATGTGCGACGATGAAACATCAATAGCCGTAAACGGATCCCATCCCTGAGATTATTGCTTCTAATGGAATTGATAAGGTACAAGGAATATATATATATATATATATATATATATATATATATATATATATATATATATTCTTTTGATATTTTCGCCAATTGGCCACAAATATATAAAATAAAACTTACAGGAGGTAGGAGAAAGAGATAAAGAATTTGTTCTTACGGAACGTTTCGGACCGGTTGGTCCTTCGTCAGCTTTAGAAGTCATATCTGATATATATATATATATATATATATATATATATATATATATATATATATATATCAGATTTGAGAATGTGGGCTTTTTTCAAAAGACTAAATATGTAAGTAAAAGTTAAGATAGAGCGCCAAAAATAGGCTGAACTACGAACAATTCGTCAAAACGTGCAAATTATATTTTTCAGCCAGAGAAGTGGCCCAGAATTGCGGATTTGAGCAGCAACGATTTTTTTCGAAAAGATTCAATTAAAATTAATCACCAATTCACGATTGGGAATGAAAAGTTTGGGAAAGCGATCTCAACTAGTGATCGGCAGTCGAACAACTAGAAGGATCAGCACCAATGAAGTGAACTGAGGTTTCCGCCTCCGCTTAGCGTAAGTCAAATTCCTAGCGGCTATTTCACGCTGCCCACTCGCACGCTAACTTCTGAGAGCAAAACGGAAAGGATAAGGCCATCCAGTGGGTAGCCTTAATCTAAAATTAGAGTGACTCACTCTCGTTTTATACCGATGCTCACTCATATAAGTTTCATTGCTGTAATATGCTTTAAAATAGACCCACGGGCTGTAAACCGGAATAATTCTCAGAAATACAAGATAAATCAAGTGGGTGAAGGTTACATTGAAGAGAATTGTCCTGACGGTATGGATTGATCATACTTCATTAAAATCATTAAATAAGAAATATACTCTTATTTAACGCAACGCAATTAATACGGATAGCGGAAAGAAATGGAATTATAGAACCACAGGAAATCAAATGTTGCATCACTATCATAAGCCAATATTATGAATAGCCTTTCTTATGTAGTTTTTTTTATTCTGGGCAACACAACGTAAACTATCCTTAAGTGAGAATTGGCCCATTTTTTGGGGACACGAAGGGACCAGTTCTCAGCCAATTTACAGGAAAAGAAAGCGTCGACATAAGCAAAGACCCGAATGGCTGACTTCCCCACCCACCCTCTCAATTTTTTCACTATTCCATAATTACTACCGCTCACGTCCGTCATTATAGCTATTTTACGGTTCATATTATACCTCCTGTATTTCACATGAGGTCTTGCCTTAGAGTTTACCATTAAACAAATTGTGCTAACTAATAAACGCGAACCGGAATCACCTTTTCACTCGTTTGGCGCCGTTCACATAAGAAGATCAACACTAGTTGGTCTTCTAGATAATATCGACCGCGCAAACCATGGTTGAAGGCCCTTAAGACCTTTGCTAGGCAAAACTGCATGAAAGCAAACTTTTATTATAGTGCTAGCGCGGAAAGATACCCCACCTTGATGTACCTCAGCTGCATAGACTCTCCTCCTGAGGTACCCACCACAGAAAAACTGCGAAGGGAAGCTTTCGCATAGCATTTACGACTTTCTGGAGCAAGCCCGAGAATTTTTTTAATAAATTGGATGATTGATGTCCTGGTTCATGGGTTGCTTTGGCTGGGTGCGTGCACTGACCTTGGAGCACACGCAAATGGCTCAAAAATCATAAAACCTAGCCAACGATGCCGCCATTAACAATGTTTACGATTCCCTCCGCAACTACTGCCATGACGCACCACGCTCCTTGCCTTATATTCTGGATCCCCGCCCATCTAGCCTCTTTGCCGCTGCACACAGTCCCACTGTTTTTTTCCTGCAAGGGCTTTACGGAACTCTGAAGCGATCATTCACGTTGGTATTTACTTAGTGCATCAAAAAGACCGAAGCAAAATTCTCAGTGCGGTGGTGACTGATGCTACTTGCAGCAACGAGTGAGGATATACAATCATTACCTTCCGCAAAGAACGGCAAATTTATCACATACTCCTGTGAACTCAGTGGCACCTGCGGTGGCTGGGTGAAAGCATTCTATGCTGTTATTTAAAGTTACAAAATAAGATAAACAAAACTGCGTAGAGTGTTGCACTTCACGGATTAGATGTATGGACCATTTAAAAATAACGGATCCGAAGAAAATAAGACACTTTTGAAACCAGGAATAGGAGACGGATGCTGGAGATTAAATGGAAGGATAAAATCATAAACGTGTGAGTATACAGAGGTGCAGAAAAGGAGATAATCATATGGCACACTCAAAGAAAGAGAAGATCCAGATGGATAGGCCTCACCTTGAGACACATTGAACTCGTAAAGAGCAAGATGGAAAAGTCCTGAGAGAAAGAGATTTTAACCGATGTTAAGGGAGATAAAATAGAGAAACTATCAGGGTATAAAGGAATTAGCAGGGGATAGAAAAGAGGAAAGGACTGCAGTCAATCAACTTTAGGATTGAATAACTTGTGATGATGAAATTCTCAAGCTGATAGATCTCTTTCGATGGATGAAAGAATGTTTTTAAAAATAAAAAAGCCCATAGAGAGACTAGGCAAACTTTCATGATGGAAAAAATAACCCCTCTACAAGCATCAGCAT
This sequence comes from Pyrrhosoma nymphula, assembly GCA_963573305.1. Lineage (NCBI taxonomy): Eukaryota > Metazoa > Arthropoda > Insecta > Odonata > Coenagrionidae > Pyrrhosoma > Pyrrhosoma nymphula. The sequence continues at coordinate 119,648,929 of OY754333.1, forward strand.
AATTATTTATTGTGATAACTGCGGCGGAAAAGGAGATTGGACATTGAGAGTACATTTTTTCAATCTACGACGGACATGATATAATACAATAATTTTTAGAAGATTGTGACAAAATCCTACTCAATCCATTATTGATCGGGTCAAAGATATTTCTGTATCTTCTTTTGCGATTTAAAGGAAAGCAGGGCAGCGCTATCCAATTTTCATAAGTGTTTTGAATTCCCTTTGGTCGAAGCACCCATTGAATTATCCATGGCCATTGCAAATGCACCGTTCCTGCAAGTGTAGTGAGCAGCAGAATAGTAGCAAAGGAAAAAGTGAGTCACGAGCATCCTCGGATATTTCTGAACCTCTATCCTTCCGCAAATATTCCGCGGCGTTCCTGGGCTGGTTGTCACAGAGCAACTCATAAAGAAGCGGAGGCTGCCATCAAGCCTCCAAGCTCTTCCATCAACCGATGAAGAATTCATTTGGCATACACTATCACCTTAGCTTCAACACTTTAGAAAGTAAACTGAGTGTCTGGAAAATGATTGCTTTCAATGAATTCATGCTTATTATGAGAGCGAATATTATTTATAAACTATCATGCAATCAGCCTCCAAAAGAACTAAAAAGGAGGAAACCAAACCCTGTCTTTAAGTCATCCTTGACAGTTATTAACTTATTATTTGAATTCATCTAAGTTATTTGATCTTATTAACCCGTTATTCAACGACATTAGAGTAAAACGTTAACAATAAATAAAGCCATTAACGTCACAAAATGTGTAAGATAACGGACTTTTACTCGATTAAAGTTTTATTTCCTTATACTCAGACACTTTTGAAAATAATTATAAGGCAGTGTCAAATAAAAGCGAATTTCAACCACCCTACCGTGGATAATCATTCTGTCAACAGCTCAAACGCCGACAAACTTCCACCTAGAACTTCGAATAAAATCATGGACGATTGAGTATTAAGCTTCCGCATATTTCTCAAGAGGAGAGAAAAACGTAGACATAAAAGTATGCACTCCAAACAGCTGTTTTGCGCCACGAGAAAAAGCAAAATAAGAGTATAAGGCGATCGGCAAAAGAAGCTTGGTGTTAATGGCCCTCTCTTCCGTTGCATCCTGTGGCCTTAAATCTTTCACTTTTTTTTAGAATTGATAAACGCCTAGCTAGCGACTTTTTTGTTCCTCACCCTTCTTCCTTCTTTGCAGCTTTTACAACTTAATCTTCCGTCCCATTTTTTTCGTCCGCCCCCTTATTCGTCCAACGTCCATGAGATCCAATTACGCCGGGCAGAATTCGTTCCCGATTTGGAAAACTGGTCGGCATACACCTACTCACATCGCGCGCGCCAGCAGTAGGCTGCGCGCACTGTCGTCCGCTGAGTTAAAAGAACTAAAAGGAATAATTCATTCACTTGATACACACTTTCCTTCCCGGTTTGTGCTAAGACTTCCTAGACGTAGCCACCTGATTTTATAGAAAATGCCTACGACCGGGAGTACGAGTATTCAAGCACAGACACACACATACAATCGCAAAGAACCGTGCATAAACAAACGCCTCGACGAGCGCTTTAGAAGCGGCATTTCTTCCGCAAGAACAGTTGACTGCCGTCGACCGCACGCCCACGCATCGTCTGCATTTCTTGCATTGGTAATCGCGTCCATGTGCTGTCGTCCCCGATTCCCCGGCGAACTTAAGTTTCTCATTTCCATCCGCCCGCACGACCCTTTTTTATCATTTTTTAAGGCAAGGAAATGCTCCGCTAACTTTTCTTCTCTAGCTTCCTTTGGCTCATTTGCGGCCAGGTTCACACTTTAATTGATCATTAGTGCGGGATGTAATTAGCTCAATTGTTATCGAAGTACAGTTCATTTGCTGGAAAATCTTCATATCGATGCCAAGACGTATTCAGCCACAACTAAGAAAATGAGCTGGGACTCAATTGAATGTACACTGAATACAAGACCATAGCATATGCTACATAATTTTGGATGGCATTCGATGGTTCAAAAACATATACTTATTCTGAGCTCATAGTCTACCGCAACCTGGTAATTATCGTTTAATAAATGCCAATATTAAAATCATAATGTTATACGGGTATTCCAGAGTTACACATTTTCCAGTAAATAAATTAATGATTTTATTTTCAACGCATGATCTCATTTATGGTAAATAAAGATACTTATTAGAAATTTGTGACACTCATTACAGATCCCCTAAGATCATTACTTGAAAATACAGAGAGCCAGTTTCTTCTACAACTCCACCTTCTCAAACGCCGATTACTATCAACTCAATTCACTACAGGCGTGACTTTTAATGCTAAATGAAACTCTAAATTAAGTTTCTGTTAATAGCCATCCTACACATTTATTTTTTGTCAACGCTGCAACTCCACGGTCAAATTAATTACGACGCGGAATAAAAGCTCAAACGAATTCAAGTTCTAGACGTTACAATCTCTTCAATCTTACAGAGGTGAGATTGTGCGAATGTATACACCTACCAGGACGCTTAAAGACGATAGTAAGTCGAGGCTGTTCAACTTGAAGTCTTACAATTGAAACATGAAAACCTAAATGTGAGATTTACCTGTACGTGGCACATGTATTCCTCCTCAATTAATAAAACATTTAACGGTAATTGGTCTTTTTTTATTCACATCTATTTAACTAGAAGTCCCATTTGGACATGAGCAAAATGAAAATTCCTTCCCGCTTAAGCCTAATCTTTCCGTTTCTGAAACGATTAGGCTTCAAAAGCTTATGCGTTTTTCGCACTTCTTAATCTCTTCCTTCTTTTAACAGCACGGTTACAGTAACGCATCACGTTCAATTAACATCTATAAATCTACGTAATCTCAGTAACTTATCACTATCACTGCCTGCCTCGTAATTTCCCAAGCCTTCCACGAGCTGGCGGTCAGGATGGAAAGGTTTCTCCTCCGAGATGATGGAAATTCATAGTGATCGCGTATCAAACTCAGATTGGGCGTGGTCACACCATAGAAAAAGATATGGAAAGGATGGCATGTTCATGCTCTTAAGATATAGCGTTCGCAATAACATGCATTTGCGGATTATATATTTAAACGCCCTGTTTCTCCAGTTTCTCAAGTTTCATTCTGGTAATTCTACTTGGCGACTGCCATAGTACGCCTTCCTCGATAAAAATAAGATAAGAAGTAAATATTTTACAGGGATTCAATATGATCTTCGGATACAGCCCATAGAGAATTTATTGCGCGTAAAATTCTATGAAAGAGACGAGATCGAAATACATTAACGTCGCCGTTGTCTCAAGAGCTGCAACATCATCGCACTTCTTTCTCAGCGTATGCTCTTTTTTCACCTCACCAATCTTGTAGTAAATTATTTCTCCCGCGTCCCGCCCATGATGATGAACGCCATGGAACGCAAGCGCACAGATGCTTTCATTTTCGAGGCGTAATAAATAAATGCTCAAACGAAGGCAAACGCTAAATGGTGGGAGAGAGAGAGGCAGCGATGCCATTCCATTGGGGTCCGAGCCGGATAGGAAAAGATCTCGAAGACGGGTAGCGATTGATAACGCCACGCGTCCTATTCCAGATTGGCTCTATCGGTGCGTGAATCTACGGCTGCACCCATCTCCACTTCATCCATCTCCACAGCCAAGGCCTGGAAGCTCTAGCTAAGCTAATGAAGCTTCCTCTCTTTTGCCTTCCCACTGCAGACACAGACACTTCCCTCCCCATTCAGACGTTCCTTACTCCCTAATAGGCCCCGATCGGCGGTGGCTGCGCTGAGGGTAGAAGGAAGAAAGAAGGGATGCGGGTAGCATAAGTTCAGAGAGTGTTTGCTGTGGCGAAGGATGGGAGACCGCTCGACACCGACGGCACTCAGCAGATGGCAACTCGTGGCACGCTAAAAAGGGATTCGGATTGGCATTCTCAGAGGAAATAAAAAAGGTTTCTCTGGCTAGGCTCCATGCACTTCTGATTCAACTATCGAGGTGGAAACGTGATTTAAGGCTTAGGTGAATTCGCTAAATTCGTTCCTCGTCTAATGGCTTTCATTGTAGTTTTTCGCTGCTGAACTAAATTGCCAAAATGTCTGCGCAACTCATGCTGAGCGCGCTGTAAACAGGACCTCGATATTTTTTAAAGGTCACCACGTGGATTAATATGTAACTATATCAACATTCCACCGAGCAAGCAGTTATTACTGCGTGTGGCTGTTGCCACGAGACTCGGCAGTGCATAGAATTTCCGTCGTAATAACATTAGTTTTAACTATCTAAATTGGCACTTTCCGGCATTAAAAAGGTTATCATAGATTTATCAAACGCTTTACTCTCCAAACAAAAATTAACATTCTTGCCCCATGACACCAATCTTGACATCATGAGATTGACTTTAAGTGCTGCTTGAGAAAGCGCTTGAGTTATAAGCTCCCTATTTGTTCGTCGCTGTTATAAATTTTGTGGGTAACGTATTTTGCAACTTAATTAGATTGCTAGAAGATATTACTGCATTCTCCGGGGGCCTTTCTAGTGAATAATGATTCAAGAAGCTGAAACATACTGGCCCTAACCATCCGATTCGGAGCGTGCCTTTTGGGCCAACCAAAGGTCGTGAGTTCATAACCCACCTTATCCTAGATTCGTACATTTATATTTATAGCGCGATATATCCTCTGAATGTGTTACAAATACAATATCTACCACTTCCACTACGGATTCTTTATACGACCCATGCCTCCGTCAAGCAGTGTTTAATGACCCTCATAACTGAATTAAAAATATTATTTGAGGCAATATATGCTTCTTAGTCGGCACGTATTTATGTGCTGGAATAGCTTAAGCTTATTGGTCTATATATGAGATAAGTACTTGGCTAAAAGTAATCAATCTAGAGGATATGGCATCCTCGATAGTATATTCTTTACTTATAGTGAAATAAGCAGTTTTCCGTAACGATTTTGTTAAATTGCGTGCAGAGCTGGAAATACTCGGGGAAATTGAGAACTTAGGCGTCAGAAGAAAGTATATTGACTTTATGTTGGTTTGCATTTTTATCTTACATGACAGCCTTTTTCAACAAGTTACATTTCGGTTGCAATGGGTAATTGAATACAGTTTGAAGATAAAGGTTACTTCTCATTTCGATTTCGTTGACCTCAATTTCAATTTCGTTGATGTGTGTTGTTTAACAAGTCCACTCTTAAAGGAAAGTCATTGGGAATATCTTATTGACACTCATTCAGTAGAAAAGTCTATATCTCCGAATAAGATGGCCTTTATAGGCCTTTTATGAAAAGGATCAATGGATGAGCAAATTGTGTTGAGGGTTTTTCGGGCCAAGTATTCCAAATATATAGTCACTTGGAAAGATGTCGCCACATGGAGTACCTTGGGAATATTTTTAGATGTATTGAATCATTTTTAACTAGTTTTTATTTTGGTCGGTTGAAGCACACATTAAAAATAAAACCGCATGCTAGAAGAGCGTTTTGAGAAATATTTTTCTCTAAAAGTATCAATTGTAAGAGTATTAATTGTTCTATAACTACTTATGGCGTTTGAAGGAATACAATTTCAAGAGAATGAAGTGTTTTGCGGGAGAAAAATAAAGAACTAGGATTGAGTCACTCCGAAACAAGAATGGAGGTTTAGCATTTTTTTCTCACACAGCTTTAGACTTGTTCTCGGCAAGTCGATGAAATCTTCTTATAGGGAAAGTCGAAAAATATGAAGATAGAGAGTAAAATGCGCACAAAGGCTTTCCAGTGATTTTGAGCAGAATTGGTCCGGTAATTGCAGATTCGAATGCTAACAAACCTCATCACCTCTTAATCCCTAGATTGCCTACTGACCCTTCCACTTCGGCTGAATGGAGAAAAGCTGACGAATCATGATCAAGCGGTGCAGTGGGAAGACGACCCTTCGTAAGCGACTCTTAGGAAAAGGATCTATGGGATGGCACACAAATTGTAACATAACCTCTCCACTGTTACTCGCATCAAAACACATCATTGCACCTGTTTTTTATTCATTTCAGACCCTACACAGAGCACTTCAAAACAGATCGGGAGGAGAGGTGATTTGCGCGATTGTTGTATCCACAATTGCTGTTTTAGTGCTGACTTGCATTAAAGGCGTCAAACATGGAAAATATCAAGTTTTTAATGACTCTATGATAAAAATCTGGCATTTTTAACATGTATCTTGAACGAATTCCATTACTAAACTCAGCACAAACGGCGGTGACTCTTGTGAATCTATGGAATGACACCTAATGACAGATTACCGAGCATTCGTCTGCGCACATTGTTCGATGAGTCGTCGGTCTTTTGTGCTAAAGTACGTTTATGTGTTCTGATCTGAACTAATGCCAACACATTGAATGGAAAGATCCCAAAGTAACATCGGTGGCTATCAAGTTGAGTACTTAGCACAACCGCGAAAATGTCACTGCTTATTTACTCAATAATATTAATAGCCTAGGATGGATACGAGACGTTGATTTTTAACTGCTTTGATCTTTTGCGATTAAAGATGTAGGTATGTAGAAAGGCTAATAAGAATAAATTTTCAGATTTGGAAATAATGGAATAGTGGCTTCCCAGCACCGATATAAGTTCCTCCAGAAACACTATCACGGGCAGGGTTCATTATGATTACATGATGACTATATAGGAAGTTTGTCTAACATGAACTCTTAAGCTAAAGTAGATTAGCCCTAAAATAAAAAATGTTGCTTATGTACGCCTTTATAGCCTCAAAACATATAAAAACCATGAAACTTTTAATCTCAATCTTACATTTTTATTTATAGTACCTAATAATAGCAAGATTTATATTTAGCTGCATTATTTTTTATGGTTTCATTGCACTAACGCTAAAAGGTCGTTTCAGGGAGTTTGGGCGAGATTGTCTCTAGCCATTATAGAAACATTAGAATATTATTTTAAAATTTACTCTGTTGTAACACGCATGACGTAAACATGATAATATTAATGACGCAAAAAAATTATTATAAATGATAGTAATTCTCGGAAATTGGCTAAATATACATATTTGAGTCTTGACTAGTTTTTTAACGCCGTACGCTGAAAACGCTATTGCAACCTAAAGTTTTTTTTCCTATTTCAGGAAAAGTAATACAGTCAGTAATGAATTAACCCTTAAAAATAACCGATAAAACCGAAAACACTCACAGTTAAATTTCTGACGCAATCGGAGTGTCAGAACTTTCTCATTCATTAAATAATGTATCTTTTTTACTTAATGAGGCCACAATCATTGAACTCTCCATGAAATAATATCTCACTCAAACTACGTTCATTTTATTTTCACATTTCAATTGAATATTGACGGATATCTTAGTTTTTTTTATAATTTCAATATTCGAAACATTTTGGTACCTAAAAACTCTGGTCATGTCAAGATTGCGACTTGTTTTTTTTATTTTTCAAGTCAATGAATTCAGCACATAAACTAACTGTTCTTACATAAAAAAATATTTATTTATTTTTCTTTAGAAAACGAGACGATATTCTTTAACGAAACTAGTGATCGAGTTGAGATAGACGTTCACGAGACGAGACTAGAGTTCGGAAAACGGGACATACGACACTAACCTGTCTCGTCTCGTACGGCAAACACAACAGTAAACACAAGCCTTGCATTTTAAATTTAGGTAAACGCTTTAAAAGGAAAAAGTCCAGGAAATCAATTAAATAGGATCATGAAAGTTTCTCTGCTTTAAGTAAGTTTATTGGAACTTTTTCCCTTTAAGAACGATCGTTTGTAGAGAGGAAATACCTTGCCCAAAATATGCATGAAAGTTTCAGAATTCAAAAATCTGTAACATTCGATAATAATTTTATATTTGATGGATCAGATTCTACGTTCCAACCACGATTAAGAAGAAGAAATAAAGAGTTTAAGAGTACAGGGGGATTTTATTTAGATAGTGAATGGGGCTTGGTTCCAATGATAACCAATGAATAATGATGACGGAAACCTATCATGGAAAACTATGATGCTAATTTAGCTATGATATGGAGATTGGTAATACGGGTTTCAATTACAAAGAACAGACAGAACAGAATGACAGATAAATAGAATTGAGGAAGATTGGAACAATCGTGCAAAATAAAATTCCATACCTTAAGAACTTACATAGCACTAATTGTAGGTGGCAACTAAATAAGAAAAAATTACGTGCCTCCTCTCGAGGTAAGCAAATCGTATAAATTTCGATTCCTCTTCTCAGTCATGTTTTTGGCAAAATGGGATTTTCAGTCATGCATTCCCAACTATTTTGAATATCCGAAATAACTTCAACTAACATCGTAAATAAATTCATTATTCCTTTCATTCCATTATTCCACTAAATTGGAAATGAAATTAACCCCAAGTGTATGAAAAGTAATCATTTAAATATTTACATATCCATTTATTCATTACGCTTCCACTCCTAAACCTCCAGTATGTGATGATGAGCCAACCTAGAAGTTCTACTACACACCTTTAAAAAAACTCACACCTACAACAGTATTAAATATCTATCGGTACCCAGAAAATTCACAGGAACGCCTTTTCTTTAGATTGCCCGGCCGATGGTAGAAGGCTACCAATATTGGCAATAGTGCGACCATATTAGTGGATCATGAATAATAAGAGAATACCAAAGAGTAGGAAAGAATAAGAGAATACCACAGACAGGAGTGTAGTATATGGGGTGAAATATTTCAATCATGGATATACCTAAGTTATTCATTAAATTTATGAGCATCCGAAATTCGTATGTATCAAAATTCACTGATCCTTAAGAGAGTACATCTCACCCGTCACACCGGTTTTCCTTCCCAACTATCTTCGGAATGAGGATCAAAAATGACTACACAATCTTCCTCGTATACCCACACACCTTCCTCGTATATGATAAGATAACCTATACATAATTATTTGATCGCTGGATTTAAGTAGTAACTTATTTAGTCTTTACCACTATTTACTTCTCACGCCCATCTGAACAATCACAAAAGTCCCAACATCCACAGCAATACGCTCCGTCGGCTTCTAACCGGGTAGTAAGTAGATGCCACCTAAAGGTTTGAGCCACTTCCAAGAGCACGCCATGAGAGTATAGAGTTAGAACGGAATCGACTTTTTAAAAACTCCTTCTCATAGACAATTGTCGATCACAAATATGAAAAGCAATTCCCAAAGAAATTCACAATTTTCGCGAAAAGCGCTATCGCTATGTCTTATCGTACCATTATTTCTATTATATATCGATCATATCGAAAAATTTCCATTTATGACGGCAAGTTCCAACATTCCTTGCAAATACGCCTCAGCGGCTTCTTGCCTGGTGATAAGTAGATTTCCCTTCAAGGACCGAGTTGCTTAGTCATCAACACGACGAGAGAGATATCACTGAGAATCAAGTGAAGTGACGGAGCAAGCCCCAGAAAGGACTACTTTTCCCCATGGATGAGGTTTCATGCATGAAATTCAGAAGTGAATTCATAAACCCTTTCAGACTATTCGTATAGCAAGCTATCTTAAGGCGTTCATCCCAACTTCTCCCCTCTGATTAAATCGCAAAATTTCCATTGACGGCGGCGATTCCCAGGATCCATTAGATCCATCCGGCGGCTCCTAGCAGGGTAATAAGTAAATGTCCCTTAAAGGTTGGAGTCGCATCGCGAGAGAGGTACATTCTCCTAGGCCCTCCGCGTGTCTAGACTGGGAAGGAGGGTGGGTGATCGGGTTCGAATGGGAAGCAAGAGGAGGCCGATGTGGGTGCGGAGGGCGTCCGCTAGGCTGGCTTCTCTTCCAACTCCCCCGACCGCGACAAGTGTGCGAGCATGCACCTCTGAAAAGTGTGTAGGCGTCAGAGGTGGCTCGCTCTATTGTCTAGCGCCATAAACAATCACCCGGTCGCTCACGCATGCTTTCCCACGCCCTTTTCCACGCCGGGGACCCCGCGTCGACCCCCCACAGAGAAAGCTCCAGGGTCTTTTTTTTATTTCTCTCCTCTTCTCGATTCCCGAAAGGTATTCGATCAGCACGAAAACGCTTTCAGGCATTAAGCACTTTTTTTCTACACCGCAAGTTCCCTCCGTCACGTTCCGCCTCATGGCGAAAGTTTCTTTGGATCAGCCTTGTCCATTTTCTGGGTTAAAATTATCATATCACTTCCGTCGGTAATAAGAGCCGCGTTGTTACAATTATTGGCTCCGTTTCTTTAGCGTAGTTTCATCATCGGTTGCCTCGACAGCAATAATTTAAGGAAATGCGAAATGAAACTTTTATCTTTCAGTACCTAATATCCAGTAGCGTGCGCAGGATTGCCTTCTCAGGGGGGTTCATTAATGTGTGTGCATCATCATAAAATGATATTTAGATTATTATTCACTAAAGCAAAAATTTAATTAACATTCTCTTTTCGTGATGACAATTCAACTATACTTTTCAGCCCAATAAGCAAAATTCTAAACGCTTGTTCAGGTAAATGAACGAAACCCCCCCAAACATGTTTTGGGGGATATAAACCCTTAAATCCCCTCCGTCTGTACGCCACTGGTGATATCTTTATGAACCAATAGGAAAAAATAATAATAAATGATAAGGTGAAACGCAATGAGGTATACTAAGGCCTCAATCAAACATTTGGTCAATAAAATTTTTGAAAGATTTTTCTCCGATAAACTAAATTAGTCAAGAGTTATTTAGTACCCTGGGTGGAATAAACAGCGGAAACTCTAACTAATCATCAATGCAATGAGTGATCTCTCGAGCGATGATTGTCAAATATCTTAAATTAGGATTATTCCACTCTGAAGCTAACTATATTCATATTCATTCAACTCAAACATCGTTTTCATTGCTCTCAAAATATAAACACGCTGTTTTTTATAAAAGGCTAAAAATACCATACAATTGATAGAACCAAAGTGAATTCTAAATGTCATACAATTACCCCATTCTCCACGACTATTTTAAAGAATTTAGCTGGTAGAAATAAGATTCGTCTAAATTTGTCACCTAAGTTTAAAAACTTGGGCTACCACACTTTCCCGCATTGTAATGCTAGTAAAAATATCTATAATTTCCGAGAAAATAACGAGGATGAAGAGGAGAATTTCATAAGACCATGTAGAATGCAGTGATCATACAGAAACCACGAGATAGAACAAAATAAATCCATCGGCACACAATTGAAAATCTATTTTCAAAACTGTAATAAAAAGTCAATTTTGCCCCTGACGTGAAATTCATTATATATATAACAATAGTAATCTCAAATAAAATTATATTGTTAATTTCCCTCCATATTATTAACAAACGACCATGGTTTCGACAGTCTCTGTCATTTACAAGATACTTCATTAACCACCCACCGTAGTTTCGATACTTCGTGTCATATTCAAGATAACACAAAGTTTTGAAACCATGATCGGATATTAAAAGAGAGATATTTACAGTGACTTTATTCGATGTCAAAGCGCTTATGGCCTAAACAGACCCAAATCCCTCACGAACCAAACCTTAATATAATATGCAATACGAGACCGCAACGTTGAGATGCTAATACAAGAGACTTCTTAGAAGCGCTTCCGGAATTAAGATGGAAGCGGTCATTGCATCGCCCTGAAATAAATCCTCCTTCCAACAGCACGTAAAATAAAAGAGATGTAAGGCGATTAATTTATCCTCGTGGCGTCACGATGGGTGAGGAGTTTTTGAATGAGTTTTGTCGTGGGCGGTTACTGGCGAGCGTGCTTCCTCTTCCACCGTGGTGTCTAAGTGATGGAGAACATGAAATCACTCTTTACGGTGTGTTCCAGAGAAACGCGCGGGGGGGAGGAGGACGATACAGGCGATTGGAAAGGAGACGACGGGACTTGGACGGCGTCGTCGCCCGGGCAACCAGGACGATCGCCTCACGTGTTGTGCCGCGGGGACTTAGATGAGTTGCATCGAGATATTGGAAAAATGGGGGTGGGAGGGAGTTGAGATCATTATCTCTGGATCCATTATGCTTTATCTCTAATGGCCGATTGCCAGGCGTCCCGAGTCGCATGTACTCGATTTAGTTTCAACATAGCCGGCTCTGAAAATAAACAAAAAATTTCGATTGCCAGCATTTACGGCCAACAAACTCTCTCACTCATCTCATTCTTGATTTAAAATTCAATCCCAACATGTCAGTTAGGAATGCAACACGCATATAGGAATCGAGTTGGCACTTCATTTAAATTTCCGTTAAGTAACTGTGCATTAACGCCATGACAATATCAACTTCAAGTATCCTTATCCATCTGACTAGAACGACGTAGAGAATATGTAGGAGATTGTTTCGCGTATATATTATTATTTGGCACGATTACAAGAAATAGTATACGCCTGAAGTCTGATAAATACCCTCCCCTATGGCCCATAAAACGAATCTTTAATTTTGTATTCAGTGCTGAATATAATTGAATACTGTCAGAAATCACATTAGCGCTGAATGAAACATTTTATTCTCATACAGTCGGTTCACGATGCTCTCAAGACACTGCATAAAATTAAACAAAGCAAAAAAACGCTTCAATTTTTGCACAAATATCGGTGCACTTTGAGAATCTTGTCATCTTTGGGCATCTGTTTCCAGTATGAACTCTCAGCTGCAATAAAAATCACATTTACCCAAAAGACTGGCAACCATTCAAATTCCCCAGAACTAAATTTCACAACTAAATAAATCCTATACCTTGGTTATGATTGTAACCCTTACCCCTTTGTTGAGTGCATCTCTAAGTAATTCAACTGCCTCACCAGGGACAAACATAGACTCATTTTCAGGGGATTTACCCGGCACTAAAAGAGAAAAATAATAAAAATGAGCCAACGGTCCGTGGTTCTATTCCTGGTCCAGGTGGATTTTTTCCTCGTGGAAATTTCTAGTTTTCATTGAGTTTTTTTCGTCATAAAGGTAATTTACCTACCAACCTAATGAACAACGCGCTCAAGTGGTCCAAAGCAACAGCTTCACGAGACCTTGGCTTCTTCCTTCACCCTCCGCAGGAGCTACACCTATCAGACCCCCAAGTGTATTTGGTTGCATAACTTACAGGTTAGGTCTCACTCCAGAACCTGAGATTCTCTTTCGGGGAAAATTTCGTCTCCCATTGAATCATAAGGGTTATTTTTCCACTCATTGCATGTTTACTCACCTTCCCTATAACTAATATTTCCTTCGACCTTATCAGGTGTATGATAGGGCCTCTTCAGCAGGCGCAAAATCGCATAGGATTCCACGATATAGCTTTTTAAAAATCCCCTATCGGAGCCATAAAAAAATTGAATTCATGATAAAATCATGCAATTATTTTTTAATATTGTTTCAAAGGACACTATGTTAAATTAAATGTAAAATCATAATTATGAGGAAAACTACACAGAGCATCCGCACATGTCACATTCCGAAGTATCCACTCACTATTCCGAAGTATTCAATCCACTAATTGTAAGGTAATTGCAGACGTCAAGAAAATACAATTTTTGACGGTGCATAGACAAGAACAATGACCGTATTGATATGCTCCAGAAAAAATGAGTTAACCTACGTTGTTTACGAAAGCGTGGAGACGTGTGGAGTGTACCTAAAGTTCTTATCAGCAATAGAATAATAAGTGTTCCAAAAGCTAACAAAATTTAAAAAAAAAGTCCAACGGTTACGACAAACGCAAGCAGATCAATACATACACTAAATGGTCTCCGATGGCTTTAACCAAACATTTACAAAACTATCCGAGTTGATACAGCATGCGAATTTTTGCGAAATAACTACATGTGAAATTGGACTTCACTTGAACGTAAAATGGCCTAACACCTATTAATTAGTGTTCCCTCCTTCACCATTCTATTGTGGTGAGGTATTATTATGTTTTATTATTGTAATGTACGCACATAAAGTAAATAGAATATTAATGGGGTAATATTTACTGTTTTCGATTTTCTAAATAATTTGAGCCGATGAGAAGAGCTATTTCCATTCGGAAATAAAGTCCGTTTGTTAGCTCAGTTGACTACAGATTCGATTCGACGCCCCAAACCAAAGACATTGATGATTATCACATGAGTACATGTAGTATATGAGTAATGCTAAACTGCAACTAATTCAAATGAGTGTAATTACAGAGTGTAAGAGCCCTACCGCTAAAAATGCGACTACTGCACTAAAGAACGAGACAGCTTCTCGCTTCCAAAAGGTTAAGTCCATTTTCGCAGTATTTCTTCCTGATGCCATTAGCATTCCGGGCGTAACTCGGCAGAGGTCGATACGGACTAAAACCGGAAGCCTTACTCCCGCACCCAAACAGTCTCTTCGAGTCCGCCAAAAAAACATTCTCCCAAAATGCCCCACACGCGGCATCCAGATTGGGTTTTTGGGAACCTCTATAGGCAGGAGATCAAGGAGTGCAAATTCAGCAATCGAAAATATTCCCATCCGAATTCTCCCCTTCGTATCCAACGCCAGTTAATAATTTTATCTGGGAAGGGTAGCCTAGACTAAAGTTGCTGCAATTTTTTATATAGCTTATTGCGAATATCATATAAGGCTAAACCCACATTTTTAGTAAGCTTATCGCCATCTAACCATCAGCAATCTATATTTTTTCATCGACTTTTTCAATAAATTTGGAAAATTTTCATTGTTTAAATGTATCTGTAATATTCAACACTTATTGTTAGTGCGCCTATTTTTTCATAACGTCTACGAATTTTCAACAAAGAATTAGGCTGTTCACGGAAATGGCGCCAAAGTTAAATCTGTTTGTAATCACTCCCACCTTAACAACATGATCTAATCTAAATTAATGCTTTACAAATACCGTATCACTGTCCCGAAATAATTTCCAAAACTTAAATCGAGTCGGCTTAACGCACTCAACGGATTTGAGCATTTTATATTTGCATTCACATAAGCTTCACCGTAACCTTCTTCATCTGCACAGGAGAATGAGCGCTTTTCCTATCCCACCAAGCCACAGGGAAAACTTTGTGCAGAAATAATTCCTTCGCGCTAAATCGCCTTTAATTATATATTTCGACAAGCCGGAAATAAGGAAGGAAAGGATATTCATGTCAGACTGCTGAGCCGAAGAGAGAAATAGGTCAAGGAAAATAGGTAAAAATATGGAAAAGGCGAGAAGAAGCAGTCCATCATTCTACCCAAAATGGTACGATTCTACCACTAAACATGTTATAGAAAATAAGAGAATGATTAAACTTGACGTTATTAGGCGTGACGTTGCGGAACTGTGCTCTCATAGCAGCGAAAATACTTCATAAACTCAACAGGCAATTAATAACTGACATAATAAATACTTAACCTACTGTGAAAATGACAGAGAGTTACAGTTGAAATACTGCTCGGTAATAAATTTGCTGAACTATTCCAAGTACATATTTTTACCTCTCACAGATCATGAAATCTGAAATTCAACGTATTTAACCCTGCAATAACTTTTGACGATGATTACTCCAGTTAGCGAAATTCCAGGTGGTCAACGTCAGGCCTCATTAGCAGAGATTCCGCAATTCATCGGCTTTGTAAAAATATAAACAAATACTCCCGCTAGACTGCTAACTACCACCGGAGAAGCTGCAGGCTTTGTCGAGAACGAGACAGAGAGATAGGGTGGGGTGACTTAAGGGCACATGCGATGTGTGAGCGCATTTCTCACGTCCGCTCATAGATGGCAACGATGCGCCATCCGTCGCAAAATACCTTGTCCAGAAGAGGAGAAAAAAACTGCGATGCTTCATTAGTCAGGTGAAGGAAGGGGAGGCAGGGGGGGGGAGAAGAGGCGGACCCCAGAAACTCAACTGCTGCGCGAACTCCTTCAGACTCACTCTCCTCCACTTGCTTCCCGTCGAAGGCTGCCTTAAAAACCCACCCGCCCGCTCCCTCCCCGCTATTATCCTCGCTCGCGCAGTTGACACTTTGCCTGAGCTGTGGGGAAGAGTGGGAGGAAAAAAATATAACGCTCGGGAGAAAATTTTAAAGCGCGCGGCGGAGAGACGCGGATCCGGGCGCAAAATTTCGCCTGCACTCCACTCAGAACTGGGCAGAACCAATCCGCATCCCCATTCCACCATTATATTTCCCCTTTCCCCCCCCCCCCCTCCCAACCCCTTGATCCGATGCGTATACCTTAATTCTTCACCCTACCCCACTGGAAATCCTCTTCCTCCCACTCCCCCTCTTTCACGCACTCGGATATTGCCCCACTCCCTCCATAAAACCCAACTCCCTTCCAGCCTCCAGACCCTTATCCAACCCCCAATACGCTCACCCCGATAAAATTTCCAACATTCAAGTCCGTTTGATACGCTGGGTTGCAGCTCCTCGCGAACCGCTCTTCATAGACTCGATCAAAAGCGTATTTCATAGTTTCCGACTAATAATATCCTTTTTTAAGAAATAGAAACATTACGCATTTTACCACTAAAATGTATTAATTTACAATTAAATTCGCCGCACCGGCTTCACCAACCGGTGCCTAATAAGCAAGTGTTTCTATCATCCTAAAACCATTTCCCCTTCTTCAGCCAACCAACCAACGTCCAATCCAACGTTTTAGCTTATTCCC
The DNA here is from genome assembly GCA_963573305.1 of Pyrrhosoma nymphula. Lineage (NCBI taxonomy): Eukaryota > Metazoa > Arthropoda > Insecta > Odonata > Coenagrionidae > Pyrrhosoma > Pyrrhosoma nymphula. The sequence goes on from OY754333.1 coordinate 119,665,576, forward strand.
ATAAAAATTCCACCACACAAGTCCTTCCGATATACTTGGTTGCAGCATTTCCCGAACCCATTTTTATAAAATCACCCTAACACTATTTCCCTAACCCTTCAGGTACATACCCTGCCCCTTTATTTGCTTATCTCCGAAAAAGTCCACCACGTTAGTCCGTCCCTAACCCTGCAGGGTTGCACCCATTGGTTGCAGTCTCTCCCGCACATCTTTACCAAGACTAATCCTAAAACCCTTTCCCCTAAGCTCAATGTCCATACCCAACCACCTTTCTTTTCTGGATTGCATCCCTTCCGCGTTTAGCGTGAGTCGTTGGGGCGGGGAAGGGTGCGATCCTAAAATCCTTCCCCACTTCACCAGGCCTTACCCCAACCCCCTATTACGCTCATCCCGAAAAATTTCCACCATTCAAGCCCGTCTCATACCCAGGGGTTGCAGCCCCTCCTAAACATGGCCGTTGTTCGCGAAAAAACTGACCTCCCCCCACCCGCCAAAATCCCTCCCCCTCATTTGGAACCTGTTGCCCCTCCCCTGCAAGCAATCCTTCCCCACCCCTCTTCTGTGACCCCTCGAGGCCAAATCCTATCCCTCCCTCCCGCTACACCCCTGAATTCCATCCCTCTGCTACCCTCCCTCCCCTTACTAGCGCCTTCACTCTCCCTTTCTATCTAGGGCGGAGGCTCATATATACGAGGGTAAACATAGGCGTGCGCAGTGTCACCTCGCTCCCATCCCACCCCACCCCCTCTTTCCCTTTCTTTCTCCCTGACCTCATCTCCCCCCCCCCTGCCCCTGGCTCCTCCCTTCCCTCCTTTCACCCTCCCTCGCAACCCCTCCCTGCCCTACAACCCGTCGTCAAAAAAGCGAGCAGACATCCCAACCTCTCCCCCTTCCCTGGAGTGCCCCTCCCACCCCTCCACACGAAATACCCCTTCAGACGTCTCCCCGACTTCGTTTCCCCTCCCCTCTCCCAGCCAGACCGCCATAGCTTCTTCCGCATGGAGGTTACGCATGGTAAGGGGGGGAGGGAAGATTTCGGGGGAGTCCAAAATATGGAGTGGGCGACGGCGGGAGTTTTCGGTGGGGGTGGTTCCGTCTACTATCATGGCTACCGTCTGGGAGACAGGAGAGGGGGAGGAGGAAGGTGGGAGAGTGTAAAAGTGTTATAGCGAGGCTGGTTTGAAAGAAAATGGAGGTGGAAAAGAAAAAATGATGATAAACTTGGAGGGGGAAGAAGGTTACGCCTAGGTGGAGAGGGTTGAAAGGGAGAGAAAGGGGAAGCCAAATCCTTTAACCGCACTCGCCGGCTAGACAAGTGTTATGGTTCAGGTTGGTGCGTAGGCTTGAGGTCACTTGTTTTCTATCCCCAGGAACCGGGTTCGAATCACGGGGGAGATTTATTTAGGGGAATGACTAGCCCTAGCCCTTGGGTGCCACGCGGAGAGAACTAGCTTAATCATTTTTTCTTGTTCAACCCGACGTGCACATTTTCTATTCATAGTTGACAGTCTCAGGCGTAAATATACGGCAATTTTCCGTCCTTGAAACGAAAGGCGTACTTTTAGCATATAAATGTCCACTATTAGTTTTGTAACTGACATCCATGGTTTCGCTTTTGTTGCTTGGCAACGAACCCATGGTCGTGAACAATAAAATAAATCAAATTAATCGATTGTGGCGATACTTTGTGGAAATTGAAGATAGAACTCATTGTCACAAAAACACGGTTCAAAATTCCACTAAGTAATTGTTTTATTGCTGTCGAACGGTTTCGACGACTGAAGCGTTTTAGAACTCGTGTTGAAGAGCACAAAAGGTTCACATGACTTAAAAACCTCAAGTCCTACTTCGCCAAGCACCTCATAGAATCTGGACACAAGTGCAATTTTAATCCCAATATCTTCAGGGTAAAGGCTTTAAACTGGATGTCCTAGAAAGTTTAGAAATCACCAAATATTGTCTCTCATATGATTGTACAAATCTTAATGATTTAACAGATTTCAAATACTCCTTACTTTTGTCTACTGTTTTAAAATCTGACTTATTTGTTGCTAACCCACCCCTCCCTTGTCTTTCACCTTCACCTGTTCTTGCTCTCGCTACCTCCCTCACGTAACTCAGTTTTCTCTCCCAACCGTCAAAACCGATCCCCCTCCTTCCTCTTTCGTATGAAGTGTACGACTTTAAATACGTTGATTGTAACGTTTTAATGCTCCTCTTCTTTGTTGACCGTTAATTTCCTGTGGTTCTATCGTGGATAAATGTGATGGCTTTGTTACAAACCCACTCCTTCCTTGCATTTTACCACCACCGACCTTACTCCCCCTCCTCCCCCACGTAACTTAGTCTTCCCCCCGATCCGTCCTTCCAACCAACCGTCAATTCCTGACCTCCCCTCATTTCTCCATGTTCCCACCCCCCTTCTTTATTATATAAGGCTAGCAATATCAATTTTTCCTTCTGTTTTGTCTTGTAAATGACGCTTTAGTCGTCGAAACCGGTCGACAGCAACAAAATAATTCGTGGAATTTTGTATCGTGTTTTGTGACAGTGAATTCAATAAAATATATACTGAAAATTGTTTTAGGTAAACCTTTCGCTCCAATTTTGTCTTTTTGTTTAAAATAGCTTTCGTACATTACATAGTCGCATAAAAATTCAACCAACTGCAGGGATACCCTTTGTGTCATAGCTATAGTACTGGCCTTTGAAACCGAGTGCCCGGATTCTATTCCCTGCTGCAGTGAAGATTTTTTTTCACTGGAATCACAATCCATTCTTGGGTGTCCATGTGGAGAGCACTCCAAATCTATATTCCGTCTATCGGATGGGATGTTAAACTGTGAAGCCCTTGGCGCCTTTCGCTAAGTGTACCTAGGGTAATTCAGGCGCCGTGTTTCTCTCTCCACTTCCTCCATTCCCAAAGAATAATACTTCCCTTTACATCCACCCCACCTATCTTAAAAACCTCGTTTTCCTGGTGTCTACCAAAATAAACAACCATTTTTTTTTCATAAAGAGCAGGCTATTGCCGACCCCGGGTTTCTCTCCACCCCTCTTCCATGCCAAATATAACCCTTCATATCCCAGACAACCAAAAAACCCTTGATGGCGCAAATGACGTCAGTTGTTGGTCATCTCCGCCGAATAACCAATAAACCTTGGCACTATTCATTAAGAAAATTCAGACGCCAGGTTTCTTATCATCCTTCCTCCATTCTACAAAAATCCTATCTTGAAGAACCAAATTATCCTTAGTGGAGCATGTGACCTCTGTTTTCGGTCACCTCCAAAATAACTTAATCATCGTTGGCGCATTTCGTTTAAAGTAGGAAAATACCAACTACGGGCTTCCCTCATCCCTTCCTCCAATCCCCAAATAATCCTTCCCTAACCAACCTACCCTCAATGGTACAAATGACCTCAGCTATCAATGGCCTCACCAAATAACCAAACCAGCCATCCACATCGGGTTTCTCTCCTCCAGTCCTCCCCACCCAAAATAATCCTTCCCTCATCAACCTATCCCTGCTGGCGCAAATGACCTCAGCTGTCGGTTGCTTCCCCGGATAACCAAACTCACCATCGACTCGTGAATGCACACCCTTTACCCTTCTGCACTGAGGGGTTGGCGACGAGGGTTTAACATCCAAACCCTCGCTTCGTGCCCCCGCACCCTATTCCCTACTCCCTCCGGAGAGAAATATAATGCAGGGCACATACGCAAGGGGGGAGGGGGCCATCCGTGATGGTACATCTCCCCTCCCCTCTCCCTGTTTCGTGATGTGCTCCTCCCCCCTTTCACCCTCCCCCTCGTCTTCATCATCGGAGCTCGCAGACGAGTACCACTCAACAGAGCAACGTTTTCGGTCTCCATGGAAGCAAGGTCTGGATCGATAGAACTTTCCCTCCCCCGCCAGCCCCCGACCGCTCCCCTTGCCACCACCCCTCTTCACTTTCTCCCTCCCCCCCTCACTCTCACTTACTTTCCCACCCACCCCTCAAACCCCCCGCGTCTCTCCACCACGCCCACCTTAGCTCAGCCGCTGCTGGTGCTGCGTAAAGCAGTGAAAGCGAAATTGCTGTGACTACAGTCAAAAGCGGGACGGGTATGGGAGGACTCGCATCCAATGTTGTGGGGGTTGGAATGGAAGGGAAGTAGGGAGAAATGGGTGGTGGGAGAATATAATATCATTGCATAAGTATTTCTTTCATGCACATCCCCTTTAATGTTTTTGCAAATTTTATATCCCTGCCAATTCCGCTAGGATTTATTTGTAAGCTTTATATAACAGCACTATATATTTTCGCGTTTATAAATTATGTGCATAAATAGATGGATGTGTATTTTTTTGCGAGGGAAAAAGGAGAGGGATGATGATAATAATAAAAATGACTACGCTTAAAGATTGTTGCCGTGTATGGACAGGTTATTTTTCTCTATTATCGTCTTTTATTTTGTTCGTTTCATAGCCCGAACAGTGAGAGAGGGGAGAGAATGGGAGCAGATGAGAGAGTATGAGGCCGCTTCCCGAGGGGGTGGAGAGAGACGGGAATAATGGCGGGAGGGAAGAGAGGAGACATCTTCCTCGATCTTCCCTCTCTCATTCACTCACTCTTCTCCGTTCCCTCCTCCTCCCCCCCCCCGCCTCTTCTAATTGGGAAAATGGAAGTATGCTCCGCACGCGCTTTTTAATCGATTCGACTCGCGAAAAAAAATAATAATAAAAAAATGTAGCTTGCTTCTAAATTTTCCCCGCGTGAAACGCGCACACAAAAATGATACGCGGGAATGAAGATGGTAGAGCGAAGAGAATACATCCCACCGAAAAAAATAACCAGACGGAAAGATAAAAAAGAGTTCTAGTAGAGGTAGTAACAGCGAGCGCACGTAGGTTTTGAAAGGATGAATCTAAAGTATAGCGTTCACATCACGCCGTCTAACACGGTCGAGAACCGTGCACGATGCGGGATTCGAACCGGCGGCCTTAAAGCGCGTGACCGATATGGGCTGCCGTGGTCGGGCAATTAAAACTCGTATCGGATTAAGCGAGCGTGAAGGATGGGAACATGTTAATTAGTAATTGCAGGTGGAGGCGAAGAGACGAGGAGGAGGAGGAGGGTAGTGGGGCGAGGTAGGGACATTTGTGCGGGTGGTGGACAATTTAAAGGGTTGAGGGGAATGGGAACGGGAGGGCGGGTGGTTATGGAAGAGAAGAGATTTCGTTCGACTCTTGTGCGTTATGCGTAAATGTGTGTGTGTGCGAGTGTGTTGTGGCTGCTTCTGTTTCGGCTACAGCAATTATTCTTCCCCCACTCCCTGTAGTCTCCCGTGGCCTCTTCCTCCTGCCTCCCCTATCTCTTCCTCCTCCACCTCCGCCACTCCCTCCTCCTCACGAGTCCCTCCACCTCTTCATCCCTCCGCACTCCCTCCCTACCTCCTCCACGACTCAGCCCACCTCCCCTCCCGACGTGTCTTGCCAGCCAGGCACTGGTAAAATCGATAGTCTCGCGTTTAAACGTGCGTTGCCGAAAACTTATGACCAAATGTTAATTACCAATTAAGGCAGGGAGGTATGGTTGAAGAGTGCGAGACGGTTTCAGCATTCCTCCTTCCCAACTTCTCTTCCTCGACGTACTTCAAATCGTAATATTTTTTTGATTATTTTTTTTTGGTAACTCGTCTCCTGATTAAATTCCGGGAGCTGCATAAAATCGATGTTTGCGGATATGTTGGGAACGACTTAAACGAGCGAAAAAGTACACATAAATAAACAGGAAACGTTACGCAAGTCTCCTTCCACGTGAAGAAATGTTTGCTATGTGATAGCGACGTTTTCAAGTTCAGTTGAGCGTTAGCATGACATCATCTTTGCTGCTGCAACAAAAAGAATGATTTTAATCAACCACCGTGATAAATTTAGGGGGAAAACGAGAATTATTTGAGTTCTCCCATTCATTATTTACACGCATTAATTCTGCTTCTTTGTTTTTTGCAATCTCAAATATCATTTGCCATTACACAATTGAAGTGAATAGTTAGAGCAAGGTAACTTTCAAGGTACAAATTTGAAAGTTCCCTTCAGTCAAAAGAAACACACACACCAACCCTCAAGCTAAGGTCAAACTTTGGTGGAGGAATTGCACCGCGTGCGGACAAAGAGCTACAACTGCATTAACTCGGGAAGTGACTGAACTGCAAAACCGCTGCCTAACACTTTTTTAATGTCTCTTTTGCGCCTACTTAAATATTCACAGCAAAAAAAAAATAAAAAATGAAATATTATTAGTCATGAACGAAAATTAATTTTAGCGATGACAGTTCAGTCTACACGCCTATCGGGAAATAACGACAATATTATCTGCGCAATAAAATTAATTCAGAAACACCAAGGGTGATCCACCCCGTAAGATTAAAGAGACACGAGAATCCTTGCTTCACGTAGGGCTGCCTGATCGATAGCACAGTTCGAAGCTTTAAAAACTGTGTCTGTGACAAACTGAGAAACGCACGCAGAAATTCCTCGTGCAAACGTTAGTATCAGAAAAATACCTCAAATGCTGATTTCCTACATTACGTTTCACCAAAGTAATGATATGTAGAGGAGGTTGAATAACGTACAGACGCAGGTGAGCCGTCATTCCATTGACGAAGTTACAGTGGCGAATTCAAACCGGCCTCGAACCAAACTGCAACGAGCGAGCCCGCCTCCTGACGGCAGCCGGGCCAACTAATATTTCGTGCGGCATCCCCCTCTTGCTTTCTATTAAAACTGGAATAAGGGAGACGTCGTCTGCTCCTTACCGCTTACCGGATTATCTGTCTGCCCCAGGTCAGCGTTCTGTGCGTCAGAAATTTTCGTTGTAAGTGTTTGTGTGAGCTCTATGTGATCTCTGGATGTGCACGTTGTGGTAAATGGATTCGTGAATGAGTGTGACTTTCCCTGTCAAAAGTCCATGACCTCTGCGAGCCGGAAGCGATGCACTTGAACCAATTGTCGAGCGCTTTCACTTTCGGCCATGCACCGAGAGCAATTACTCCCGTGCTACGAATGATCAATTCGCGGTATCATAGTGCGGAATTTTTCGTGAACATTCTCGAAAATTGCAGGAAATGTGTTCAGAGGTGGAAATTTCGAGTTAAGTGTTGAGTTGCAAAAATAAGTGTTACTAAGTGACAGTGACCCTAGTGAAAACAAATTTTCTTCAAGAACGTCAAGTTGTCTTTTTTTTACTGTGGCAATTGAAAGGAAAAGAGAATTTTTTCTATTTTACTTTGGCGGAATTCATAAAAAATTCGCGTTCGAAAATGTCGTTCCGGGTCTTCGATTTTCAGACTGCACTCCGTACTGACGACCATTTTCACGGTCCCAATATTTTCCCAGTACACGGACAACTTATCCAGTAACAATTATGCAAGCTGTCACAGTGTTTGGTGAAAGTTATACACATGTTGGAAAGCACGAAAAAGTTTGTTTTTTTGTAAATAGAGGAAGATTGACCATTATCGTGAGTGACAAATTCGGTCAAGTTTTACGCGAAGATCGGCAGACCAAAACAAATCAGTCTATGTAAACTAAAATGATTTTTCGCTTGAAATCCTCTTTTTATCTTTCTTATTAGTCGTTTTTTTCGGCAGTGTAGTTCTGTTAAGTTTTCCCTCTAGTCCTCTCTTGCGAGTTAAGTGCCACGAATGTGCATTATAATTATTCCAGTAGCTATATTGCATTTTTTAATACAATCCTGCCATAAAATTGTTAATTTAGAAACATTGTAAAGCATTTCAATATTCCGAGAATTTTCAAAAACTTAATTATTTCACCTTTTAAAAACCTCTTAACCTTTTCAATTGGCCTCATGATTCATTACATTTGACCAATCTCTGTTTCACTCACGACATCAACATAAACCCCAGCCTTGGGTTTTTCCGCGAATTTTCAAGACGAAGTGAACAGTGAGTGGGGATAAATTAGAATGGGTAGTAGGAAGGAAGAAAAAGGGGGCGCACACAGCTCGCGCCATTAGTATCGCCGTACGATAGTAATAAAAATCCTAGGAGAACCGCGCCGGCGCCTGCAGAGACCATAGAAGTGTGAGATATTCCTACGACGAGGCGCGGATGAAAACGAGAGTGTTTTCCGAGTGAGAGAGAGAGAGAGACAAGAGTCAGGGTAGAGGAGGGAGTGAGGGGGGAGTGAGAGAGACCAGAGTGTATAAAAGGGAATACTTCCCCTTTCGCTGAACGACCTTCGCCGTGCATCCGAAAAGAAAAACAAAATATGAACCTTTTTTCCTCCTCTCCCTCCCTCCCCCTCCATCTAGAAACCCTAGCCTTCCCCGTGGTGCCTTGCCCCATCCCTACTCCCTCCGCCGCATCCAACCTCTCCTCCACTCAAAAACTCCTCTCTACCCTCGTGTAAACCCTCCCTCACGTCTCCAACCCTCACCGCCCGCCCCCCCCCCCGCTATACAACCTCTCCTCCTCTTATTCATCTACTGCCCCCCCTCCCTCCCTGTGTTCTCGACTCCCTCAACTCCTCTTCCTCCTACCTCCTCCTCATCCCGTAACACCCGCCGCTTCGCATTGCAAACATTGCAATGTGGAACCCGAGAACCGTGACATAATCAATAACCGCACGCACACACACGTAACGCACACAAGCAGGCTCGCGGGAGAAGACTTTTTTTTCCTTCCGCGGGACGAAAGTGTATAACGAGGGAAACTTGAAAGAGAAGTAGAAGAAGAAGGAGGAGGAGAAGAAAGTGGGAAGAAGACGACGAATCGGAAGAGTGAAAAAGAAAGAGAGCGCGCATAAACACGCACGCCTTTATTGCATTGACCCAGCCAGACCGCAGACTTCCCCCTCCCATCCCCCCCCCTACATACGTCTCCTCACACACAACCCTCACAAGTTCATCCCGTTTTCTTAACTGGACTTCCTCGCTTGGGGGTAAATTTTATGTGGAACTAATACGCTTACGCATTTATTTTTTTCCACTAAGTCAGGGGCCGGCTTTCCCTTCTCCCAATCAAACTGTTATTTTTCGGCAAGTGATTTGCAGTTCGTGCAATGCATCCAATGCCATTTTAAGTTCAAGAGCACGTCAAGAACATAAAAATAACAATAACGTAAATTAATCCTCGGTGGAACTAAAATAGTTACTTTTGTTTCCTGCCTAGACGGAAAAATTCCACCTAGTACGGCCAGAAGCAGTTCGCTTCGTTCAAGTGCACGTGTTTCGTTTTACTACCCTATTCAATTGACAGAAAAATAGCACGAATTCACTGAATTGAGGCACCACTTGGTTCGTTATTCTTGTAGTTTCAATTGAAAATTGTGTGGAGTTGAAAAGGGTTCGATTACTTTTCGAAGGATGTGCAATTCATACTATTTTCCATGAGTGTATGTGTGCTTGTAAATGGTTGGCTTGACCAAGAGTTTGGTTCGCTGCATTCACACTCCTTTTTCTACCCCCATTGTAGGAGCATCGCGTGACGCTGGGGACAGACAGATGGAGCGGAGTGAAAGTCTGCGCGAGCGACACCTGTTGAGCAGCGGCGTGAACTACAACAACTAAGATGCGGCCTCCATCGCAGCCGCCACCACCGCCTCCCGGTCAGCTGTTCGGTCGAAATCGCACCGCATCTACGTTACCAGAAAGTGAAAGCATAATATAGAGGGGCAGGAGGAAGGGGAGCGTACCTACACACACACAAACAAAAATCCAAGGACGAATCCCCCGGTTAGCATTGCCGGTACTGCAGTCGGCTGCAACGGGAGTGGATCCCGGAAATAATCCGAAAAAGTGCGGCGAGTCACTCGCCGATGCAGATTTTCACGTGGGGAGAAATTCCGTTTTTCAATGTCGAATTTTTGCTAAGGTTTTCAGAAGTTGGGCGCAGCCTTGTTAATTCCGCAGCATTTAACTTTTTTCGGAATAACGCTGAAGGAACTACAATCTGTGTTTTTCGAACGAGTTGAACCGGAAGTGTTGTGTGCTCCAGTTGATATTTCTCCGTAGTGCACTCGCTGGAAAAGACGAATCCCGAACTGGCATACAAATAACGCATCCTTTTCGTCCAGCTAGGGTGAATAAAAGAACATTTCTCTCCAAACTCTTATTAAGTTCAAGGGTGTTGCTGGATGCAAGCTCGTTACAGGACATGCTTGAAGATTATCATCATATTCCTGAAATGCGAGAGGAAATATATTCTGGCGGTTCCGTTGGAGTTACAATACATTGGAGCCCTCTGCAGACATTACCGACCCATAAAGTGATGCGCATGAATCTCCGCGGACTAAGGAAGTGATTGAAGCATAACGATTGATTTCTCATAAATAAACCAATGTAGCCCGTGACCGTGAAGGTGAAAGACCAATTGAAGAACCAAACACGGACTTAAACGTTTTTACATTTATGAGGTTTTTTCCCCTGAAAATGGACCTTTTTTAAAATATTACGCGTTTGAGTTTTTTCGCTCGATCTCGACGAGAATTTTTTTTTTAATCTCCAGTCACAGATCGGATGTTTTTGTTTTACCCTTGGTAACGACCAGGCTCAATTCAAAGGAGGAGCAGACAGGGAAAGAAGACGGGAGGGAGATTTTTTTTTCAATAAATGAGAGCGGGGCTAGCCGCACCCGAAAAAACTTGGCGGACGTCATGGACTTGGTTGAGGCTCTGCGAGGGGAAGACATCTCCAAGACGGACTTCTTCGATTTCGTCTCCTGTCCCGATTCCGTGAGCACCCGAGAGGCGGCGTCTGGAGGCGGAGGGGGAGAGGCGAGGAGCAGGGGTGGGGGTGGAGGGGCGACGCCTGGAGAAGGGGGCGGAGGAGGGGCATCGGCGGCGGCGTCGGAGGGCGGGGTCGGAGGAGTGTCTGCGACCGGAGGCGGCACCAACCACTCCTGCCTCCAACAGTCTCCTAGTTCCGGGGGCATCATGAGCGAAGGCGGGACGAGCGTGATGGGACCCGCTGGAGGAGGCGGCGGTGGCGGAGTCTTCCAGTACGTCAAGGAGGCCAACAACAACCACGTGGTCAGCTCGCAAGGGGGCGTGGCGGGCGAGGGAACCAACTCCGGGACTCCATCTCCGAACCAGACGGGTGAGAGGGGGTCGGAGGACGAAGGGGGGAGGGTTGGGAACGGGAAGGCGTCGACCCGGCGTCGTCATGGTAACGGAATGAAAGTGAAATTTGTAGGTCCGCCTTGGACTCGCGCCGGATAGAGCATTTCAAGGGAATGTGCCCGAAAAACGTGCCCCCGTGCGAAAGGGGGACGCTTTAAAAATTAAATAAGAAAAATGATAATATTACGATCGCCACCGTCATTTAGGGGTCAAGCGGTTTCTTGATTCGGAAGAGCTGAGGAAGGAAACAATGATTTCATCCTCGGTTGATTGCTGAGAAAAGCTACCACTTTTTTCACGGTGTTCAGTCCGTAGCATAGTTCACGCGTTTCACTTACGTTTCCAGATCTTATAACGTTAATGAGAAGGAGAAAGCTCTACTTCCGCGAATTAACTTAATCTTGAAAAATCGTGTTCTTAATTGAATGTTTCCATACAATGTAACCATTCACGTTTAGTTTTCCCTTTGCTTAAAGACTGAAATTGTCATAAGGTGATAAATTTACGTTTGTGGGCTATTTCCGAAATTGTTTGTTCAATGATGCGATCTGTATAAGATAGTAAGTAGGTAGTCGTTCCGTTACAGTATTGATTTGACTAAGGCTGCCACTGAAACACCGTTTCGCCGTTTGTAGACTATGTTAAATAACTATTTCGTTTTTATACTTGAAGTGTACTTTAAAAACTTGTCTAACAAAGAATTCTCAAGGTAGAATACAAAGTGCAATGACGTTTCTCGACGAAATAATCTCCATAGTAATAAAAACAAAATGAATATCTCTTAACTTTGTGCTGCCACACTAGTGTCTTCTCCAGAGCTAATAGTTCAAACTTTTCAGCGGAAAATGGTTTTCTGTTGAACTTTGAGGTTTAAATATACAGCAAAACTTTGAAAGTTGATAGGAGCTAGAACAGGAGATAAGAGCATGGGAAAATAAAGCAGCCAAATAGATACGAATTAACTCGTAACAGCTTCCGGTTATCCAAACTATAGCAAAGATATTTTGAAACGGAATTACATATATGCCAAAGGCTACATTGCCTTCGATGGTAGGAGAAAACACAATTTCCAATGGTAAAAATATAAATTGATTTCGTTAAAATATATGGAAAGCGATGACCTTTAAAGTCATATAAGCTATGATACAAAGTATAAAATCGAATTTCATAGGTACCGTTGGCCCCACCCAGGCCTGGCAAGCTCCACAGAGTACAATGACGTCCTCTGCGCCGAACGCTCACGGTTGAAATGCATAATAGGAGCAAAGCTAACCATTTTTTTTTTATCTTTTCGTGCGTTAAGACGCAATGTAACTTGTCAAGTTTACAGATTTTCAATACAAAAAGCGGCAGAATTAAGCATATCGTCTCAATGCAGATATGGCAGAAATTACATAGTAACTTGTACCTTTCATGCCGATGGATAAAAGGGTATTTCTAATTTTTTACACGGTCTGACAGATTTGAGCAAATATAGCAATTGAATTGGATAAAATAAAATAAAAATAACGCTATACATTGGCAAATGCAGGCTCACACATTTTTTTCATTGAAGCAATATCGAAAGGATAACTTTTTTCTAACCTCCCTCTTCATTTAGCTCCATTTCTTTCAGCAATATCACCTCATTGCATTTGGTTGTCACGTCCGCCTATGTGCTATGCCGCCGTTCATCATAGGGATTCCACTAAATTACCGTTAGGTTCTTGGACAGTTCTGCCGATAAACCTTCGAATACTTGAGTTAAAAATCATTTTCTTATAGCTAAGATTTATATTAACTTGAGTCTTAATGAATGAAATGTTTACTCGCTCTCCAACACGCTGAGTACCGATGCCACAAGTTCACTCATATTTGAGGGCCTGAGAGTCAAAGTAATACAAGTAAAAAACATCGTCCAGTGTCACCTGTATCACTTTACTCCGGTAAGAAATGACAAAAAGTAAAGTATCTTAAGTGCTCGGCGGCTAGATCGCAGCACCATACGTTCGAACAATTGTATTCCTTTCGTGTAGCTACCTGACGGTACACGACGGTACCAACTTAGAACATATGCACTTAAATCGTTTTTCGTGCTTATGTTACTTGTATTGCTTTGACTCTCAGGCCCTCATTTGATACGTATTTAATTAGAGCGATGATGCATGGAGGTTATGTTATCCACCAAAATGTGGAGATATTTATCCGGCTGTTTAATTCCGGTAGTTGAAGCCATCGACTATGAAAGATATCTAATGAAGACTATTGTAAAATGGCATATGTCTCACACTCGCGGTGGGATTCGAAACCACTGGCTAACATGCACAGTTAAACTGGCTGGCTAACATGCACATTAAACAACGGGGTAATAGTTGTCAATCATCGTAAAACCCGTTTCATGTCGCTATGTTGCTATTAGCTCATCATTGTGTTTGGCTATGGGCATAACGTGAGTTCTTCATTAAGGGCACATCCTTGATCGTTTTAATTCTTGGTAGAATATGTCCTCACGAAGGAGGCCATGATATAACGAGTGGTGTAACGACTATCTGGTGCTCTGCTGGTTACGGTAGGTTTTTGTTGGATCATTGCTACTCTCCTAATGCCCACGCTTGGCTGCACTGCTTCCTCACGATGTCTCTTTAGTTAAACATACTTCTTATCTCTCTCCATTACATCCACTCTTCCTCTCCTACATCTTCGGGTTGGTGTGGTAGCTAAAGTCCTGGTGTCCCATCCTGAGGGCCCGGATTCAAACCCCGGCAGTGACAGAGATTTTTCATTGTAATACCTATCCCTTCTTGGTACTTGGCAACTTTAGTACTCCATCCGTCGAATGGAACAGTTGTACAGTGGTTCCCATGGCGCCTTACTTTAATGACAAGACAAATGGGGGATTATCATTCGAATGCATTTTCGATTATTACCGTTGAAATCAAATTTGCTAAGGTTTTCATATAGATTTACGGAGTTGCTTCGAAACATTAAGGCCTAATAACCAAATAACTAATCGCAGAAAGTTGCATTTTTTTCTGTTTCCGCAAAACGACCTTCAACGTTATTTCATCCATCGATCAAAGGCGTTCGATTCCCGGTGAAGACGGTTATTTTTTCAAAGTATTTTGTAAATCTTTATACTTTTGTATTTCCGGCAGAAGCAACATCTTCGCAAAAGCCTTTTTAAGGCATTTTTTTAGAACGTAACTGGGAGGAGAGGGAAGAAGCGATGGATGAAATGACGTTACGGCCGTTATGGGAAGGTTGCCCGTCCATTCAACTTTAGACTCCTGTATCTATCTCTTGCAATTTTTGGAATCTTTAAGAGATGATTTGCAAATAATCATTTGTCATGGCCCCCTGCACGATAAATTAAAAGGCAAAAATCTTGACAAACCCCTATTCCAACGCCTGGGTTCTCTACACCTTTCTTCCATTTCCCCAAAGAATCCATTCCTTAACAGCCAACCCACCTGTCCTCCCTGGCACAAATGACTTCATTTGACGGTCGCCTCCCAAAATAACCTAGGAACAAACCATACTTCCTGCCTTTCTTCATTACATGCAAACTCCCTACATTTCTCCTGCCTCTTCCACTCATTCCCAGCACTCAATCTTCCCAAACGGTCTCCTTCTCATCCCCCCTATATTTTTCATCACACTATATTACTCAATTCATCCGCAAACTCCCTCCTCTTTATTTCCTCGCGTAACTTTCTTTCCTCCCCAACCATGCCAAGTATTCTCCGTTTGTTTTCCTTTCGGTGCATTGTACTTTCTCCATCCTCCTCCACGACCACATCTCGAACGCCTCCAGTCTTTTCTCGTCCTCTTTCTTCAGGGTCCAATTTTTTCTACCACAGCGCTAAGCTCATACTCCTAATTAATCTTTTCTTAACGTCTTCATCGAGCGTCCATTATAAGTGGGTTACGTCACTCATAATATTAAATGCATATTCAGTAATCAAATAAAGTATGCATTTTGGAGTTACAGCGCACGGGAGAAGTAAAAATAAGGAAAGAACTCATAAATCTAAAAAGAGGCTAAAAGGTATGCGATTATTTTAAGGTGAACCCCTATTCTCGCCAGAATACCCACGATGTTTATCTATGCCAATGAATAAATTTGATTTTTTCAGGCTTGACTTCGAGGAAGAGATAGATAATATTACTATACCAATGAGTATACAATGCATACTTCCTTTACTCTCTGATTATACTTAAATCCCTCAACATAACTTCCGAGTTTTAAACCTTGCTTTCGTAAATAAGAACCTACTGCCTAATAAAGAAGGCATTATCTTCAAGCGATCTACATAAATAAGCTCGTTTACTCTTACTCCTAGTAAATTAAGGATTTCACTAAAACTTTTCCAAAAGTGTGAGAAAAACGCACGTGAAAATAAAGTAATAAAATACGGGTCTAAAACATAATGTCGACCATAATTTGCTGGAAAATATTTGTTCCGCAGAATTTAACGATTTTCTGCGAATAGCTAATAGTTATTCAATGGCCATCATGCTGAGGCTTCATACAGCCGAATTCGAACTTTCTCTAAAACACGGGGACCGCTGAAAATCAAGTAAACGGGCGAAATTGCGATAACTCGATGAACTGATTTCAATATATTACAACTATAATCCGTCAATTATTTCATACACACAGACGAGGAGAGTAAAGGCCGGTATGTATATAAACAATGTTATCAGGGAAGCTATTGGTGTTAATTAACATTTAATGGGTTAAATTTAAGGCAAAATTGTTTCATCTGATCATTATGTGGCATTACTAAACGTGATATCAAAAGTGCAATTACATCCACAAACTATCCTACGGACCGCCAAAAGAGCGTGTGGCAGGGGGTTTTAGACCAACAGCTATAAAAACGAAGGGTACATGAAAGGGAATTGCAAGATGGAACGGAAGAAAATTGAAATGCGTTACGACAAATTATTTTTTTATCGTAATAATAAATGGTGAGCGAGAAAAAAGAATTCTTAAAAGCTATCTGCTCGATATCGAATGTCTCTTATTTTCATGGATGAATAAATAGACGCGCAACTTTCCACAAAAAATAACGACTTTAATTACGATCCGGGTTTCGATGTACTTAAATCATCATCAGTTCTGTGTTCTTTTTTGAGGAAAAATGCGCATTTTTTGGTCCAACCATTATGTTTAAATTCCACGCAATATCAACTGAATATTAGGAATTTGTCCCTAATTTTGTCGGTTTTGTCCATTCTACAGATTTAGTGCAGTGCAAAAATACTAACCGCAGAGTCGACCTAAAACTGCTGAGATACCTTGCGTGAAATTGCCCTTTTTTCCCGCAAACCAACACAGCAATTGTTGTGTAATTTTGACGAGTGGTGCCAATTTATTACGGCCATTGGAGATTTTTATAACTTGTTACTTGAGATACCTTGTTTCTGGTAACCTTAGCCAGCGTGTAACTTTCTCCAGCGGCTCTCCACCCCAGCCTTGCTAATCTATTAGCAGGAATGGGGTGGAATAATAGCTTTATTTCGCTATTTTATAGCTAATAGCTTTTCATTCGTTCGTGGCAATTTTTAGCAGAGCGCCTGGCTTTTCTTAGTATTTTATTGAGTTTGTGGATTACATCTCTCTGTCCTGGGTCCCAGACGCTTGTGACGTTCTCAAGATGTCGCCTTACGAGATGAAATAACAGCTCTCTTTTACTTTTTCGTTCAAGATAAAAATTACTGTGAAGGGAAGAGAGAAACGGTCCAAACTGTTGTGACGTAATTTTGGAGCATACCTACCTCAAATATATTTGCATATCCACACTTCATTTATTTTTCAAATTTAAAAAATTGAAAGAAAAACCTATAAAAAAGGTGGAACGACATGCCGCAGCGTATTACAGGCTAAAGGTACTCAATTTCGGCTATAAAAACATGCATATGATTTTCCTGGAGGTCCTTCAATACGTAGCGGTGGATATCATACAAAGGGTTAATCTGGCCTTTTTCTTATTCCTGGAAAATCTCAATTATTAAGTTTTCTTAGGTGAAATATTACATTCTGTATTTCTTGGTCTGAAATTATTATGCACCTAACAACAGCTATAGACCCTGGTTGACTGGGTAACTAAAGAGTGGTCAACAGCAATACTAACCACATTAATCGGCTTCACTCCTACTTTTAACCCTACATCTCACTCCTCCCATGTCATTCTTATATTTTCCTTGACATAAGTATTAAATAGCTACAGGGACAATGGGCAATCCAGGTTCCTTCCCCAACCTACTACAAACCACCTTGATCCTCCTCCTGTTCTTACTTGGGCTATAACATGCATAAACAAGTTTTCAATTAATCATCCCTAAAATTCACTCCTTTTTACCATACTTATTTTAACTTGCCGTTTGTTTGTTGTTTGTCTGGATGGAATATTGTAATCGAAATCAAACCCCTTTCCCAATCCTCAATCGAGCTGAAATTTGGCACACTTACTTAATCTCGATGACAATACATGAATCAGTCATTAAATTTATAAATTACTAATTAATCTAATTTTTTTTTTGTGTTGCGGGTTGCGTCGTTTGGCACCGTTTTGTGTTGTGGGTTGCGTCGTATGGTCCCGTTTTTTAGTTGAGTGAAAATGTGACTCCTAACACAAATTAGGTAGCGTGGTTTAGGGACCTCTGGCACTCAGTGCGTCCTTTTCCTGTCATTTAATACTTTACGGAGGCACTTAGCACACTTGAATGTAAGCGTGGTTTTTTAAATGTGTTTTTTTAATATTATTTTTCATCCATTTTTTTTCATTTCGCTTTTCTTCGTGGAATGCCTTTTCGAAGGCAACCAGTTTTGTCCATCAATAGTGTTGAAGCTTGCTGCTTCTTCTAAAAATGTTTATTACTAATTGTCATTCCACGAAATTGTGGTACATATGTAGAAGCAGACTGTGCTCACTCCCTGCAGGTTTTAACCTGCAGGGAGTGAGCACAGGAAATAACTGTCCCAAGCATGAGTAAACAGACTGTACTCAAATCCAAGTCAAGAAGAGTGTTTTCTTTCCCCTGAGTCTGGCACCAGTCCCAGACTCAGGGGTAACAGCCTTCACATTCTGTTGCTGAAAGGGCAGGGTGACTGTGCCATGAAGGGACTCCAAATACAATAATGCAGACAGGGAACCACTGAGGTGACCCAGGTGTCCTTTGGTGTACAGTCGACCATGAACAGGAACAAAAGGGGAATTCTAAAGAAAGGGGGATAAGGGAATTTTCCAGGAAGGATGCTAAATGTGTGGTTTGCTGAGTGTTTTGGTTCTCCATGATAGCATAGTTGGAGAAAATTTGATGAAAGTTTGACGAAGAAACTGGTTTATTTTTACGTGCCATTTCATTCTAAGGTTAGGTCAAATAATTAAGTCAAAAATACTCAACAATTGGAAGGCTACATACTCATTTACACATTCTGTTTCCAGTTTGAAAATTATGCGAGAGATATGGAATATTTTAATGATTTTTTTAGAATAATTTTTCTCTCTGGTTTTCCTCTGGTAACTCGCCCATCGTCTTCAGGGATCCGGAATCCAAATTTGGATTTGAATGGAATTGAAATGAATTAGGAAATGAATTGAGAATGCAGAATCTCTGAGGACAATGAGAGCGGGTGGGAAACCCAAGAGAGTTGCAATGATATGGAATAGTTTTCAAATAGATCTCAATAATTTGCATCACATCTTATGAATAATTACTAGGGTTATAAGAGGTCATGAAACATTTCATAATAATGTCACACAGCAGTCATAATTGAACTACTGAAAAGAAAACTGTTCCTCTTAGAAGCTAGTGAGATATTCTCAACATAAAATTGACACACATAAAAGATCACAACACCTTATGCTTCACTTAACGGTGCAAAGAAAACAGAATTACCTAGGGAATCTAGGTGAGGATCATTTTAAATGGTGGGGATCACAGAAACACTGAAAATCATCTATCAAAACGTCAGCAGAAATGGATAACCTCACCCGGTGGAAAACCCAAGATATTTTCAACTATATGGAATACTTTTCCAATAAATCTCAAGAATTTGTATCATACTGGCTAAAGCCTGGCTGGCATCTTAACTGGCTTAAGCACTCAGAACAACATCGTGAAATCCAGGTTCGCATCCTGGTCAAGGCAAATGATTTTTCCCCTGAGGAATTTCACACTTATTTGCACTAGTAAGTGACTCCGTATGTGTAATACCGCGGCTAGTCCCGGCATCCTCAAAAGTTTTCAAAATGAGCAACCACCTCATTGTGTTCCATATTTGGCTTTAACCTTGTGGACTGTGGCACTAAGGGAACGCTTTGGACTGCTTCATTACATTGTATGAGCGGCAGTTTTGGACATCTTATTTCTTTAAAGACCACAAAAATTTATTTAGATCCACTCGGTAGCTTAAATGATTACAGCACTCGGCACGATATCGAGGGATCCAGGTTCGAGTCCTGGTCAAGGTGAATGATTTTTCCTCTGTGGAATTTTGCACTGAAAACCATGAAATATAAGTTTTTATTAGCCCATTAGGACACCACCCTTACCCTAGCTGCCACCTCAAAGCACTTGGAAGACCTCCACTTCAAATATGATTTCATCAGGACTTGCCACAAGCGTTTGTCAATGATCTGAGAATGTACTCAGCTTATATGCCAAGGAAAGAGCACTTTTCTCTAATTTTAAGGAGTAGAGAGCATACTGTCAGTCTGTCGTAAGTTTAACAGATGGGGAGGTGTCATGCATTGAGAAGGGCTTCAATGACAAAGCAGTGGAATCATATAAGTTCACACAGAATCAGCCCTCTGCAGAAAATATGGTTATATAATCCACATACTTTTCAATCAACTGTATTAGCTATCATTATTCTCCAACTATTTAATTTAAAAAAACATCACGAAGAAATTAATATATCACGCCTGAAACTACTCTTTTTATTTATGATTCTCCAACATTGTCATGAAATTCCATTGTGTCCAACACCAATTCCCTTGCCCAACTGAAGAAAGATTGACAGTACTGATGCTCTACTGACCTTAAATTCCAATGACCCAAAGGAACAAAAGGGACCCAGATTTTCCAGAGATGTGACGATGGCAAAAAATCTCTTTGATCCATGGATGAGAGGTAGCATCTGGAATCCAGAAAAAAAAATAAATTCATCATAATGGTTGTGGTTAGCCAATGAAATGTGATGGAAAGTAATACCCACTGTGAATAATTAATGTAGAATAATGAATAAACAACATTAAATGTAATAATAGCAGAAAAAATAAAATGTCCATGACATTATCCCTGGTTTCACAAGTTATTATGTCTTCTATCCTTGAATTCTAAATTATGCACTAACTGCTAGCAATTTAGTACTTTTTCTTGTCTAACTCCCTCCTGACATTTAATTTAAATCTTCAAACTCTGCTACCTCCATACTAACAGTCCCTTACTAATCCATCTGCTATACCACGCCAATTATGCAAAGAATAAATCAATTAATTTCAAAGACTTCCATTTATTAGCATCTCAATTGTTCGAAAATTGTCGAAATATGAATTGTGGCAGAAAAAAACAAAGGGATTATCATTTGGGGTGGACCAGGAAAGGAGGAATGCGGAAGAAAAATACCAGACAAGATTTCTCCATTAACCAATGAATGTGGAAGATTTAAACCATATGCAGCTCTCCATGACAGGGCATAGAATGAAAGCACAAGATTGCTCATGGAGAGAATTACATGAAATTGAGTGCAGTGGAGGACACTACAGATGAGAACAAAGGGCAGCTCAAAGGGTTTAACCTGGAGGGGAAAGAAGTTGTCCTAATACAGAAAATGTACACTGTATCTTTTGTCCTCCTACTAGTATCTTTAACTTAGCCTCCTTCATTTTCCAAAATATCTATACATTTTTCTTGACATCATAGTCCTCATGAATTCATAGATGTGTTTGCTCTCCACTCCACTCTATCTTAAGAGAGCCATGGCAATGAGATTTCCAAGAATTAAGAAGGCCAAATGAAAGATATTAATTGGTAAGCATAGTTTCAGGTGCAGGCTTTCACAACATTGCTCAGATGAGAGTGCAGGGTTTTCTGGGCATTTCTGGGATGAGTCAGGATTTCCTTTATGATTTTTTCTGACCTGAAGAAGAATGTTACAATGCATTTTAAAAAACATCAAGGAAGTAAAGACTCAACGCAGTTGGAATCCCTGGAAAACATTGCACTTTCAGGAAGGCATAAGTTAGAGCAAATGGAAAAAATGTACTATTTGGGTAGAATCTTCAGAGAAATTAAGCACAGCACTCTGACATCAGGAAGAAAATTGCATTAGCAAAAGAGGCTTTTATTTTTAGGAGAGATGACGACCTGGGCTTCAAGAGCTAAAGGAAAGTTAGGTGAAGATTCTGGTATAAAGTGTGGCTTTGTTTGAAGCAGAAACCTGAATATTAAAAGGAGAAGATGAAAAGAGACCAAAAGGGTTTGAGGTGTGGGCCTGGAGAGTATTGGAGAGAGATAAGAATGGTAGAAAGGAAATCAAACAAAGGAGTTCCAGGTAGGGTTTACAAATAAAGGAAGTAGCAGAGGGAAATTAAGAGGAGACAGAGTAGGTTATTGGAGGCAATGCGAGGCTGAGGATTGAGTTGCAGGGAAAATTGCTAAACATACAAATAAGAAAGGGGTTAGAAAAGAATGACCATTTTAAATTAGATTTAGAAAGATAGAAAATAAAAATATTAAAACATATGTAATGGAGTGATACCGAGACTATATAAGTCTATGTAACCCTTTAAAAGATGAGTAACTGAAGAATAAAAACTGGAGAGTATGTATGTATTCTGCTGCAATGCAACATAAGAGAAGGTTTTGATTATTTTAAATGTCCAATCAGACAGCTCCCTTAATGGTAGAATAATATTAATAAAATAATTAAAGCAGGAGTGGGAAATGCACTATCAACAAATACCAATCACAAGACTACTGCATCAGTTTATGGACCATTCCCAACACCAGCATTTACTCTAATTTCTTAAAATTGAGAGGTAGAATATGTAACTTTCAGTTGAGGTCAAAACTGAAATCTTTGAGTGGCACATAATTGGAATTAAATATTTGGTTGAAATTCACATGAGAGTTTCAGATTTAAGGAAATTTGTATTAGGTTAGGCCAAGGGATGTAATCTTAAGTAGCCATCTTCAGCATTAATATTAAACAGGGGTAATGTGAAAGATATGATTTCCTTTGATATTCTGTACATGTTTTCTTTGTTCTCTTTACTTGTAGCCTAAATTGTGATATTTTCAAGTTACACGAGAGCATTTATCAATCCATGTTTTTCAAGTTCCAATTCATGTATGAAGAAACTCATATCTGCTGAAAATATGGTGATAAAATACATATAAATTGCCATTAGAAAAAATCGGCAAGGACTGGGAATCTAAACACTGACCTTAGGATTGCTGGGCCTATGCGGACACCACCAGGCTACCCTGGCTTCCGAATTAAATTGCCATGGGAATTAGGAGCCCTTAGTAGCGTGGTGGTATGTGCTTTGGCCCAGCAAGCCAAAGGTCCATGATTCGATTCCCAGTCCGGACCAATTTTTTCTTGTGGCAATTCTATTCTGTATCTAATTCATGTAATTATTTAATTCACGAAAACTGAAAATGATTTCCTTACCAATGTAAGTAATGGTCATTGGTTCTGAAAAGTTGCATCAACATTATAATTGCAGGAACCCAACACAGACCACAAGAGCTTCAACAACAAAATCAAGAAGGCCTTACCAGTGTCTTTGATTCTCAATTCTGGTCAAGTACGGAAAGCAATAAAGAAGCAGCAGCAGCTATATTTGACGATCTCCACCGTTTTTGGGGCTTGCCTCAAAATATTCATCAACAACACCCTCCTCCTCCAGTAGTGGGAGATAACACTGCTGCACCACCAGCAGTTTTGCCACCTCCACCACGGCAAAGAGCTAGGAGTCATTACCAGCAAACAGGTCTAGGTAAGGCAACAAAAAAATTTCCCCTAAGTTTTCAAGCTTCAGTTCAACATATTCAAAGATTATCTTCAATCAATCAAAGCATACTTTCAAAATCAAACTCTTTTGAAATATTAATTTAACTCTTTCCAGAGATGTGTCAACGGCAGGATTACTTTTTTTTAAACATCTCATGAGAAAAACAGCAAAAAACAAACAATGTTAAAATGATGAAATATCATCAATGGTAATACAGATGATTTTTGCTCATTAACACTAGGAGGACAGGAGTTTCACACTACCTAGAAGGACGGGCAGGGGTCATTTTGACCCTTTAAGTTTTTCAGCATCAAATAGCTACTTAATTCTCTCGGTACTTTTTTTCATAAATGAAATTGAGAAGGCCTTATCTACACATTATTAGCCATAAAAATTATTTTTACTAAATAATTGTTTATAATTAAAATTACTTCACTTGATCCTCTTCAGCATTGCTCATCTTTGGGTATTCTCAAGCATAACAGTTTGAAAATAAAGACACCTGGCTGAATATTGTGCATAATTAGATAAATATCCTTTTATTTGGTAATTATAAATTTAACAAAACCTTTTTCAAATAAAAAATATACATAGGTATAAATCACATCCATACCTATATGCATATGTGTGTGTGTGTGCATATATTTGAAAAGATGTAATATCACTTTTTTGCACAACTTACACATATAGTTTTTTTCAGCACAGTTTCCACAAACACTTCTATTGCATTGAGAATACACATTGGCAGCTTTCTTTGTGCAATTTTTCAAAATTTGAACCTTTTTTCTTATTTGACCCTTTGAGGTAGTAGCGTGCGTTTCTCGGGAAGATGAGAGTTTCGTTCCAAATGGAATCCCCACCACTTCTTCAACCTGTCTTTAAATGTATTTCTTTCTACTTACTTTGCTATTCGTCACTTCTATTTTGTTATTTTTTATTTGCTATTCGTCACTTTTGCTATCCGCCTGGTAGCCACATTCCTTTCCGGGAAAACCCCCAGGTCCATAGAGTATGTGAATGACGCGCACCGCCAGCCACTACGGTAGGGATCTAGTACACGGCCACTTGCGATAAAAGGAGCTGAGGACAGAAAGAAGCATACGAAAGGTTTGGCAAGTTTTTCGGCGTCGGAAAATGTACCCAGTAATCTTAGGAGGGTCAAAAGCATTAGGCTTTTCTGCTCTCATATGAGCCAAAATTATTTCCTCCTCTCTTTTGCATCCTACTGAGTGATTTCCCTAAAGCTAAAGAGTAGGGAATTCGGAAATGATTTTACAACTTGAGCACGACGCATCCTCTAGACTGCTTTCAGAAGCAGTATGCCAACACTTTGGTGACTAAAAAGGTGTGGGCGAACATGCATATCTCTAGTGAGAGGTCGAAACAATTTGGCGAACGATGGTCACGACTATCCTTTTCAAACGTCGCACCACTGGCCGCTGTAACTTCTCCTTCTGGAAATGGAAGCAATGCTGATCACATTCCTATAATCTAGCTGTCATATTTTACGCTACATATTTTAATAATAAATACGATAATAATGTAAACAACGGTAGAATGAAAGTGAAATATTTTCAATCATGTTACTCTGGCGATTTCAATTGTAAGTCAAATTCCAAGACGATTTGAAAGTAAAAGATTTCCCGTGATATTGGTAACCCGCAACCAGGAGAGCTCCGCTATTGACGAATAGCATTGAAATGAAATATAAAGGCTTCAAGTACTGATCCAAATGTGCGCTGATATATTTTAGTTGACATAAATAAATATCAGTGATCTATAGGAGAAGAAAATGGTGAGAAAACTTGACTCTAATACAGAAAGATGTAATGGGTCAAAATGACCCATAGGCGTTCTTCTAGGTATGATATCAATTAAAAAATTAATAAAAAACAATTACGAAATTTACCTTACATATTAGTAAAATATAAGTAAAAATGCACAAAGTCACAACATTTAAAAAGAATCGAATCACAAATAAGTAGTTAAATTTGATTATGAACACGTGTTATGGGTCAAAATGACCCATCCCGTCCTTCTAGTGTTAATCACAATGAGTTTTTATATGCATCACCTTCCACGTAGGATTTTGCCGCTATAATTCTATAATTATTAAAAACATCAATAAAAATGTTACAAAGGAAAGTCTGTACAAAATAAGAAATAAAAAGAAAGATTTTGTATGACCTGACAGAAAAATCATGAAAACCATTGATATTAATTTATAAAGAAACCATTGAGGCTTCTTAATAATTCCCCTATTTATCACTTTGCTTCAACTTACAGAAAGAATTAAACTGTTAAGAAAACATGATAACTGGAATAAAAATTACTGGAGGCCTACTTATGAAATTCATCCCTATTAGTGCTTCATTGTGGTGCCTCTGCAGAGGGGTATAAGCACATAAGTCAGAAGTGCCACAGGTTATTTTGTAAATTAAAATAGTTATTTTCAAAGTAATTCTTAAACCATTGCTGTTCATATTTAGGAATAAAATATATCTAAGTAAATAATCTTGTTTGCACATAGAAATATATCAATAATTCACAGCTTTGTATTTCTAAATTAATTAATTGGGACCCAAAAACAAAAATGTCATTGATAGCACTTCTGGCACAAGGAGCAAACAACAACATACATTAATGTACATATATTAAAACTTTGGGTTGAAACTTAGAGAGATTAAGTTAATTTTTTACTGCAATAATAATGAATGACTGAATGCAGCTGAGACTATGAAATTAAAAACTGCTGTTTCATGTGTCTACAGGGGGTGATAGTGCCAATGGAAACAACACCGATGGTGCCATATATACTCTCACAGTTCTCAATGGTGAGACATCAACGTGGTTCAGAGGAGAGGAGGACGAAGAAGATCAGGGTATAGTGAGGGACATTCGCGCCAGTTCTGGACACCCTGCTCCACTTCCATCAACCAATGGACACACCCTACTCCGCTCCACATCTCTTCCAAACGCAGAAGCACCCGTCCACCCAACAACCACCACTAACAACTCCACCTCATCCTCGTCATCTTCAACATCATCCCTTTCATCCACCGCATCCTCACTCTCCTCTAACTCTTCCACTTCCTCTTCCGCCCCACCCCCAGTCCCTGTGTCAGCCCAAACAATGGATCTTGATTCTTTCCTCAGCATCATCACAACCACTACCACAACTCCTGGTGCACCAGCAGATGCCGTGGTTGTTAACGGCGGTTACCACCACCATCATCACCAACATCATGCCTATGACACGGGCAGCAGACCAGAGGAGTCTCATATTCACCCCACATCACCTGTTCTTGTCACTCAACAGCATCAGAGTGGTGCAGGAGATATAGTTTTAGAGAGACACCCATCAGAAATGGTTGTGGACAACCACACCATGGTGCCAAGTATACCCAATGGCTGTATACCCCCTAGCCACCACCACCATCATCACTTTGAATCCGTGATGGCAGGTGCAGCAAGTGATTCATCTGGTTCTGCACCTTCACCAGCCCTCACCCTAGCGTCACTGCCAGAAGAGGCGATTCATGCTAAGGAGTGCCATACTGTGATGCCACCCGGTGAATATGACTGGAAGCAGCCTATAATTCACCACCACACTCCAGATTCACTTCTGAGGAGTGCATTGCAAGGGAAGACATCATTCCTGGCCCGTTACTCAGGGCGTAAGGATGAGGAGGACGAGACGGGCGAGAGCGAGGCTGACATGGGGAGAGTCATTTCAACACCCATGTCTCCAGATGTACCACCACCACTGTACCTGCACACTTATGATGGCCACACACTGACACACCACCACGAATCCATGTTCCACAATCACAGGGGAGTCCTCGAGGGCAATGGCCATCAAAGTATGGACGACCTCCTCTTGGATGCTTTCCCAGAAGATTATGAGAAACTTAGACGCATTGAAAATGAAGTTGCAGAATCGGTGAGGCAGTACTATGATGTTGGAGGGGGAGCCATGGCACCCACAGGTGCACCTCTGTATGCCCAGAAAGCTCCCCCACACACACCACAAGACCCTTCAGCACCTCCTCCTCCCGTAAAACCCCCAAAGAAGTATAACAGGAGGACGGGAGGGGGAAGGAGGGGGGCCAATGGTGCAAATGCAGCAACAGGAGCAGGAGGGGGTGCAGGGAACGGAGAAAGAGTGCCTGGTGGGGTGAGGAAGGAGAGATCCCTGCATTACTGCAGCATCTGCAGCAAAGGATTCAAGGATAAGTACTCTGTCAACGTCCACATAAGAACGCACACAGGTGAGAAGCCATTCACCTGTTCCCTATGTGGAAAGAGCTTCCGTCAGAAGGCACACCTCGCCAAGCACTACCAGACACATGCCCAGAAGACAGCTGCAGCAGCTGCTGCGGCAGCCGCTGCCGCTGCGGCTGCAGTTGCCGGGGGAGATGTGGGAGGAGATGCGACTTCACTGACAGCCCAACCGACCAAGGCCTCAAAGAGGTAACCCACAACGCAAAGAGGGAAGAGCGGAACTCCAAAAGTCATTAAACATTACATGGAGTACCTCCCTCCGCTGACCAGTATTTTGACTAGAGATAGAGAGTTCAGCACGAGTTGGATACAGAGCTCTCTTCAGACTGAGGAAAGGGATAATGTGCAATGGACACCATACACTAATGGAAATTATGTTGAGTTGTATCCGAATCAATATCGCCCGGTTGATAACAGGAACTGTGTTTGTGAAGCGTGCTGTCAGGATGTTATGTAGTTTTTGAGAAAGCTTATACGTGGGAAAATAGACGAAGAGGGTATGAAAATACTCCACTTACAAGACATTAATTGTGAGAAAAAATCAGTTCCCATTTTTGTGAATTGGAAGACAAAAAAAGGACTCAAATAAGACGAACGAAATGTTATTTCCTGAGGGCATACTACTATTATGAAAGCTTAAGATGGGCATTATATTTCATCCCTAAAAAGATAAATTTGAACTTTGACAGAGAATGAAGTAACACCACAAGTGAAACGTGGCATATTAGGGATAAAATAATAGTTATGTTAAAGCAGTTTGTTAAAGTGTTTCAGTGATGGAACATTTGTTATTGATGAAACATGACATGTGTTTGTTGTTTTTTTGAGGAAGATGGTCAATTATTTGAAGACCGGATTTCATTTGTCTTATTGGGGTCCAAGTGAATAAGATGGTCTATGAAATCAATAACTCAATATATTGACTACACTTTTGACAGGGTTAAAAAAAGTTTTGAAATTGTTCAAATTATTAGATGCCCATGTTGTTTTAGTGGACAGTTAGTACAACTATGCTCAGAGAAGTTCTTATGAACTCCACTAGTAGCACAGGCCATTATCAAACTGCTCATGAATTTAGGATATCTAATGACAACCCAGTCAAAATCCAAGCCAATTTTTAATCAATGAGGTTCTTTGTTGACATTTATCTGTGTGTTTTGCAGATGAATCTTCAATATGCAATTGTTAAGAGAAGTGGCACGAAAGTATTTTAAATGACTAGGAATAGAAACCCCTGGTAAAGTGGTAAGGAACTGTGATGTTTCAGTGTTAGATTTGTGTGGTCAACGAGAGTGGTTTATCAGGATGAATCCAACGTTAATTATTTGCATTCCTTCCTAGAATGAAAAGTATTGCTACTGAAGTTTTAAGTGATTATTAATGGTGCATTTTTGATGAGGAATGTGTTTACCGATTGAAAAGGACTTTACAGGGGTGAAATTGTGAAATAAATTTAAAGGCTGGTCATGTTACATCTTTGTTAAAAAAAAGTCATTTAAACACATCTGCTCCCCTGCTTATGGCTTTTACTATACAAGCTCTCAGGATGTAGGTGAGTTTTATGACATTTTTATATGGTGTGCAACAAACTTCATTATAAACATATACCTAAATTTTTGCATATATTTTATAGTTGAACCAATGCTCCTGTTTTACACACGAGTACAAATTTTTTATTCTTTATGAGATTGATTTAAGAGTGTATTTTAACAGTTATTTTAAATTTAGGTTTGTTTTTCATGTCTACTATTTAATGTAAATTGCTAAACTCATTTTCACTGTTGTTCTGCTCTAAGATGTATTTATTCAGTGTTTCATAAAGCCTTAAGTTTACTGGATTATTTCTAAGTAGACAAAATTTCAATGTTTGATAAAAAATTTAGGCAATTGATGGGATTTTATAATGGAACATTATTCAAAGTTTGTTACTAAAGAGATTTTCTAAAATATGGCTGCCACGGAAAATTTTTGAGTTGGCACAAGGGAAAAGAAATGGAATCTAATTGTGATGTTGCTTTGCTCAATTCTTTTGACCTAAGTGTACCAAAAATACTCTTTGCTTGGGTATCAATATTGAAAGGATAAAATTGGCCAACAATTGGGGGTGAAATAAACTGTTAGAAAACTTCAGTTAAACCGAGGCTTCTTCATTTCTCATGTATGAAATGTAAACATTGCCAATGCATTTCCAATTTAAATATATGTGTGTGCCAAGGAGAGCAGATGTAAAGATATACTATTTTATACTTGTGTGTGATATGTAATGTAAATGTAATATTCTATATATTTTCCATAGATGAGCTGAAGAGATTATAAATGTGATGGCTGAGAGCTAGGTGCAGGGCAGCTTGGGTATTTACATTACACTTTTAGTTACCAACATGAGGAGAAGTCAGATTGTATTATAGTTTTCATCACTTTAGGAACTGCATAACTCAATTGCTGATGGGATACCATTGGATTGTACTATGAAAACAATTTTATTTTGTATGACCAATGTGCACATAAAAGGTACTGGACTACTTTGTGCTCAGAGTTAAATGAGGGTAATTCTTTTTTTTGTAATGCCTTCTTTTCTCATGAACTTAAAAGAAATTTGAAGTCTGTTAGGCTCTGTTCACACTTTTAGGTGTTCAGGGCAAGAAACAAAGACTTATTAATTCCAAATAGATCTCATTACTAATCTTGAGAAACAAGATGGATTTTTAAATAAGGCGCATGAGGCAATGGAAGCTCTTGTTGAACCAACACAGATCTTTCTAAGCTCACATGATGAACAGGTTGCTTACGGCATGCAAAGTTACAAGCACCCTAGCTACTATATAATTCAAGATAGTTGCTCTTTTTTATGGAATGGCTAACAGATTTCTCAGATACAGTTTACTGAAGCAAGGCCAACACGGAACAATGTATGGCTTTCATAAATTTAGGGCCTACTACCTAATCAATTACTGTCAACTTCTACAGTTAATTATAGCTCTTTACCTTTTTAATCTTAGGAAAATAGGTGGACAACATTTTACACAAAATACATGGCATTAGCAGTTTCTAGCATAATAATCCATGTGGTTCATTAATCCGTTTGGATCATGCTAGATAAACAATTAATTCCTACTATTATCTATCTTATTAAACCTTTACTGTTCTGACAGTACACCTGATACTGCTATCATTACCTTTAAGAGAACAATTTGATGGGTAAATTTTGAAGTTAATGTTGGAGATACTATTGCTATCATTGCAATTGTCTTCTAAATCTAAAAAACAAAACTTACTGAATAGTATTGCCTGTCAATGAATTCAAAATCTGCAACTGATTGTTCAAGTTTCTCCTAATATTTAAATGCTTTCTATTTGATTGCAAAGAGAAAGATTAAAAATCCAAGGCAAACTCATGGATACTTTACAACTGAAAATTGACATATTAATGAAATAATATTTTGCAACAGATGAAAATTCTATTTTATACACACTCATCACAGAATCAAACAATCCAGCTTAAAAGGGAGTTAATTACCTGATCTCTTGAAATAAGAGAACCAAAGATTTTACTAAAGCAAAAAATAGATGTTACAGGATTCTGTCATTACAGTTGTTAATGTTTAAACTAATTTCAAAGCCTCTTGTACAAACTAGTTTGTTGATTCATGAAGATGAGTAAATATGATACAAATTTGCCTTCTTAATACTTGCATACAAACAAAAAGTCACACTTTGTTCTGTGGCATATTCCCAAAAATATGCACAAATGCTCTCCATTCCACATTCCCCTCACTCCCTTTCATAATTAGGGAGTAGTGCATGTACAGAAATCCCGGATTTGCATGAATCTAGTTAGGGTCACAGTTGTTTATGTACGGACCATTCATCTTCAAAATACAAATATATTCATTGCAAAGAAGATACCTACGTTACAAACCATCTAACAGTTAAGTAATTTTACATAAATTGCACATTGAAAATTCTATGATGTACAAAGTTGTTTCTGCTAGACACAAAGCAGCTCATCCTTACATAAAATACAGTTCTTGTTGCAGTTGAAAACTGATGAATGCATAGTTTCTTTGTTGAATGTTAAAAATTTTTTTAGATGTTTCTCCACCTCAAACCAGGTACAAAATAATACAGATGCCTTCCAAAATAAAACTACAGGACTCTAAACTATTGTACAGGTCATGAAGATTTCATTTGGTGGTTTATACAATTTGATTTTCATTAATTAAACTTGATCTTCAAGGAAACACCTCAACAGAATGCACTAGAAGGGCCAGAATCTTCAATCAAGCTTGTCTAAGATAAGGTCAGAGCATAAATAAATGTGGATAAGGCCTGATGGATTTTCAGATAAGTTGATTTGTCAATGAAAAGCTACTGTATGAACAGATAAGTTTCACCCTATCAAATAAGTATGATGGGGTTACAAAGCAAACAATTTTCAAAAAAATACAGATGCAAAAGTCACGTGAGCAGGCTCTGTGATGAAAAAATTGTAGTTGATGTTTTGGAGATGGCTTTCATGACCCTCTTCAAAAAGGAATGGGTGGGCGTTAGGAAGTTAATAGTGTGAATAGCAATAGATACAAAAAAGGCTGATGTGATGGCTGTACTACCAGGTTCTTGCCAAATGTGAGGTTAGTTAAGAAGATTGTTGTATTGACAATGGATTATAAGGGACAACCAGGTGGCCAACCTTCGTATGTGCATG
This sequence comes from Pyrrhosoma nymphula, assembly GCA_963573305.1. NCBI lineage: Eukaryota > Metazoa > Arthropoda > Insecta > Odonata > Coenagrionidae > Pyrrhosoma > Pyrrhosoma nymphula. Next base: position 119,697,708 of record OY754333.1, read on the forward strand.
GAAGGATATTACCAATACTTATATTTTTGTTGCCAGAGTTTTGAGATTTTTATAATTTTTTTATACATGTAAAATAAAGAATTTTATTATAATTATCATTATTTATATTTATGAGCATTTCTAACTTTGTAGAATAGTTCAAAAAAGGTTGTTAACTGTCTGTTCAACATAGTATTAAAATTACCCCTTGACTGAAATAAAATTTAATGTATTTTGGCAGCGAAAGCAAATGTGTGTATGATTTTCTACCCTTTTCCCAGAACACCCAAAAAATCACCAAAATCTATAATCATATTACCTGATTATAAGTTGGAATAGGAAAGGCGAAATAAAAGGAAGGTATATAAAAAATATGGAGGAGAAAAAACTCTAATTCCTATGCTAAGAAAAAACTGATTCAAATGATGTGTTGAGGGAGAGAAAGGGGCTTGAGATTTTTTTAAATGACCATAAGCATGCAGTTTAATTCCCCTAATATAACGGCCATCCACTAATTTAGGCTTAAAATGACTCATTGTCAACTTTTTAATGTGTGGAAATCAGGTACTTTTAATGGATGCTGCAAAAAATTTTCCGACAGGAATCTAAATTTACTCACAATCTGGAAACAAATCTGCATTTGATGCAAGAAGTTTAGAGAAGTGCCAACATGATATGCTGACTCATTCAGTCCTGAGGGAAAAATTAGAGATATACAAAAGTAATAAATATTAATTAACATCAAACCTCAACTTCTAAAAACATTAAGTCAATACACAAACCCTGTGGAGAAAACGAATAGTTGATGCATTATAAAATTTTTAACCATAATTGCTGTGAAATAAAAACGAATAAGATTTGAACGTTACTCTGAGTAAAAGCTCTGTAGAAGTAAACACTAACTACCTGAGAACTGACACGTAGATTTAACCCTTTCAGTGAGGACTTAATAAACACTAGTTCTTCCAGTGGGTGGGATTTTTTAATGATATTGTTTACCATACTGTAGTATGATGCTTGACACATAGCGTGAGTCATCCACCCCTGGGAAAGATACACTCATTACATACATGTGTGCATCATCCACACTGAAAGAGTTAAGCAACTGAACAATGATAAGTAATAAAATATTCTTTGATGACTTTAGATAGTGAAAGTAACTGAATACAACTGAAAATGGCCAATTAAGGATTTGTTGGGTATATTTGTGCATCAAAATGGAAATGCATGTTCCCGCTTATTCATCAGAGTTAAGCGTCATTAGCAGTGATGACTCAAATCTAACATTTAACTTTTTGTTTTAGAAAAAAACTTAATTTTGATTTATTAGAAAAGAAATTGAATTTTGAAAAAGAAAAAAGAGTTGAAGAAGCAGGAAAACAATGGAAGGGCAAAGGATGAGCAACAAAGTTACAAAAAATATGAATTACAAGCTAGATGATAAGGGAGATGCAGGAGAGAAGGATATGGAATATAAATCACATAGCTACACAAGAGAAACCACTAGGAACTAAACATCAGTCTTAGAAGAAAAACAAAGAAAGCAAGGGAGGCATGGTGGAGAGAACAGATGGACTCCTTGGAATTTTTTTAAAAGAGAGAAGAGCAGATGCATTTTATAGGAAAGTTAAGGAACTGACCGGCAGTAGTTAGGAAAGAGGAATTTCAACAGTAACAGACAAGACAGGAAAGCTGATTATAGAACCAAAAGGGATCCAGAATAGATGGAAGGAATATGTTAAGGGCCTTCATGGTAAGGAAATAATAGCATGTGTAACATACCCAGTATGTTATATAAAAAAAGGGAAGGCAAGATAGAAAAGGATAGCATCGGACCAGGTTTCCTTGACAGTACAATGAAAGAGTGACATGGGACAAGAAATGGAACATGGCTGAGGGTATACAAAACATACAGAGTTTCCCAAGAGTTTGGGAAGGATCAGAAGAGTCAAGCATTGTACAACTATTCATAGGATTTTGAGGATGGAGTGTGACCAGAGGACATTAGGTGGACAATACTAATTCATACACCAAAGAAGAGCAAGGCACAATCATGCTGAGACTAAAGAACAATGGGTTTAACCCTTCAAGCCCGGAAGAGATTTAAATGAATCTCATCTCGTAGGTTGGAGGAGATTTAAATGGAATCGCTGGTTTTCCACTGATTTAAATGGAATCGCCACGACGTAGTCACTACGTAGCTTGACGACATGTGAAGTTCGTGCCCAACGTAGTCACTAGGTATGTCATTCGTCGTTGAAGGGTTAATATTGCTCACAGCAAAATTAGTTCCGATAGTTATATAAATAAGAGGCTAGAGAGCAAGGTTAAAGAATACCTGGATGATGACCAGTTTGAGTTACGTCAAGAGGGATGAGATTGCATGATGCCATAGGACTGATGTGGATTCTAATAGAAAGAAACACACAAAATGACAAAAATATTTTGCTTACTCTTTAGATTATTAGAGGGCATATGATTGAGTAGATTGGATGAAATTGATAAAGTAATGAATTAATAAGGGGTAGATTAGGGAGACAGTATGTCATTTGGAATCTTTACATGAAGCATACATCACAGGTAAGGGTAGCCGAAGGAGAATTGGAATGGGCCACTAAAGTACAGGGAGTGCAGCAGGGGTACCCATCAGTATGATTCCCTTTGAATGCTTATTCTGAATAAATGGTTAAAGAAGCGTGAAAGGATTTGGAAGAGGGAAAAAAGATAGAAGCTGATAAAGTCAGTGAAATTCACATATAACCGACCATTAGTTAAGCCAGGCAGCCAAGGGGTTGGAATCAATTAAGAGTGCATTAGAGGTACAGCATGACAGGTATAGGATAAAGATAAATTATAAGATGACTAAGGTCATGAGATTTCCTAGAAATATGATGGTGGGGCTGGATATAAAAGGGTGAGAGGGCATGAAATAGAATGGGTAGAACAGTTAACTTGGGTGGTATTTTTGAGGTTCATAAATGGCTAAAGTGGGTTGGGACATCAGAAGCAGTAATGGTCAAGCCAAGGAAACATTTTCAAAGAGAAGGGCATTGCTGAGGGAGGTCGGAGGAGGATGTTGCGAGAAATTAGTGAAAACTCTAACATAGAGCGCGGCACTGTATGGGTTGGGAACTGGGCCATTATGGAAATAAAATGTGCAATAACTGGGGCATTTGACATGCAAGTTTGGAGAAGAATGGAGAGGGGGATCGCTGCATAGCAAGGAAGACGAATGAGGGCATTTTGGATAAGATTGGAGAGGGAGGTATGAGAAGTCACTTTCTCTGATTTTCATCACATTAAAAAAAATTAAATACGCACTCTATTAAATGAAATAAATGAGCCATACAAAGACAGACATAGAATAGCAATAGAGTTATGTGTGAAAACACTGAATACAAGGGCGCAGCAGGGAAATCATACTCGATACAAAATTAAAACGGGAATTGATGAATGTAGAAAAACATATTTGTTCTTTTACTTACACTTCTCCTAAACGCTGCTGTTAATGACCTCAATTATTGATCTCTCTAAGTTAAATAAGAGAGCTAAGAGAAACTATAGGCCATCAGATTCACAAAGACCGCAAGAAGATAAGGAAATAAGATAAATGGAGCATTTCAAACTTTATCCGATACCACTAAAACAATAGTTACAAAAATTAAACACTTATGAGAAGTCATACAAACCTTTATTTCCAAGTTTTCGCAGAAATTAAATCATTTGCACTTCAAATTTCGTACTTCCGTACGTTTATCGAAAGCAACGCTTAAGAACGATTCACGTTCAATTGTTTAAAAAAAATGCGGGAAAAATTAAGCAAATTCACTTAAATATAAAAATCAAGGTCCCTATTTACGGGACCTTAATAAAAATACTTATTAACCTTATTTAAAAAATTCATTCTCATTTTATGGAAATATTTCTTAACTGTGTTTTCGGAAATGTGCATTTTTTTATTTTAATTTTTAGAATGGCATGCTACGCATGCTAGCTTATGCGTCGTAATGCCCAAGAAATTTGTAATTCAAGTTTTCTACCAGCTGATTGGTAGGTTCTTGGACAGTTCCCATTCTGCGTCCTAATTTCATAGAGATTGTTTCGCTTTCCCTCCTGGATGTCCCGCCATTATATCCCTCTTCAATTCTTCATATCTTCTAACTCCTCTTCTTTCGTCCAGAATTCCTATCCTCTTCCACGCTTCCCCAGTGTTCTCCCCTCTATCACTCTTTTCAACATGCCCTGTCCTTTCAAAACCTCCTCCATTAATCTCTTCCAGTAATATATTTCGTAAAATTATTTGTGCATTGCAGTGATAAGAGCTAGGTATCGAACAATAAAGCAAACTAGAAAAAGTTAAACATTCATGCAATCACGCATAATGTGTACACTATATTGGGTGGGGGATTTCTGAAAGTCTGACGCTATTAATTTATAAAATCTACGAAGATGATATTAAAAAAGCATGAAAATATATTCACATGCTTTTTTATCAGAAAAATTTACAATTTCAGAAATGTGCAAAAAGGGTAAATAAACTGTAATGTAAAAGTGAAGGACAAAAGTGTGCAAGAAGTCTGAATTAAGTGTTATAAGAAAGTATACATTTGATTTGACTGAAAAAAGTGTGCTGAAAGTGTGAACAAAAAGTACAGATAGTGTGAACACACTTTTCGCACATTTCTTGTACACTATTGTGCACACTTTATTTTCACCAGGGCTGCCTTCTTTGAACCTCTGCCACAAGCTTCCTCTCCTCTCCAACCATATCCAACCTCCTCATTCGTCCTCCTCTCCACCCATCTCACCCTCTCTATCCTTCTCCAAACCTACATCTCAAACGTCTCAAGTCTACGTTCATCCTCCCTTCAAAATAACCAAGTTTCCGACTCATACAGCGCAAAGCTCCATATTAAAGTTTTTACCAGCCTTTTCTCTGTCTCTCCTCAGACCCCCCCCCCCTTATCAATTCTCTTCTCGAAAATGCTTCCTTCGTCACGGCAATTCTGCATCTGATGTCCTTACAACTAAACCAACCCATTCTCCTCCAAAATACTACCCAGAAATGTAAACTGCACGACCTGCTCTATCTTCTGTAACTGTAACCCCTTGGCAGACTGACTAACCAATGCTTGATCATCTGCGAATCTCACTGATTTTATCAGCTTCCCTTTTACCTTTATTCCTACCTCCTAATCCCCCCATGCTTCCCTTACCATTTCTTCTGAATACACGTTAAAAAGCAACAGCGATACTGGGCACCCGTGCCGCACTCCCCGTCCTATCATGGCCCATCCCGATTCTCCATTGGCCACCCTAACCTGTGCCGTCTGCTTCATATAAAAATTCCGAATCAGACGCCTGTCCCTCCAATCGACCCCTAATTTCTTCAACACTCCCATTAATTTCGTCCAGTCCACCCTATCAAATGCTTTCTCAAAATCTATGAAGCAGGCAAAAACGACCTGCCCATACTCAATGTTTCTTTCTAATAGCGTCCTCATCACGGCTATAGCATCTCGTGTTCCCCTCCCTCTCCTAAAACCAAACTAATCGTCATCCAGGTATTCATTAGCCTTCTTCTCTAGCCTTCTGTTTATAATTCTCAGAACTACTTCGACTGTGTGGAATATTAAGCTTATTGTCCCAAGCCCAGGTGATAACAAGCGTTATCAAATAGATTTTATAATGATAAATCAAAGATTTAAGAATAGTGTAAAGAACGCAAAGACACTACCTGGAGCGGATACGGACACAGACCACAATCTTCTGATAATAGATATGATCACTAAGCTTAAGCATGTGACGAGGAAAAAGCAATCAATAAAGAGGTGGAACTTGATGAAGTTGGAAGAGGATAAGAAGAAAATTACCCAAGTCCTAGAAGAAAAGCTGAATAAGGGGGAAGGGGAGAAAAGCATTCAAGAAGAGTGGAAGGATATGAAGGAAAGCATAATAATGGTTCTTGAACAGGAGGTTGGAACTATAAACAAGTAAGAAGCTAGAAAAAGCTGGATAAACCAAGATATGTTGGAAAAAATGGAAGAAAGAAGGAAATGGAAAAATGACTCGGAACAAAGAAAGAGACAATATAGAAAGATTAACAATGAATTAAGGAGAACTACAGACAAAGCTCGAGAAGAGTGGATGAAGGAGCAGTGCTTTGTAATTGAAAAGCTAGAAAAAGAAGGAAAGATGGAGGAAATGTTCAAAATAGTGAGAATGTTGACTACAAGAAAACAGAGAGCCATTTCGAAGAAAGGTATGAGAGATAAGTGTGGAAGGGTTACAACAGATAACGAGGATGTGAAGGAAATATGAGAGGAATATATAAAAGAACTGTACTGCACCAGAGAAAGAGGAAGAGAAATAGAATTGGAGAATGACATGAATGAGGAGAGGGACAATACAGGTCCTAAAGTAATGAAAGGGGAGATAGAAATGGCAGTAAAAGGAATGAAGAATAGGAAGGCAGTCGGCGGAGACCAAATACCAATAGAGATTCTAAAGGCTTTAGAGAAAAATGGGTTGAATCGGCTCACGGATCTGGTTAATAAAATACATAATTCAGGGGAGTGGCCCGAAGATCTTATCAAAATGATAATGGTGCCGATACCAAAGATATGTAATGCACAGGAATGTAAACACTACAGAACTATAAGCCTTATCTCACATGTGGGCAAAGTTATAACCAAAGTTATATTGGAAAGAATGAGAAGGAAAATAGAAGAAAAATTAGAGGAAGATTCGGTTTCCGCAAGGGCAGAGGAACGAGAGATGCTATTGGATGTATGAGGATGTTAACAGAAAGGGTATTAGAGTTGAACTGTGGGATATGCATATGCTTTATTGATTATGAAAAGGCATTTGATAGGGTCAGATGGGATATCTTATTAGATCTTTTGAGAGAGATAGATATAGACTGTAAGGACAGAAGATTAATAAAGCAGATGTACATCCATCAGAAAGTTTTGGTAAGAATTGGGGACGAGGAAACAAAGGAAACCACAATAGGAAGAGGAGTTAGGCAGGGTTGCTGTCTGTCACCATCTCCTTAGCTTATATGCTGACAAACTGCTGGAAGAAGCTTTAGAAGACATCGGGGGGATAAAAGTGGGAGGTGAGAGAATAAAATCCATCAAATATGCTCATGACCAGGCTATAATAGCAGAGAATAATAATAATATATAATAATAATTTATTTTGTCCAAAGATCATATGTCAAAGAAATCAATGCATAGATATAAGACACGTCAAAAGTTATTGAACAAAGAATTCCATGTTTCCATCAATATACAAGATACAAAATTGATGACAAAAAAACAACTAATAGATGAGATAGAACAATACAAAATACAATATTAATACAAAACAACTACTAAACTTTGTTATAAAACTCATGTATACTGTAATAACATTTGTTTACAAGATATTTTTTTAGTTCAGCCTTGAACTTATTTTCTGGGGTAGTACATCTTAAATATGGGGGGAGTAAATTAAACATTTTAGTGCCGACAGCAATGGGGCTCCTAGAGGCTATTTTTTGTTTATGGAGGGTGACATGTAAACTTGAATGGGATCTTGTCAAGTGATTATGAATATCACTATTAACCTGTAATTTGTGAAGGTTAACCTTAATTAAAACACATAATTTATAAATATATAGGCATGGCACTGTGAGGAGCTTTAATTCTACGAATAGTGGTCTACAGGATTGTGTTTTTGATTTCCCCATAATGATTCTTATTGCCCTCTTTTGTATAAGAAATACTTTGTTAAGGAGTGTTATTGCCGATCCCCAGAATTCAATTGCATAGTTGGCTTTATTCACAAAGTTACTGTGATATAAAGTCAATAGTCCATCTTGAGATACTGTGTCTCTAAGAAATCTCATACCATACAAGACTGCAGATAGCTTTCCAGTTAAATTGGAGACATATGTAGGGCCGTATTTATAGTCGTTACCTAGCAGTCCCCTTATCCATCCCCTACCCAGCAGGCCCCTTGAATTGTGCGTCCTATAGTCTAAGCTAAGGGGGCTGCTAGGTAGGGGATGGTTGGGGGTTAGATCTGGTAACTAAGGACTAGAAACAGCGGGAAATGGAATTCGCAGCTCAAATGTTTCAGTGGTGACGGTCGTGATCAACATGGATACGGATAAATAAAGACCCAGACGCAGCATGAAAAGTATTGACATGGCCGCTCGACGCGCAAATAGCTTCAACGGCGTGGAGAAGAAGATATTGTGCGACCTAGTGGCGAAATATAAAGATATAGCGGAAAGCAAGAAAACAGACGCAGTTTCCTGCCACAAGAAGAAGAAATTGTGGGAAAAAATATGCTGTGAGTTCAAGAAAAATCGAGATGTCACTGCGAGGGACGAGGTTCAATTAAAAAGGTAAAGGGAAATTAACTATTTATCTGTTTGTCTGAGTCTTTGAAAGGTATTTAATCATATTAAAATGAAATAAAATCATAATTTTAAGGATGATACAACATTTTCTGTTGGCTGAATTTCAGTTGGTGTTATCCTTAGCTAATATTGTACTTCTTTTAGAATTTAGAACTTCCATTTGGGCAAATGATTTTCATCTCATTTCATGAATCTATGAATGAACCTATCAAAAATATATTAAATTAAATAATTGAGACACACCTAAGTGAAGAAATGTTGTTGATAATTATCACTTGAATAATTTCTCTTTCATTCTGTAGATGCTGGGAAAAACTGAAGACGAACTACAAAAAAGAAAAGGCAGAAGAAATGCGCTACAGAATGGGTACTGGGGGAGGTCCTGATAGACACATGATAGAAAATCCTCTGTCTGTCCAGGTGGAAGTGCTAGCAGCTAAAGAGGAGTGGCTGATGTTCAAAAATTTAAGGATGAAGGCCGAGGCAGATAGGGAACTTGCCGAATTAAGGCGGGCACAAGAAAAGGCAGAAAATATGTAATCTCCACTGTCCCACCATACTGAAGAGCGCAATTTATTAATAAATATCTTAATAATATACAAATTATATCAATGATTTTAGTTGATAATTATTTGAATTTTCCACTATCCATTAGGTATTGATTTATGAGTCAAACATCATCGCATGAGATTAGTAAAACCATTCAATCCGAAATCTTTTTTAAAATGTGTACCTAATTAGCCTGGGAGGATTAGTATTATATATTGATATTTTATAAGGAACAAGGTGATTTCCACGAAAATTGCTACAATTGTAATTTTTCTGACAATTATGGGAGATTATCGGGAATTCCTATGAAGAGTGGTCTTATTAAGGTTATCCAAAGGCAATTTAATTCTGAAATTAGCTTGTCAAATAAATTTCTTTATTTTAAAGTAAAACGAATTTTTAAAAATGGTGTTGTATAAAATGGAATCTTGCATTAGCACCACGCTCATTAATGGGCATTGGAGGATGAAGAACGTCCCCATTCACTTCTTCTTCTGCATTTTCATCCTCTGGCATAGCCACATTTTTGGCCAGAGCAATGTTATGCAGCACTCCTGTTGCACAAATTACTGCCACAGTGGTTTTTAAATTATTAGCAAGACCTCTTCTAAGGCATGGAAACCTCTGCTTCCAGACGCCAATAGCCCTCTCGACGACATTCCTAGTGCGAATATGGCTCCAGTTGAAATTATGTTCTGATGGATAAATGTTTTTAATCAAAGAAGGACACACGATTGGTAATAAATATCCCGAAACTATTTCCTTCGAAAAGCGGTAACGACACAAAAACTCACTATCCCTGAAACATTCCATGGGATTGTGCCCATCCCTAATATAGCGCTTGGGTAATCTTGCTAACGCTTCATATATATCTTCCCATCTTCTGGCGAACTCCTCAAATTAATTCATCTTGAAAATGTCAGACAGAGCAGTTAAAGGTAATTAAAATCAACAGACAACTAAAGAGATGAAAATTAATGAATTGATACTTATATTTTTGTACTGAATGAATACTTGCAATTGAATAAAAACTGTTATTGAACAAAAATACAATTCGTGTCAATATTAAGCAAATTTATATTTCATTAAAGATCACGGTGAAGCCACACTAAACTCAATTCAAAGCAAATGGGGATAGTTGTATATGTTGATTCCAGGCCACCATAGCAACACTATGAACATCCGTGGAATGAGTCCGGCGTCACATCAGATTTTTATTGATTAAGAACAAATCTTACCGTTGTTTTATAAGCACCAAAGATAGGAATTATTAATTTAACGTTATGCACAACCATTTGAGTTAGTTAATTTACATATATTGTACTATTTTTTCGATAAGGGGGCCCCTGGTGGAGCATGCATCTCCTGCCAGAATTTTGAGAGGCTAAGGGGGCTGCTGGGGGTGGAAATCCGACTATAAATACCATTTTTGACGAAGGGGCCTGCTAGGGGCTGGGGGACTGCTAGGTAACGACTATAAATACGGCCCGTAGACCAGTTTCCTGAATTTTCAATTATTAAACCTAAGAATCTACTGTTATCAGCTGGGATAAGACTCTCATTATTTAGGGTTAATTGACCAAAACTTTGTGAGGAATCATAATTAAACAATAATATTTGTGTTTTTTCAGCGTTTAACTTTAATTTGTTAGAAGTACTCCAATTCCATACTGAGTTTAATACGTCCTGACTGTTGCAATACAGTTCTGTCATATTGTCAGCAGAGATTATAAAGGTAGCATCATCTGCATACATGATGGGTTTTATCCTATTTACATTGATGGATGATGGCAAATCATTTATGAATATAAGAAATAAGATAGGGCCAAGAATACTTCCCTGGGGAACGCCTATGTTTATCACAATCGGTTCAGATTTACCCTTTGTATTATGCGATACAATTTCCACACACTGTGTTCTGTTACTTAGATATGAATCTAACCATGACAAAGCTACTCCTCTTACTCCATAGTTCCAACATTTTTTGAGGAGAATTTGATGGTCAACCATATCAAAAGCCCTTGAAAAATCTAGTAGGAGAGCTAAAACTCTGTCTCCACTGTCTAGAGAATCTGTCTAGAGAATGAAGAAGAACTTCAGAAAATGATGGAAAGAATTAGGAAGAAAAGTGAAGACTACGGAATGAGAATAAACAGCAATATAACTAAGGTAATGAGAATAGCGAAGACAGAAGGGCCCTTAAATATATGGCTGGAAGATGAAAAATTAAAACAAGTAAGTACTTTCAAGTACCTGGGAAGTATAGTTACACAGAGTGGCAACGGTACTGAAGAAATTAAAAGCAGAATTGGGCAAGGAAAAGTACCATTTAGCAAGATTAAAGAACTGGTGACAGCAAGGAACATCAAGATGGATATTAGGAAAAGATTAGCAAAATGCTTTATATGGAGCATTGTGTTGTATGGATGCGAAACGTGGACGTTGAAGAAGAGAGAAGAAAATTACTTAGAAAGCTTTGAAATGTGGCTATGGCAAAGAATGGATAAGATTGGATGGAAAGTTAAGATCACGAATGAAGAAGTACTTAGGAGAATTGGAGAAGAAAGAAGTATACTGAGAGAAATTAAAAAGAGAAAGGCAAAATGGATAGGACATATTTTAAGGAATAACTGCCTACAGAAAATAATAATAGAAGGGAAAATAGAAGGGAAGAGAGGAAGAGGAAGGAGGAGGTACGGAATGCTGAGGGATATAAAAGAAGGAAGGAGTTATGCGGAGATGAAGAGAGAGGCCCAGGACAGAATGCTGTGGAGACAACGCTACCGTTGAAACCTGTCTACGGACAGATGCACCAATGATGATGTCCTACAGTCTTCACACGTTTTTGTCTTACTCTTCTTTGGTATAGGAATCAATACAGTTTTCGCGTAGTCATCTAGCCACACTCCATCCTCATAAATCCTATGAATAAGCACAAAAAGTTTTCCTCTTCCGTTCTTCCCCATGCTCTTTAAAAACTCTGCAGGTATGTTTTCTATTCCCACCACCTTATTTCTTTTCATGTCTCGTAGGGCTCGGTCGATTTCGCTATCTAGGATGCCTGGTCCAATGCCATCTCTGTCGTCTTCTCTTTCTATATCTAACGTTTTGGGCCTTATTTCTTTGCCATACAGCTCCTCAACATACTCCTTCCACCTCTCTTGAATCTCTTTTGGTTCTACTATCACCTTTCTTGTCTTGTCTGTTATCGTTGTAATTCTCCTTCCCTTATTACCACCCGTCAGTTCCTTTACTTTCCTTTATAATGCATCCACTATTCCATCTGTTTGGTATTTCTCTACCAAGTCGATCTGTTCTCTCCACCACGCCTCTCTTGCTTTCTTAGTATCTCTTCGAAGCCTGTTATTTAATTTTTGGTATTTTCTCTTAAGTAACTCTGAGTTTACACTCTTCCATTTCCTTCTCTCCTGCATCTCCATTGTAATTTCCTTTGTGATCCACGGTTTTCTAATTTTGGTTGCACTGACAACGTCTACCGTTGCTTTTGCCACTTCTAAAATTCCGTTTTTAAAGCTTTTCCATTCATCTTCCACTGATCTAACTCCATGTTCCTCACCCATTATCTCATCAAACTTCTCTCTATACTTCTTCTTCATTGCCCCAGTTAATGCCTTCGTATTCCACTTTCGTACCCTCCTTCCCATTCTTATCTTTTTCAGTTTTACCTGGCATTTCATGAATAATAAGTTGTGATCCGAGTCTGTGTCAACTCCTGGATAAGTATATGAGTTTTTAACACTGTTCCTGTAACTGTGATGGACCATAATATAATCTATCTGGAACCTATCTGTGTCTCCCGGCTTCTTCCAAGTGTACCTACGTCGAGGATGATGTCTGAACTAAGTATTTGTGATCACTAGGTTATTTCTATGGCAAAACTCCACAGCTTTCTCACCACGGTCGTTTCTCATTCCTAGCCTGTAAACACGCACCTGCCGCCCATCTCTTCCTTCAGTCACCACCACGTTCCAATCCCTCATTACTACCAAACAGTAGTAGAAAAATAACGAATTTCGTTGGTGATCTTAAAATTACAAGGAGTGGATTTAATCTTCCTTCTAGTCACAGGAAAAGAGAAATCAAAGAAAGCTAAGAATTTTTTGTAGAAGAAATCAAAGCTGGAGTTGAAATCATTGGAGGAGTAAACATCAGTCCAAGTCTCATTTTCAAGTAATCTGATGAAAGTAACCGTGTTTGAGACAGACCAAGAGCGACCTAAGCGATATTCAACCCGCGGAGTAGATGGCACTGAAAAAGTAGCAACAAGGGGATAATGGTCTGAAAGGTCAGACCTGAGAATCTTGGACACATAACCAGCCTAACAATATTAAAAAAAATTTAATTGATAAATGTTTTACTCAGTGAAGGAATACATACTGAAATGATTGATACGTACTATTGATTGTAATTTTATATTGTATACTGGCGTGTCCAATATATACCTACATTATAATGTCTTTGGATAAATAGACTATTACTGTTACTATTAAAATCTAGAGCCCAGGAGAATAATATATATTTTGATAGCAGAGATAGACCCAGGATAATTAGGGAATAATTTTCAATCAATATTCCTAACATGTTCAAGTAATTATCATGTGTGAGAGATTTTTTCGAGATACATATTTTAATTTTTTTCATAGTTTTTCCTTTAGATGCAGGAATTCTTTCCCCAGGTGCCTTCAATCCTCCACTATTCTCACTTTCACACACATTTCATAACATTAAATATTACATTTGTAGTTGGTAGAACTGCCCAAAAACCTCTCCAGCCAATCAGTGTCCTTAGGGTCCTTGGAAAGTACAATCCCTTCCATCACTTGAGGTAATATGTAGTTCATGGGGAGGGTTATATTATAGAGAATAGCATTTATTTGACATACCCAGATTTTGACTCATCCATGGGATCCAGAATGGTCTGTGGTCAGCAAAATAACCATTTACGTCTCTATAGGGCACCAGACAAACATAATATGTACATATTTTCCAAGTCAAAGGCAACAAAATTGGTACACTGTTAGACTATCGTCACTCTCAGAGAGAAAAAATTTGTGGTTAGTTGATCAACAAGTGACCTATAAAAGGGACCTACCTTATCGGCATAATTTGGTAAACAAAATAGTTTTGCAATGAAATTCAAAACATAATCATCCAGATAAAATTGAACAATGCAGTAAAAACATTTTGGGTACATATTGTAGGATCCAATATTTTCAGAGGAAAGATTTTCCAAATTTTCATTTTCATTATAAGTAAGAGGACTTTTGGCTGAAGCATGAAATAATACCTGGTTAAGTACAGACTACCAAAAAGAAAATTAACGTGAGTTTCAAGGGTGTTAACTTCATATTATAATTCTCCTCTAAAAATGATTCTGAAACATTTTCATATCTATCTTTAGCTGAATGTAAACATTGCAAACTCTAATATCCTTATTAATAGAGGTACCGAATTTTCGTGAACCGCAATACCACAAAGTGTATCCTATTTTTACTTTTTTTCATTTCTTATGTTGGCCTTACCATTTAGCGTCGATTTAAGCAATATTTTTTTCGCGAAATGGCATGAAATTTACTTGCTTCCACGAATTTGAATGTTTTTCCCCTTATTTTGCAAATTCCGTGCAAAATTTTACTTTCCCATGGTAAAAAACTTTGCATGAAACCGTTTACTGTGAAAAAAATTTTTCGGTGGTGTTGTATGAAATTCGACCATTTTTTAAAAGCCACCTTAACAATCCGATCAAAGTTTCGATTCTCTCTTCGCACGCGCCGATGCACTACGTTACTTGTCATTGATATGACGATGCGTTTTAAAACTCTGTTGGGCACTACGCAACGTATAACTTAAGGTTGTGGAAAAATAACGAGGAAGTGCTAAGTCTACCTCACCACTACCACCAGGGTAAGGTTACAATTTGAATCGACCGAAATAACAGCTCCCCTCGTTTCCTTCGAACTTTGGCCGTATCAACCCAGTGTTCGCTGCGGAGGCCCACCCCTCCCCCACTAGTGGAAGCCACCTGGGTAAAATCGAAGCTGGGCAAAGGCAGATAATTGCAGATAAGGCGAAGGAGCGATCCTCGCAGGTTACTCCCTTCTCTTTCTTGCTGAATGAGTCCTGCTCAGATTAATTTCGTCGTTCCCTGGAATATGGAACGAAGAACTTTATTTCTCGAGGGGTCTTCTGGGACAAACCGTTTTAGACACATAAATTTTTCAGACCCGACTGAAGGATCAACGCGAAATCTGACAGATTTATTGTTTCCGGCTGTGTGATTGAGAAAGATAGCTGGATGGCAGGACTGTCTGTTAGGCAATTTCCAGATACCCTGGAAAGGATATTTAACCATTCATCACTATAAGCTGAATTGAACATTGTGTTGACTTTAATAATCATTTGCCATCACAAAATGAATGAGTGAATGGAATAATGCCTCTATTTGTTGCGAAGGCAGCGTGACGCATGGAAGTCGATTTCCATTGAAATCTCAAGAGTAGTAATATCTCCAAATATATCACTACTTGCAGGGCATCTTTTGGCTTTTGCCTTACTTCCGAATCATCCGTAAAAATGTATGACACAAGTAAACAATGAACATTGCAAATTGATAGTGGCAACATCCATTGTTTACGTAAGGCAAAGGAGTGATCTTCTTGGTTTACTCCCATATTGTTCTGCAAAATGTGTCCCCCGCTCATGAATTTCGTCGTCCAAAAATTAGAGGTGATGTTTCTTCATCTTGAGCGAGAGGGTGTTATACGGCCTAGGGGGGTGAAGGGGGCACGCGGGGGAATTAACTGTCAATGCTTTTTGAGTCAGCGAGCCTCGAAGCAGCAGGATTGGACCCCCGGATGATCCCGGATGGTATCAAGGAATCACCTGAGCTGAAATACGAGCAGAGTGGGGAAGAAACTGTTAGCCTCTACTCATCACTGAATGAATTACAACCGTCCTCACGAAGGGAACCCGAAAAAAGTATCCGGTGTCGGCACGGGTGGGGGGAGAGTGAGCTACGTGGTGAAGATGAAGAAATCGGCTGAATCAGAGGTGTAGGTCGGTCTTGGCACTACCATCGCAGCAAAGTGTCAATGAAGAAGTGCGACATGGTTCACGTTTTACATAATTGCTTCAATTGTATCGAAAACTCTTATGACCAAAGACAGAATTCAAAGAGTGAGCTACGCGGTGAAGACAAAGAAATCGGCTGAACCGGAGGTGCAGGTCGGCCTTGGAACTACCATCGCAGCAAAGTGTCAATGAACAAGTGCGACATGGTTCACGCTTTACACGATTGCTTCAATTGTATCGAAAACTCTTATGAGCAAGGACAGAATTCAAAGAGAAAGGATCATTTCAGGTTATAGACGATTTTTGGCTCATTTAGTCCATCTCATGGTCAAGAAATGCGATGACAAAAATGGTTGATTTAGGCTTAATATACGCATTAATCTCTTCAATTTGGTTAAAATCACGTATGTTTGAAATAAATTCCCACATCGCCCTATCTTTGCTACATCGAATTGTGAAGTCCATAGTTTTTATCTTCCAGCAATCCATCCTAACAGTGTAAATGCCGACGGTTAGCAAATACAATTTTTAGCGAGATAGCAAGGGGGGGGGTTTAGGGTTTAAACCCCCACCCCCCAAAAACAATTCAAATTCAAATTCAAAAACATTCGTTTGCACCAATTTGTTCTAATCAGTGTTATATTCAACACCTAGAATGGAAGCTCCTAGTTTTACCGCTTCAACCTCTGATGGCACTAGGCAGTGCACATGTATGTAACGTGCCGGCACTAGGCAGCTTGCTTTTAAACAGATCTGTATGAGACATGTGCGGCATTTCCACATCAGCTGTGCAAACCCACGTAACAACCCTTCATGTATTCCCACTACATAGGTGTTACAGCTGTAACTCTGTGCTGCCCTCTTGATGGATTGCAGCGAACAAGTGAAATGCAAGCAGTTTATTTTAACGAAATTAGAATTCTCTTTTCCATGATAACTTTAGCAATATATGGAATGATTTCAAAAGAAAATGAACATCTTCTCTGTACATCAAACACAGTAACATAGTGCCATTTAATGTTCCTTTTCTAAGCATCACGCTTCATATTTCTGGTTTCTCACCCCCATTGCCAGAGCTAACCATGTAGGGTTAGCAGCATTAGGCACTATGTATTCCAGCTATACACACATGCATTCCGACAGTGATTTGGGCCTTCAGGCATGACTACCTCGGTCCATACTGCTGTTGTGAAAATGGGGCAAAATTGATGAGCACTGGGCAATAGAAGAACTTTACAATCACATCAACGATTGTTTTTTTGTTGATTTTCAGTAAAGGCGTCACTCGTACATGTAATGTAATGTTTTTAAATACTCTGTAGTCAAAATCTTACATTTTAAAAAGAATGTGCATTTTGAACAATTTTGATAACTATGCACAAAACATTTGGCGGCGACTAATGTGAATATTACTAACTACCAACCGGTAGGTTTCTGAATGTTTCTTCTGTGCACAAGGCTCCAGTGATCCCTGTTCATGCTCATTGATGTGTTCTAATCTGTGCCAACTTCCGTATTTCAATTTTTATTATTTATGTAATGCAATTTACTTTGAATTATTAGTTTTAAAACAATTTTTTTACTTCATTTCAATGTGATTTCTTAGATTTTTACTATTTTAAGTGTTACATATTTTGATTTTGGTATTTTCCTCCAAACTCTGTAATGTCAACCTATATTATCCATTAATTAACCAGAAAAACCGACATATCTGCGGAATCAACATAACTCGAAATGACGTAAGACGAGGTATACCTATATCTCTCATAACATTGTCTACCATTCCTCAATTCATTTTGTTCCATGACTGGCCAGAGACTTCTGGGAGAAAAAAAGACTTGGGTTGATAAAAATCTTAATACCAAGTTCTGTGCAGATGCACCTAGGTTCAACCTTTCTCTTCAGATGCTTCCGTAATTTGCGTTTAAATACATCCCATTTAAATGTTACTCCACCATGCAACAGCCATTGCTGGTCATTTTATTGTCATCATAATGACACCAAAAGAATCCTCGAACATGCAAACGATGCAATTAAGAGAATAGTGAATGTTAAGGAGTGAAAAATGCTGCACCATCAACAGGACTAAATGAAACTTATAAAAATAGGTTTTATTTTTATTAAAATGTTTTAAATACTTCTCATATAAACCTGTTGAATAGTCACACTTACACAAAGTTCCTTGCACTTCACAAAATGTTTTCCACTTAAAAATTTCCACGTTTCACAGGCTTTGGGGACACACACACTTTGACTGGTCTACATAAGTCAATTACACACAGGTCCTCTGCCCTTGGTGCAACACTGGGGGCCAGTGAAGGATTGACAGCCGATCCCCCCTTTCGGACAGGCATGCCAAGTCCACCTTCAACTTCTGTCACATCCACTGCAAGGCTGACTTCAACATGGCAAGCTTCAGTCCACACACCATGAGATACCAATACAGTGGTTAGCAGGCGAAAATCAGTATTTTCACTGATGCCATTCGGTTGTGTGAGCAGTTGGCCAGGAGGTAACTGAGTATGGAAAGACACACCATTAAATATACCAAAAACAAGAGAGATCATATGAGCATTTTCTTCAGGAGACATATATATATATATATATATATATTTATAGTTTTTATATAGTTTCTTCCTATACCTTTCGCTGAAGAAGGTGGCGGCGATCCACCGAAAAATTTGCAACCCGTGTCAGTGTCTTTTTTATGTGTTCTCATTTTAGTCACACTTGTGACAAAGTTTTATATATATATATATATATATATATATATATATTTTTTTTTTTTTTTTCTATAGCTGAAGAAGGGCCTACATGCCCGAAATGTCCCTGTAAGTCTTCTCTCTTTTTACTTTTCTTTCCCCACCCCCTGTCAAGTGTTTTTATTGTTGTGGCCTATTGGCGAAATTTTCGTTTTGTGTATATATATATATTTTGTGTGTATATATATATATATATATATATATACGCACAGGGAAAGTTTTGCCAATAGGCCACAACAATAAAAAATACACTGGACAGGGGGTGGGGAAAGAAAAGTAAAGTAAAAAGAGATGACTTACTGGGAACGTTTCGGGCATGTAAGCCCATTTATATATATATATATATGGAAAAACTCAAACCATTCCGTCAACTCGATGCTCCCAATCACACGCCAGCAAAGAGTTGTGATGTAGGTAAGGGGCAGAGTTTACTCGGTCGGAGGGGCGGAGTTTACTCGGTCGGAGGGGCGGAGTTTTCTCGGTCGGAGGGGCGGAGTTTTCTCGGTCGGAGGGGCAGATTTGTCTCATGTGGTTTGTGCGGCAGCATCATGTCCGCGAAACGTAAATATTTGGACCTTAAAACCAAAATTAAAATTATAGACGAAAGTGATAGTAACAGGTCTTCAAAGACTGATATCGGGAGGCGGTTTGGTGTGTCGTCATCTACGTTGTTCACAATATAAAAGAACAAAGATAAAATTCGTGCAGCAGTGACCGAACTAGGATGACCTAGCAGCCAAAAACATTTGCGGCATGGGGAACATCCTCAAATGGAATCTGCACTATTCAAGTGGTTTTGTCAGCAAAGGTCTGCAGGACTGCCCATAAACAGTCCGATGTTAAAGGCGAAAGCTGACTACACTTGCACGAAACATGATGTGCTAGCCAATCGACTGAGGTATTTTCTTTTCAAGTGTAAATAAATACTTGATGACACTAATTTACGGTAGATAATTGAATTTGAATCATAGAAACTGCTAGGAATAGGTGACTATGCGAGAAATATCTTCGACCACCGGTACATGCCGTATTTCAGTGAACCTTCTGGCCAATTTTCCCAACTGATGGACGTACTGGTTAACATTCGAAAACTCGACAAAGTTGATATTATCGTCATGACATATTCGCAAAATTATCCAAAATCTACAGTATACCTAATATTTTAATTCCGATTAGTTACGGTGTCTTTACAGCTTTCTTCGGCGATCGAAAAATATAAGAACTGGAAGAAAAACACCGAAACTGGAGGAATTAATATTTTATGTAATGGAAAATGTCCTGTTTCTTTCTTAAAATTAGTTGATATTCCACCAGATTGTGCCTGAAACGACTTTTTTTGCTGTTTACCTTCGTCAAATACCAGGGAAACAAAAGAAAAACGGTAAATACGAACGACTATGAGAATTAGGTGGCTTTATTCAACACTTTCGGATACAACTAGCGCTCGATTTAGTGAGTGATTTCCGAGGGATTGTGAGCACTTGTCAAACTGGGCTTCCGCTGTATATATAATTAACATCAGGCAGGTTTAACTAAATGCACAAATCACAACGATTTCTTAGATTACTTTCATTATATTTAGTAATCAAATATGACAACTGAAATGTTAAACTAGGTTGTTAAAAAATTAAAGCAAAGGACATTAATCGGCTATATTTTCCTGTGAGAAATGAATTTTAGTTTTTCTCTATCTGAAATACTCATATTATGAAAATGATACAACTAAAAGCAAGATAAAAATCCAGCTTTCCTAAAAACTAATTAAACAAAAAGACTATGACTATAAAAACTATGACTATAAAAACTTCAATCCTTATTGCAGGTACAATCAATATTTTCCTTAATTATGATCTCAGTGATATCAAATTGAATCTAGTCCATCAGGATGAGGAGAAAAGAACGCAAGCCCCCTTCAGCTACATGACCAGCTTCATAAGTATCAACAGCAACACAAAAGAGGAAGCGTCTGGTAGATTAAAATACAGTGGTACCTTAATTGACGCAAGGAATGTAATCCAGTGAGTCCTTGCAAAATATAAATTGCATATAATAGGGTAATTTAACATGAAGAAGATAGGGGATGCATTTCAAGTACAGATATGACATGTTTAGTGCAAGCTCACTTGGTGCAATTTCCCTGAAGTGTAAAAATCAGTTGACCAGATCAAAATTCTCCCACCACCTATGCCAACCGTTTTTGCCCACCACCTATGCCCCCCACTTTTCTGTTAAAGTATTCATAATTGTGGCACAAAGGGAAATGGAATGTAAATTTAGGTGCATATATTTAGCTAGTTCAGTTACCTTTAATAATCCTAAGAGCAAGGTATTTCATGGATTTAGCGAAGTCTGGGTTATCTGAGAATTTCTCAAAAGGAACATTTATTTTTAATTATTTATTAATTAAAACACTAAAAACAGCAACTTAGGCCTTTACATTGGGTTCCATAAACAGAATAAATTAAAAATAACAGTAATAAAAGAAACAACTGTATTCAACAATATACAATGGGGAAGTCTACTTAGTCCCAGAATCTTATACATATTTTAAAATTAAACCATTGATTTTGTCATGTTCCTCATATAAGCATTTGAAAATTGATTATGTAGTAAATTGCAACATATATTTCACTTTTGCATCAAAGTGAGCCTTGCCCAGATTTGTTGTCACATGCCGTAACGGGTCTAAAGCTGTAGTGCTGCTTATTCACTTCTCTCCTGTACTCTCTCATACTCAAGAAAAAAAAATCCTGACAAAGGATCTCACGAAGTATATCTATATAATTTACCATATGATCTTTATGGAAAGTTAATTGAATACCACGGAACGATCAGGAAACTTTTTTTGATCGTTCTGTAGCATTCGTTCCCTGTGGAAAAGAGGAGTTAATTAAAGCAATGATTGGAACTGTTATGTAAGTTGCAAGAATCCAAACATTGTTGATTGTCATTTTCCTAAAAATACCTGTAAAAAATTTAGGAATAGTACGAGCAAATTTGGACTTCTAGACGTAGCATATCATCAAGTAAGGAGGAGTAAACAGGATAAAATCTTTGTTGTTTGAGGCAGAATTATTCCTAAGCACCTAGAAAAGCAACAGGGACACGTTGTGAAAGCCACAATTCAGTGTAATTCATATTTCTGATTTCAAAACGTTCATCCTGTAACATATTCCTATTCCTTTACATTGGCTAAGGATGTAATACTTGTTTATTGACGTTCACTGTCCCATTCTTAAGCATGGACTATAGCATTCCATTTATGACTATGAAAAGGCACACAAGAGAATAATGAATAATAGTTAAGTAAAAGGAATTGTCTGATTGTGTATTAACGCATTCAATGCGGAGCACATCAATTGACGTGGTCGTTCCCTTCCGAAGTGCTCTCACTTTTTTCGAGCCGATTTTGACGACTTTCATGAAAATCGGGCCCGCATTGAATGTGTTAATGCATTAAAATATTAGCAATTCCATGTTAAATAACCTTTATTCCAGTTAAGCTGATGTCATAGTAAACATTAGATTAAACAACAGCCTGCTGCAATGAAGGTTGCCTCTTTTTGAATTATTGGGATGAAGAATTAATAACGACGAACTCATGAGAAATATAAAGATTATTTAGCCAAGCATAAGGAAACTAGGTTAACTAATGACTAAATTAGGATGCGTGAAAAATACTAATGCACACTGTTCATTAGAAAAAGTAAATATTTACACGGAATTGATAGGAAATCTCTTTACCTCGTGAAGGGAAGGGAGTTATCATATTTTAACGTTTATTTCTAAACAAGCATTGCACCTGACTTATGCAAATTTAATTCATAAGATATTAAATTGGCAGCAGTGCAAATATGCAAGTAGCTGACACGACCTATGATTTGCTGCTTGAAATTACTTATTACATCTGCCATCCTTGGCGAAGATGGGAAATAATGACAGCACGTTGCCATATTTTTATTCATCGAAACATATCAGGGTTGTTAAATCCTTGCCTTACATTATGATTAATTAATATTGTATAACTTAAGAGTGAATAGACTCCAAATTCAAGTTTCTTCCACGTTTCAAACTGGACGTAAACCTACGCTCTCCCAGGATCAACATGAAGCGGCAGCTAATGCCACAAGGCTAATTCACTCACTCGACATCACGGGGGGACGTCGCTACTGTACATTTTGACACCATTCAAAACCATCATCTTTCAACCATCGTATAGAAATGAAACCAAGCAGCGTAGAGAAGTGGGACCAACTGTTAATTGAAGTTTTCAAGCTACATAATTACAGGAAACTAATTTTTACAAATAAGTAGACTTCCCCAATAGGCAAGAATAAGGCGAGGGAAAAAAGGATGTTTAACAGTGTGTTTCATATGGGAGGAAAAGATGTTGCAAAAAGAGAAAAGGTCACGGATAGAGCAAGGGCATTGAACAATGGCAGGAGAGTAGGGATTGTTGGGAGGTGGAAGAACTGAATTTGGGTATGTGACTTACATTACAAGTGGTGTGGGCAGGGATGTGGAGTGAAAAACAGGAGAGAAGATGATCAGAGTGGAAGGACCTGTTCATGATGGAGTGTAGGAATTTGAGGTCTGAAATCAGCTGGCCATGGGGGAGGGGAGAGAGGAATTGAGATGATACAATTTCTTCATGTGAGCTATATATAATATATCTATAGGGCACGAGATGACAGACTATGGCTACAAAGAGATTTGGGGGTGGTGGAGTAATTTGAGTGTATTGGGGATGAAGTTGACCAGATGGGAGAGCAATACTCATGATGGGCAGTGTACATCCAAGAAATAGATTTTAGGGCAAATGGGTCTTTAATTTCACCGAGTGGATAAAGAACCCCCACAATAGACATTGCCTTTTTTGAAATATGTACCTGTAATATGGTCATTGAACACTAACTTTTGGTCAAAGTGACCCCTAAGTCATTGTGGAACCTGTCAGAAAGTATAGGGTGATTGGACAGTTGGTATGTATATAGAGGAAATTGTTTTGTGTTTTAAGGAGAAAAACATTGCAGCAGACTTCTGGATTCACATGCTCTTTCCATTTTGCGCACCAGCTATTTATGAAGTTATTTTAGGGAACCCAATGACACTGATGACTTTAAATCACTTTCCATGAGGTAGGGAGGACCTTCTGAGTTAAGGGTTAATAAGCACCAGCTGGGAATCTGGGGTTTCTAATCCCAAATGAGGCCAATGACTGGTTTGCATTGATAATTTTACTCAATTGTGAGTTAAAATGCTCTTGTTCAACACAAATATGAAGAGTGAAAAAACTCATTCAATACATTCCTTGACCTAAACTGTCCTAGGATAATGACAAAATTGCTGTGGTGCAGTGAGGGTGCCAGGAGAAGTTTTAGTTGACAGTCGGCACCACAGCTAATTGCTCTAATAAAATTTGTAAAAAATAAAGCAAGATTATAGTGATTACATCAACAAATTATTCATACCTGGCCAGGCACTACTGGAGTTGTGGTTGCAACAGGCAATGGACGAAGATCTTTCTTTGGAGGAACAATAAGCCTTGTTTGCTGATCTGGATATTTCACTTTTATGCGAAGAGTTGAAGGAGCACGTAAGTTACTAATCTCAGCATCCAGTGGTACAGCCAACACAAGGCCAGCAGTGAATTTTAGAATGTTATCACCCTCACCAGTAGGCTCTGTGATCACAGCTGTGGACATTCGAACCTGCAACAATAATTGTGGCATAATGACTTACCAGTAGGCATTTGTTATCAGTAAGATGATGATAATAATAATACTAATCTTTATTATCCACTGATCATATGTACAAAAAATTACATTGATATAGGACTCATCACCAGAAAATATGCACATTTATTCCAATAAAGTTGTCAAGATTAATGAGTACACATATTGATACATATTAATAATAAGTCTACATAATAATTTTAACCTTAAATTTTGTAAAAAATATAAAAAATTTTAAATTTTATCCTAAGGAGTATGCAATGAAAGCACGATTCAGCATCACCCCATCAAACTCATTTACACGTGAACTACATATCTTAGCTTTAATAAGTTATGTATACTGTTATCTGATTTCAAAATATTTATCTTTGTGGTTTAGCTTCATGTATTTTGGTGTCCCAAGGTATACAGTCCTTTTTGGGAAGGGGAGGAAGGACACAAGGGTGGGAGTTCTTGCTAGACTTTAGCAATATCCCTTGTATCCTCCTAAATTGCCATGGGATTTAGGAAGCCTGGGTAGCATAGTGGTCTGTGCATTGGCCCACCAAACCACAGGTCCGTAGTTCAATTACCGGTCCAGGCTGATTTTTTCCTGTGGCAATTGGGTATTTTCCAAAATTTTAAATTTAAGTAAACGGATCTTTATATGTTACTTTAATTCAAACAAGTTTGCGGAGTGAAAATAGTTTTAAAATTGATTCAATATTAATTGAGATATTTAAGATTAAAATAGTCGAAATTTCAAATTTTTTTACTCGGCTGCGAAACGAAATCTGATTGGCTTGACGTCATTTTCGCTGAGCGATAGACAGCTGTGAGGGAGAAAGTGAAGAACTGTAGAAGAGACCGTATATTTAAAGAGTTTTCATTGAAAACAAAGGCTATGGCGTGTAATGGTTTTATTTAAACCACATCAGATAATTTACCCAAAGTATATATGTTTATGGTAGGCGTTTTTATGAAGAAGGACGAGCGATTTACTGCTTCCGAAATTCGTGGAGCTTAAGTCCAAAAACTGTAAGCATTAAGTTTGCTTGTAAAATCGTCATTACTGTTGTTTATCATTTTAATGCATATAATTATGTATTTGGTGTATGAGCTTTATTAACTGTTTTTCCAATACACTCATAATCATTATAATACGTCGTTTTATTTCTCAAAGTCCATACCAGTCCATGCAACAGTAAACAAACAGTACCTTAAGCCTGAATCACACGATCATTTTTCAGGGATAGCTCCAATGATAGCTCAAGGGATAGCTCAAATGACAGCTCAAGGGATAGCTCAAATGATAGCTCGAGCTGTCATTTTTCCGGTCACACGATCATTTTTTCTGTAGGTGCTCGCATCATTGCCGGGAAATTTGTCCTACCACTTTTACGTTTACCGAGCTAGTTCGACCAGAAGTCACTTGCGGCGACACAATCGCGATTTGCTTCCCTTCGCTCTGATTGGCTGAACTTCAGATTCATGTACGTGTTCAGGGACGGAAAAAGGGACAGGACCAAATGATGGAAAAAGGGATGGCAATCCCTATCATTGCCGCTATCCCTGAAAAATGATGACGTCAGAGCTGTAGGGAAAGCTATCCCTTGAGCTATCACTGGAGCTATCCCTTAAAAATGATGGAAAAAATGATCGTGTGATTCAGGCTTTAGTAACATATCAACATAACACAGTACTTGCCAAATATTTACGCTGCAAATACTTAACACATTTAAGACGTTAATTTGTGATTGTTTGTAGAGGTTTCTATAAATAGCTTCTCTGCTATAGAAATGTCTAAAAATAGATTCTCATCTCTTAAATGTCTATTCAAAGTTTAATTTAAGTGTTGCTTTATTATAAAGATTCTCTTGAGAGTTATGGTGGTAATGCTATAGGATACGTCTAAGTGAAGAGAGATAGACCACTGTGAACAGTCATTGCAAGAGTATGTCCAGAACACAAAGTGCGAAGTAAAGCATACATTGTGCAGGTGGATATTGAGGAATCCAAGGAAGGCATTTCAAACATTCAATGTCGTGATTGCGTGAATGCATTTCTTGTTCGGTGTTTTCACCGATATATTTGTACATTGTGGCACAATTCACCATCTACATATGCCATTTAACACGTTCAACCCGGCGTACGATTTTCTATGCTGGCCCTGGAGGCGGCGCTGCAACCAGTAATAGAGCGTATCGGGCGGCGGGTTTATAAGGAAAAGTTTTATATTTTTCAATAAATTTTCAATATATTTTTTTTTTTTAATGTACTATTTTCTAATTCACTGTTTACATACAGTTTTAAACGTTATTTATCACGTATCCACTGTGAAGACACAAAACCCTTTTATCGAAATTTCAGTGTCAGGCGGCGTGACCCACCCGTGGGCACGGCAAGAATTGTCATTTTTTCTCAGTCAGTAGTATTTAGAGGGATCAAGTGGTTCTAACACTCAAATCCCTGCTGAGAATGTCTAACAATGATAATTTTTATGCTTCTTAGCTTTCAGATGAATACTATGTATCCTCAAGATTACATTGTCCAATGCTATTTTAGTCCATCCCTCAAATCGGAAGGAATACAAATTGTTCGTCCTGAGGTACTGTTACATTGACGTGAAGATAAAACTGCGAATCACTGCTCTGAGACTTTTATTGCATTCCGATAACTAAGTAACTACAATGTTTCAAAGTCCAGTATCAATTATGTATCCACAAGATTACATCGTCCAATGCTATTTCAGTCCATCCCTCAAATCGGAAGGAATACAAATTGTTCGTCCTGAGGTACTGTTACATTGACGTGAAGATAAAACTGCGAATCACTGCTCTGAGACTTTTATTGCATTCCGATAACTAAGTAACTACAATGTTTCAAAGTCCAGTATCAATTATTTTACGATCTGTTCAGTCCTCTCCGCTGGTTCTCTTTGCATTAGATCAGTCAACATATTCCTTACAGGGAGTCGTTTTGCAGATTGTATCAGCATCAGGTTATAACTCATCTTACTTATAGGATAATTCGACCCAAAGGGTAAGATAGTACTTGTAATGGAATTCACGGCATTGTATAACTGAACTGAAATATTAGTTTACCGAAATATACCAATATTATTTTATACTGAATAGGTTTGTCAGGATTACTAAGATATTCAGTTATAAGAACGCAAGAAGAATGTAGGACCTGACAAGAACTGACTGGACTGACTGGAAGGACAACTCAGTTGTAAGATAATTCAACCCAAAAGGTAAGATAGTACATGTATTGGAATTCACGACATTGTGTAACTGAGTGAGATGAAAATTTTGAGTTTACGGAAATATACCACTATTATTTTATATTGAACAGGTTTGTGAGGATTACTGAGATACACCGTAATAATAACACATGAAGAGGGAAGGACCTGATGGAGATTATAATTTTTAGTCTAAATTGTCTAACTCTTTTGTTTCACTTCTGACTGTGAATATGAAGAGGGGGTTGGATCCGACTTGCATTAGTAAGCTTATTGATGACGACTCAGAAGACGATCTGAATCAACCAAGTTGTTCGCGTAGGCAGGTGGTTCGTAAAAGAATACTCTATTCATCTGAATCAGAATCGAGTAATTTCAGTTCAGAGACATCAGATTCATCTAGCGATGAAACTCAAGAAGTGCCTAACACTGAGTGGGGTCCAGTAACTACGCGTACGTCCGTACTAGAATTATACTGCCAAGATCTAGAGCTGCCATTGTCGGAAAATAACTACGGAAGTCCTCTTGATCTGTATAAGTTGTTTCTTACAGATGATATGCTGGAGTATATCGTAAGAGAAACTAACAAATATGCTGAAGAATTTACAAACTTACATACTAAAAATGAAGTAGGCACTTACCGAAAACATCAGCAAATTTGGGTACCGGTTACCCTCGGAGAAATGAATAAATTCATAGGTATTTTACTAATCATGGGTGTTGTTCATATTCCAGAAATTCGTCTGTATTGGTCGAATGATCCTATGTACATGAACACACTAATAAAAAGTATTATGCCTAGGGATCGCTTCCTAGCCATTCTAAGGTATTGGCACTTTTGCGATAATAATCAAGCGCGATGTGAAGATCGCTTACATAAGATTAGCTCAATTCTTTATAAAATAAATGAGAATTTCCAAAAAAATGTGAAACCTGGAAAAGAAGTAGTGATTGATGAAAGCATGGTTCCCTGGCGTGGGCGTCTGATATTTCGCCAATATATACCGGGTAAACGACATAAATACGGAATCAAACTTTATAAGCTTTGCCTTCCCGAAGGCTACACTTATAATGTGATTGTATACTCTGGTAAAAGAGGATATTCATCTGAAAAGGGACATGCACACGACATTGTTATGAAGCTTATGAATGGACTCCTGCATGAAGGTCGCATATTATACACGGACAATTTCTACACGAGTGTTCCTCTAGCTAAAGAGCTATTAGAGAAAAATACATACCTGTGTGGTACAATACGCTCCAATAGAAAACACTTACCCAAGGCCGCAAAACTCAAACAAAAAAAGGGTGAGATATTAGGTCTACAAAATTCAGATGGAATCAAATTTGTTAAGTGGACAGACAAAAGGCCTGTACTCATGTTGACAACCTGTAAAACTCATAAATGTAC
>OY754333.1:121527071-121714571 GCA_963573305.1 Pyrrhosoma nymphula
ATCTCCCAATTCCACAGATTAAGTCCGCCTACCATTTTTTTTACAATTAAATATTTTGCCAACGCCGTCTTTGGTAAGTATTATTCCATTTCAGCGCGTTTACTAATTAAATGCATGAGTATTAAAAACATTTGCAACAACAACACTGGCACCCAGGAGCCACCAACAAGGAGCTACGTATCGGAGGGCAAGAGAAAGTTCAAGTAGATAGATAGAGAATTAATGCTTCACGGAAGGCCCTTTCTAATCAATCTCTTTCCCTTATGGGAGACAAGGGGGCGTTTCCTTCGTAACACGTGATTTGTTCTCCTCACCCTCAAGGATAAGCAACGGTTTTACCACGCCATAGCGAACAACAGTGCGGCACAGTCGAGAGAACACTATGAAATGACACTTATGGGAACGAATGCCGCATGCAGTTCCCATTAGTGTTAACTCGGATCTGTGGCAGTTCCACCAGATTAATGTTTCCCTTCCATTTCTATATCTAAGTGTCCTTTCGGGCGACGTTTTTCGAGGTCGTCACTCTTGAATGCGCGCATAGATTTTTTGTCTCTTTCTGCTATGCTAGGTTTCAGGCATCGTCTTCGACTTTCCATAAATCATTAGTCTGTCCAGATGAAATTCGAGACGTGGGCTCCGGAACTAATGGATTTTAACACTCCTTCTTTCATTTACTCAATTTGCCAGTGCAGTAAACAGGTTCAGCATACCTTTATTCATGGATGGACTATATGCATAATACAAGTCTAAGGACTTCATTCATGCATAGACTCAATATGCCCTTTCTTTCCAAGAGCGCTTCAAAAAACAAATAAAGCACTCCATTAAAAAGGGCAATGAATGCCTACAGATCGAACAAAAATGTCCTAGAACTAATGATCGTTCATAGGATATACATGGCATTTAATTGATATTATTTTATTAAACTGATTAGAGGAAGATCAGGGATGGTGCATGAATAAGGGCTAAAAAGAAACTTGGTTCAAACGTCAATTCCTTACTCTGCCATATATATTCTTGCCATCTAAATTCCCATTATCAGGATATTGTCTACTCATTCCCTTTTCTTTCGTCACTCAAATATTATTAAACTTTCATAACCCACTTTTTCTGCCATCATTTCTGCCTGTAATAATTCATTGTAAAGGAAAATATTTAATAAGATAATTCTTTGCCAAGACGAGCTGACTTTCATAGCCAACAATTAAGAGGACCTTCAAAGGCATTCTGAGAACTCGATCAAAAACTATCTGTAAACAAAACGAAAGTCATGGCTTTCCCAGGAACCAATTAGATCACAAATATTAGTAAATGGTACAGTTTTTGCGCAAACAATACATATTAAATACATACGTTGCGACCGTATGTGTGACTACAGTCAAGACATAGAGCCTAAGATAAACAAATATGCTGATAAACACTGTTAATGGTGCGATCACAAGAACATTGACAAACAAAACGAGAACGGAAACCTTGTTAAGGTTAAAAAAAATACAACTTAACTTACACTTACATTAAGGGAAAGAAACACGAGTGACAAAAAAGAAACATAACAGCAGAATACGAGTTCAAGAAATTACATTTTTTCCGAAAAGTCAAAGGGTGAACAAAAAGAGATCACACTAAGGATGAAGTCCTTACCACCATTTAGATATATTTAAATTAAGGAATAAAAGAGCATAGATGTAAGTAGAAAGGCCACTTCGACCAAATTGACTGAGAGAGATTACCAGATCGAGATTTATAAGCACACAAAAAGAAGAACCAGGGAAGTCCTCATGAGAAATTGCACAGTAACTGTGTATAGTATAATACGTGAAGGGGAGAAGAGGAAATAGTACTAGGTATTCAGATAATTTACACCTTCATTTCATCTAGGTCGTAGGCCAAGAAACACGTAGCCAGGGAGTCAGATGATTTCGCCCGCGTATGAGTCGGGTCCTGTGTACCGAACAAAGAGTAAGACCTCCCTAAATGTCATCATGTTTGGAGGAACTCCCATTTCATTTCTCCCAACTACTCAGTTCCAATACGCTTTTCTTATGAATGCCACTCACAAATATTGACGATTAACTCTGATCAACTTATTTTCTGATGGGTCCCAAATATTGACTGCATATTCTAAGAGCGGCTTTACAAACATAAGGTTAACATAATTCTCTTGCTCATTACATTTATCCAACAACCGACAAATTAACTCAATTTTTTTTATTCAAAGTTGACCTGCATTTTCTTCCTATGTGCGCGCCCTTAATTTAGAGATGATGGCTATCGTTACTGATGAGATGATCTCAACAGAAAAAATTAATGTATTAGACATACATTATTCCTTTATCAGGAAAATAAAAATCAATTCCTGAGGTTGTCGAAATAGCAGTTAGGATGAATTCATAAGCTCACAATGGCACGAGCCCAAGCACTGGGAGCATATTAAATTTTAAGTTTTTTTTTCATCTCCATTAAGAGGGTCTTCTCAAGTGTTTGGGGCGGGGAGTTGGTCAAGGATGCCATCTGCAAGGAGATGAGTAGCAGACCAGAAAAGTGCTTCCACTCCAAGCCCAGCAGAGCATTAAACGCCTAACGGTCTTAAGAATGATTTTAATGATTCACGACTAGTAGAGGCTGACACTATTTTAAGGTAGAATACGGAAGCGACCTCATTAGCTCCAATCTTTGGCGTCGAAAGACCATTAAATGGGAGGGAAATGAAATAATATGAACTGGGGCGATTTTACATTCACAATAACATAGCAAAAACGGATTTGGGGCATCAAAAAGAGCTAAACCACGACCGTCAGAAGCAATTGCAATTCTAGGCCTGACATGTCAGTTGGAACACCGGTCAGACAAAAGAGTCTCTCAACCTTTTTGACTGAGAGCCGCACTATCAATGAGATCTTACTTCCGCGACACACAATGAAATAATAAATCAATTCACCGGCCCCGGTGGAGGCGGGGTAAAGTCCTTACCTAACAGCCCAAGGGTTCGAATCCCTCATTGGTAAAATCATCACCTTTCAAGGCATGGTTGTGTGCGTCCGTTTTTACCGGTAAAAACACCTTTAGTAAAAGACCCTTGAGGCTGTTCTCAGAATCATATGAAGTATAAAAATACTTTTCAAAATTTCACAAAAACTCTTTGTTTTTGTTTGCGACAAAACTGGACGGCATTCGTGGTACATAGTGCATCGTGCCACGTCGATGGAGGATGATAACATACATGTGACTCCAAGAATACTAAGAGTAAATAATACATAAATGAAACATCATCATCAATAACATGAAGAGTCTCTCCGACACTAGTTTGCAGGGCAACTATTTTATACTATATCTTCCCCATTTCACGATGATTGCTCACTGTCTGGCGAAACGCGGTAGAACGAAATGCTATTCGACTATTTTTAGAGGCCAAAGTATTTTAGATTAGAGCAGTGGTTCCCAACCTTTTAAATTCCCCATACCCATACTAAAATTAAATATGTTCACCCACCCCTAATAATGTTCACCCACCCCTAATGAGTAATATTTCGCATACCTTAAAGCAATAATTTATTTAAGAATAAAAGTGAGGGTGACGACAACAAACTTATATAATCAATTTTTAATAATATATGAACAAAAATAAAATACATGGAAAAGAAAAAATAGTACAACAAATGAAATGCTGCATTAACCCTACAAAATGGTAGCCTAAATATAAAAAAATACTGAAATGTACGCTCGCACCCCCAAGAAAAAGGTTAACCAAAAGGAAGACCCGGATCGGAAACATGAACGGGGAGAACCGGGGGGAGCATGGGGAGTCCAAAAACCAACGTGGCAGCATTTTCAACTCATCTTATTTATTAATTTTAAGTATTTATTTTACATTTGCACCGACTTCGTGGAGAGAGAAGCGGATTGGAGCATCAAGGAGTTCCCTATCCGCAATGGAAACAATGAATTGGACAAAAAGCAAAATTGTTGATTGTCTGCCGTCACGTGAACCGACTCTTCATAAAATTTAATTAAATTACACCCTTAATATCTTGGAAAAAAGCAGACTTAACTCTGAGGTACGATGATGTAATTAGGAAGAACCATTCAAACTAATTACATAAAACCTGAAAAGAGTTTACCGGAACTCAATACGTTTACAATCGCTGAAAATTTTAACAGGCATTCGAAAGATCCTAGTTCCAAATCCAAATGTTCATTTTTTTCCCTGGGAATACATATTCGCACCCTGAGGAAAGAGAATGAGATTAGTCTGCTGGCGTTTGAGATGTAGGTGTGAAGGAGAATGGAGTGGAAGTTCGAGAAACGGAAAAAGGAAGACGAATGAGGAAGTGCTTGGCATGGTGGGTGAGGAGAAGAAACTGCAGGAGGAGATTAGGAGGAGGCAGAGAAGATGGTTGTAACAGGTAATGAGGGGAGATGGGATGCTGAAAGCCGCGGATGAGGGGAGGGTGTAGGGTAACCGGTAAAGTAGAAGGAATAGAGTAGACTTTATGAATGGGATTAAGATACGTAGACGGTACGCAGAGCTGAAAAATGAAATATTGTGGGGAGACAATGGCATGCGGCTATAAAAGATTAGCGTAGATATTACTACTTCCAACAATACCTACCTCAACCGGTAGATCACCACTAATAATAAAATTATACACTTCTGCATCAAATGATACCCACAAGTACGACAGTTGATGCTTGAGACAGCGATCATGACAGCTTATTTGTGATCAACATTCCCACCACATTGTTGCGCTAAAAATAACATCGAGTTCGCTCACGCGAAAACAAAAAAATAGAAATCGAAAATATTAAACTAAGTACGAAGAAATTGTTTCGGCGGGAGCAGAAGTTCAGATATCCATGACGCGACGAAGCAGCAGTTTTAAAAGGCCTGTTGGTTGGACAACACCATCGCCTCTGCATGAAAAGAAGACCCCAATTATCTAACCCTAAAAAAATGGAATATTAATAGACCGTGACGGCAATATCTTAAGTCGAAATCCTGGAATGAATTAGTGAGAAAACCAAACTTGAATTGTGAGGTTCAAGTTCATAATAATGGATGATAAAAATGTATGTTCTACTCCGTCGGAAACAATGAGTGAACTTAACCCAGGTATAAAATTGGACGCCTTGAAGAAGTACAGAGCACTTCCCACTCTAAATAGAGAACCAAAACTAACCCGAGACTACAGTCAATAGAAAATCAAAGGAGCTCATTTCCATTTTTCAATAAGACTCAATCGGTTCACTTTTTCAGGTAAGGTAGGAAGGGGATAAGAATTATATTGGAAAATATCAAACGTCTTTCTGATAATCTCTCAAATTTTATCAGTCTACATTGGAAAAATATTAAATGGTCTCTCATGTGATATCTTTAAAAATATAACCTAAGGAAGTTTAGGTCCCCTAAATAAGTTGGCTTATATCCCTGGTAGATTATGAAAGTGAGAGCGTATATTTGTATTCCCTTCACTCTTTAAGCCCTTGGACATGTTTAATTTTTCTCAAAACATTCAACAATTTCAGTTTTTTTATTTAAACTGTAGTCGCTCATGATAAAAACCTCCCATAAATCCTGGATTTATATAAGTTTTAAAACATAGCTGGTTCATCCCGTTTTATAGATTTAACAAAAATATTATACAACTCTTTTACGGGAATTTCCAGCATGAATAACAGGCATTTACTATGTACTGCCCTCCAAGAATACTAACGGTCGAGAATCAAAGGGATCCCGTATCAGAAGGATAAATTCAATACTCAAATTTCACGTCGAGGGCCGATATAAGGAACGAATTCCCGCACATGAGGGAATGCCGAGGGTGCCTTACATAACAAGTATACCCGCACGGCTGGAGTGTGATGTGACAGGATTTGAGGGGAGTGCGGGCGAGAGAATGGAAATAGGGGTCGGTTTGTTTTCCCTGCGAGGATGTCGGATCTCCTTTCCCCGCCACTAACTCCGTCAAACCTGAGAGGCTGTCGGATCCAAGCGGACTGTTAAAACCGAAAAAAGCCCTCACTAGAATGCGGGACGGAGAAAGGTAATCCAATGAGGGACACCCATATGTTTGCTTTAGATATTCATTACGAGAGCGGAAGACGAGTTACTCAAGAGCGGCGGCAGGGGTGTGATTAAGAGTTGACGTCAACAGGGGAACCAACAGGGCCAGTTGAAAGTTTTAAACCTTCACCACAGTCATATCCACCAGCATGTTTTCGCGACAGAAATGCTTCAAATGACGACGAGTTGGGAAACCTAGTTTACTAGCTGGCTAAGATGATTATGCCATTCAATCATCCAAGCCATTAATAAACCGGAGCAATCAGAGCGCAGCACTTGGTAAGAGGCATACTAATTCCTCCCGTTCTCAATACATTTCATAATCCCCTCCACGCCACCCAAAATGAAGTACATACGTAAGGTAATAATATGTTTTACGCGTATTTTGTCGACGCATCTTTCAGTTTATTACCGGTCTTTTCGGATTCGCCCGACAGAATTTCGCCTCCGTGACGATGTTTCGAAAGTACTCTGAAAACCAATACGTTACCCTGTAACTAACACGGTCATTGATCAAGTCCCTTCTTGAGAATGGGTGTCAAGTCACTTGCTGATATTAAGAGAAATACTTCGTGATTATTTATAATCTAAATTTTGTAAATGAATACATTATTACCATTTTTTATAACTTCCGGTGATAATTAAAAATATTCCATCGAGTTTATACATTAATTTCCAAAACAACATTTTTTTCATAGACATCATAACATGTTATCACTTACTCAATTTAAGCTCTAAAGAACTACTTTTCTACTTTTTAACTTTTATATCGGATTAACAGGTAGATGAGCCGTCAAATGTTTTTATTCATTTAAGTATTCTACCAGCTGATTGGTAGGTTCTTGGACAGTACCCATCCTGCATCCCAATTTCATAGACATTGTCTCGCTTTCCCTCCAAAGGATGTCCCGCCATTAGATCCCTCTTCAATTCCTCATATCTTCTACCTTATCTTATTTCGTCCAGAATTCCTATCCTCTTCCTTCCTCTTCCACGCTTCCCCAGTGTTCTCCCCTCTATCACCATGCCCTCATGCCGCTTCAGCATGCCCTCTCCTCTCAAAACCTCCTCCATCCATCTCTTCTGCCTTCTCCGAACCTCTGCCACAAGGTTCCTCTCTTTTCCAACCGTATCCAATACCTCCTCGTTTGTCTTCCTCGCCACCCAGCTCATCCTCTCCATCCTTCTCCAAACCCACATCTCAAACGCCTCCAGTCTACGCACATTCTCCCTTCGAATGACCAAATCACCCGCGATTGTTTCAAGAGTCTCCGTGGCAAAAAAAGTCTCGCCACCATCTCGTCAAAGTTAATCATGGGGGGTCCACTTCTGGAAGAAGCGTTTTCTTGAGCTTACACGAGCGTGTTTTCGTGGCACGCGAGCGACACGCCACAAGGCGATCCAGCCACAATTTGTCAACGGAACGACGAACTTGGTGACGTGTCCCCCCAACCTTCGTGTCAACTATCGACTTGATCAGATTCGGGTAGTCTTCTTATGCGTCCGGGCTGGAGCTGGGGAGGACTTCAGCTAAGGGGAGGAAGGACACGGCTCGAAGAGCACCACGTCCAGCAAAGGTGTCACGGAATGGCATGTCCGTCACGAAAAAAAAAACAGGTTTGAATAAACGAGCGCCCTCTTCGAATGACATAACTAAGGCTCTTCTGACTTGCGTTCTCTGGAATGCCAACCTAATTTTGGAGAAAACCATTCCCCTGACTAATAACGCATGGCTGAGATATCGAAGTGAGATGAGAAGTTTTAATTGCTCAACAACTCACTAATCAATGGACTTGACTTGTTCTAATGAATCCCTACTTCCCAGAGACCTCCATCGCTCTTTTAACATCCATTTTTCAAAGGCCGATTTTTGAAACTTTTAAGAATCCGATGAAATGATGGCATTCGTATTAAAACTGATAAACGCACTGCTTGACTTTGTTTAAGTAGTATACGCAGAATATAGTGCATTTCACACTAGAATATATTTTCAAACTGCACGACGCAGTTCACTACCGTGTATAATACTATGTGCTGCCAGAATGTATCACGTTTTTCATAAATTATGGACAATGCAAACACGGGATTGTAACGGCACGACAATCAAGAATAAAATACAAAAATATCCGTCTCATGTATTTTCCACCACATCTACCCTTAACACAACGCGATAACTTTAATTTTTACAAGAGTACTACCGGTCACGGTAGGTAATCACGGGCTGTTTACATCCTGATTTTCAACCTTTCTACGTCTCCTACCCTAGCTGTTCCTCCCTTCAGCTCACCACAATGTGATAAAATGTGACTATTTTCAGACACCGATGCATGAACGTAATAAAATAATCAAGCCAGAATAATACTCATATACTGAATATCATAATGATGACGATAATACCGTAAATTCCAAACCGGAGGTAATTAAGCCTTTTTTAAAGACTTAATTACCTCTGGAGTGGGAACCCACATATTCTAAAACTGTATCCCAGCAAATAAAGAGCTTGCATAGATGGCGACCTCCGATTGCCGTCCAGAGGGCTAACCCCGCCCAGCGTGAGGACAGACGTCTGTCCACACAGTCCGTCCAACAAGCCGTCCGTCGCCGCCGCCCCTTGGCAAAGTCGTTCACGGAACGCTGCCTGGGAAACCTCGCGCCCCTGGCTTCCCTCCGATACCCCCGGGGGCCATTCCTTCGTCCCCTCTCGCTCTCCGTGCCCGACTTGCTCCCATCCCCCCGTTCCCGCAATCCACCTCCCCCCCCCCAGGCCCCAAACCAGAAGAGCCCAGAGGAGCGCCATGTGCAAGAGGGTTGCGGCAAAGGTGTGACTACTGGCGCGGAAGGGTGGGTTTCTTCCGGGAGGGGGCGTAGGGAAGGTTCAGTTCTGCGGTGGTGAGGATGAGTGGGTGGAGGAAAGAAGACTGGCGGCAGACATTGCAGCGGAATAAAACGTGCTGCAAGCTCCATTGAGTACTAACACTCAAATAGTCCTAATTTTAATAAATTTCTTTTGGTTTTCTGCGATAAAATTACTTTCTGATAAACAGTTTCGTCGTGCTATTCTGCCGGCTTCGTCAGGCTTTCTGAATCAAGAATTGCAAATAAATAAACAAACTTCGGCGGTAATTGTGTAACATGATTAATTAATACTTGAATTTTGCAAAAGTCTTTTCCACGTATAAGGAAGTTGTTAGTCATCCTCTCTGTTTAGGTTGTAGGTCTTTATTCTATTTGAATGACTTTCCTGATGATGGCTACAAACTTACTTATACGTGGAATAGATACCAAATTCAACTATCAAGTTTAATTAATCAAGTTACATAATAACCACCAAAGTTTGTTCATTTATTTGTGATTGTTGATTCAGAAAGCCTGACGAAGCCGGCAGAATAGTACGGCGAAACTGTTGCTCAAAAAGTCATTTTATCGCAGAAAACCAAAAGAAATTTATTAAAATTAAAATGAACTGTGAAGATCTACGAAAAACATTCAAATAGCCCTGTCTCCATCAACAAACTAGGATTTCTCAAGCGAATAGTAGTAAGGTCCTCGGATGAAAAGGTGAAAGAGATATGCTAATTTACCCTGGTGAGACCACATCTCGAATACGCGACGAGCATCTGGGAGATAGGCACACAAAGATTTAATTCACGAAGTAAATAAAATACAAAGGAAAGCCGCATGCAGAGTTATGCGTATGCTACGAGCGAACCGTGTCACGCAGCAGATGAATAGGTTGGGAGCCGCTAGACACTAGGAAGCTACACGCTAGGCTTAAATTACTAGAAACATTGAGATCAGGAGAGTTTCAGTATGACAGTGAGGATATCATTTTCACCCCGAGATTTCTCTCTATTACTGCGATAAAATAAGTGAGATACACTGCAGAACTGATAGTTAGAGAAATCCCTTCTTTCCACGCACCACTATTGTCTATAAGAAAAACGGAGCGTGACACCAAGACACTGCGTTAACACACAATTCACTTTTATCTCCTCCCCCTCCCTTTTCACTCCCCTTTACTTAGTTCGTGTCCTAAAACCTATCACACGCCCCTGTGACGGCTGGGAGGGTACCTATATGTAGATGTAGATATTACCCTTCCAGCCTCCGCAGGGGCATGTGGCAGGGGGTGTTATGGGGGAAAGGAAAAAGAAAGACGGATCGGAAGGACGTGAGTAAATTGCATGTAAATCAAGTGTCTCAAGGTCTCGCTCTTTTTTTGTTTTAGTCAACAAGGTGCGAGGAAAGAAGGAATTCTTGCACTTTCGGGTGGTTGGAAATCTATCTCTCTCATACTGACGCTTCTGTGAGCTCTAAGAGTGTGAGGTTGAAAAAAAATCCTCGGCGTCAAACTTTTGGTGCTTTTTGACCGATGTCATCGGTCAAAAAGCACGAATTTTCCGAGCATGAATGATAATTATTTATATTTTACCAATTGATAACTAGGCTTTAATGGCCATCTCCGCGCTTGATATCAAATCCAGGTTCTGTTTTAAAGCTCTCATTCATAACTATTTTACCGCCATTAAGTTTCTTGGAATCCCCTCATATTTTCTGCCTTCCTCCATGCTGTTCTAAATTAGTGTCCTGAAATTCGTTTTATATATGCCTACGAGTCTTATTTAAGTACCTTAGGAAAAGAAGTGGACAAGAGAAGGTGGCTACAGACATGACGACGTATGAACACATACGCAGAGAACATGATAGCAATCGTAACTATCACCAGTAAATCTGAAAACTCTAATGGCCGTAAAAACGGCCATTGGAGTTTTTTCTTTGCTTTAATACTATCACTACAAACAATTGTTTCAATTTCGTGCCACCGCGGTAACAAGTGGGTTTTCATACGAAGATACTAATCCCCATAAGACTCCAAATGGGTTTCAAGCAATAGGTGACATGAAAATTTCTGCCCACATTGAAAAATAACTTGATACATATCAGAGGATCGCAGATACGAAAAAAAACAACGAAAAAAGGAGAGTATTTTTTATAAAAATTAAAAGAGAACTTCGAAGGTCTAGCTACCACAATTTATCGTTCCGAATTGCTTGTTTTCATAGCATTAATACCCGAGATAATCTCTGCACAACTACGGGATTAAGAAGAACAATTGTTTCCTCCCCATAATTCAAAGCGTCCGTGGAGAATCCCACGCTGAAAGATTCCCATGGCAGTCACTCTTCCTCAAGTCCAGTCACACCGGGCCGATCACCCTCGATCTCCTGCAGGCCTCCGGAAACACAGCCCCCAGCGTAATTCCCTAGTGCCTAATAGGTTTCTCATTCATTTTACAATGACCACGCAGAAATCGAACCCAACTGGAAAACGTATTAAAATATTACGGAAACTAGCCATCAATAACATTTTTTTAAACTAATTCGGAGCCTCATGATGAACATAGAATCCTATATTATTCAACTTCTTACTACACTGCTCCGAATCTAAATTATACCTCTAGTATTTTAACGGTATCGCCATTGGGAAACAACTCAACGGCTACGTCCTAAACACTACGAACGCACGGTCTTGCGGGGGGACGGGGGAAAATAAACAGTTTCGATTGAAGCGCATAATCTGATTGACGAATATACGCAAGACACAAGAGGTGGTGTGCGGCAGTCAGTCATTATGAAGTATGTGCCCCCGTTATTCATTTCCCCTCAATTTATTATTACCCCTCAAGGGTCACCTAATATGCCTCCACTAGAGCGGCATACCGATGTCTATAACTTCCGCGATTATATTTTCTCATCGAAAAAGACTTGGTTGAACTTCGCTCTATTCATTCCAACTCAGTTTAAGCCACAGTAATTCAACAAAGACGAAAAATTTCATAATAAAAATAAATAACTGCCTGCTAGTGAACTAAAAATGTTTTCAAAATTCCAAAAGTATTTTAATGGCTGTAACTATTGTTTGTACTGATTTTTCAATCACTGGAGGAAAGGGAAACAAAGAACATTAAGCTAAAAGTTGAAATAAAAGTGATTTTTTCAGGCTTCGAAATGTGGATTTATCATAATGGATTTTGAAATAAACATTGCAAATCCAGTTACGATTCCGATGCTCATACCGAAAAAAATATTATGGTATGGTCTTGTTCGAAAACGTTTTCGTGGGAAATTGCACTTTTTCCTTTCATAACTCGAGTTAATAAAAAATGAAGCCTTTCCACTTCAAGTGTGTCTTTAATGAGCGTTGCGCGGCTGCAGAAATCACTACTTCCTAC
This sequence comes from Pyrrhosoma nymphula, assembly GCA_963573305.1. NCBI lineage: Eukaryota > Metazoa > Arthropoda > Insecta > Odonata > Coenagrionidae > Pyrrhosoma > Pyrrhosoma nymphula. Next base: position 121,539,368 of record OY754333.1, read on the forward strand.
TCAATGGTGTATAACGCCTCTTCATGAGAGTTCATTCCCCAGGCCCTTGTAATGTAACTTTTCTTTCACACTTTAAAGCTACCCCTTTTAATCTCCCTTCCCCCTTCGCCTCAGGGTGTGACGTGGAATGCACGGAAGACAGCTTTTTGGGTCAGTCATCCAGCGGGTGTCCGCTGATACGAAGCCGACCAGTTCGGCCCTTTTTTATCCCAGATTTTCACTTCCTCACGGCGAATCATTTCACAACGTGCGTCCCGAAGCACGCGCCCGGACCGCTCAGCGTTGGACGTGAGGGGAGTCAGAAGCCGAGAGTGTCTCCGAGCAATTCGTGCGTGGAAAGAGACCGTAATAGACTGCACGGAGGAACAAAAGGGTTGCTCCTTCAAAGTGCAGGTTAAGGTGGTTCCACCGTAAAAGGACATTAATGTTATGTATTCATATTAAGGATTATTATAGAAAAACGCGTTCTTTATCTGATATGAACAACAAAATGCTGCCTTTCCATGATATCATTCTCGCAAATTGATCTTGAAATTATATGGTGTTAAATGCTACAGTTGGAGAATCACGGGGAAAATAATATTTTTTTATCGAATATATAAATGCCATTTTCACGGAAAACTGTTTATCAGGAGCAAAAACTCCCAATATTTTTTATTAAAAATAAAATAGATGAATCTTACCGCCTTATTTTTTTTGTTATTAGCTAAATACTGCGATAATTCGTCAATATGTGGTAATTCCATAGAGATGGCGCTGCAGTCGGCATCTTTGGCTATAAAAAAGTGTTCATTTAAAATATATTCGTGAAATAATTCGCACATTTGTACCTTAATTTTGGTTTGCAATAGCTAACGCATGTCATCAGTGAAAGAAGAATTTTTTACCAACTAAAAAAAAGCTGGAATTTAGTATTTGTTTTGACTCACATAGTCGTGGTGGAACCTCCTGAGATGATGTTGTACACTTCATGACGCCAGGCTGAGCCTGAAGAATCTTTTTAGTTTAGAACGCAATCACCATAAACTTGAAGACGTGAACTCATCACGTAAACACAAGAATGGAACTGGAGCTCCCAGTGGGCACAATTAGGAATCGTGTGTACCAAATTCACAATTTAAAAAAATATCCTCCTGGGCTGGGATTAGAACTCATAATCTCCGAATCCGTGCCACGTGCTTCAACCAATTATTACAATTACCTGGGTAGCTTAATTGGCTTAAAGCCCTAGTAGCATATTCGTGGGATCTCCCCTGCCCGGGAGACTAATAGTTTGCAACGAGGATTTCGCACATCTGCGTATATTCTAAGCTCTGTTTTCTCCCGTTTAAATCACATTTCTTTGATTTGTTGGATAAATGGGGAGGCTACCGGCAACTGAGGTCATTTGCGCCACAAAGGACAGGAAGGCATGTTGGTAAGGTCATCGAGGGAATGGAGAAAGGGTGGAGAGAAACCCGGCGTCGGCATTAGCGTACTCTAAACGGAAGGCGCAAAGAGGACTTATGTACCAACCGACAGATGGATTAACACTCTTAAAAGTGCTCTCTACTACATAGCACTCAAGTAGAGATCGGAATTTCGCTTAAAAACTTCCGCCACAACAGGGATTCAGTCCCGGGCCCTCGGGGTAGGAAGCCAATACTCTAGTCACACAGTGACTCTAGTGACTCACACACCACTCCGAAATTCTTTGAATTACAATTTAAGCTTGTAGGATAATAGAATCGGACTCGCGCAGTAAACATTAGACTGTCATGGTCTTTCGTGCAAGTCACGTACGCGAAATAAGAAAATTTCTGATTTAGAGAATCTAACTTCATAGAGTTAGACGTCAACCGGGTGCACAGTGGTTGTGCCCTTGTCATTACGCAACTTAATATTATATTATTACATAATATATATTAACCCGATTCATTTTTTAGTTGTTCTCATTAGATTCACCTTAGATGTTCTCCCATAACTAATCGTTATATGAGATTTCATTCTCACCCATTGGAGAAATAGTGTTGTCAGAAACGAAGAGGAACTCGAGCCTGAGGGAGAGAATCATTTTTGTGCCGAGAATTTTCATGAATAACATAGAAATATTTCCAATTGACATTTAGTGGTATCATATCAAATGTTGTAGAATAGAGAGTTGGGGATTTTATAGGTCGCCACTGGAGGTGGGGACATCGATTTACCCTCCCATGAATTTGACACACCTGGAACAGCACCTTAAATTGACTGTCATCATTTATGATCCACCAAGAACACGAAAAACTCAGGGCTATGGCAGAATATAGGATCTTTTTCCGATAACTCCTCCTCTTTTTAAATCATAATTTTAACTAAATTCCTCCCTTAAAATCATAACTTAGGCTCACACGAGTATAAGTCATAAGAGCCAAAGAATGCCCAGCATCTTCTGCGCGAATGACGAATCGCTTGATTTTGGCATTAACTCCCAATAAGAGTTGCTCTAGCACCAACATTTTTAAAATAGTCTATTCAGGGAAGAATGACCAAGTACCTATTCGGCGAAAAGGTGAATTGTAACAATAAATGTAATCAACGATTTTCCAATTTTTACCCAATGTTTCGTATTACCCACGCCTCGCACCTCAGCTGAGGATTCGTCTTCGTCCCTGAGCCGAGTGGGGTACTTCTCCCGATTGAAAGCCAGACGCAAATAAACACAAACAGGCTCCACGCACGCACACAAAATGCAAATACACACGCGCAGACATACAATGGCGGGAGAAGGAAAAGAGGCCACAGGGAATCGTCCTACCAGAACGAGGAGGGTGAGGGGAGGAAGAGGGAGACGCGGACCCGCCCCCAAACCCCTCAAACAATTACCCCCCCCCTCACCCCTCTCTCTCTCTCTCTCCCCTTCCTCCACAACCGGCAACGAAAAGAGTACAAAAAAATAACCCACAACCAAATTCAATCCAACCCCTTTCCTCAATTCGCCCCCCCCCTTTTCCCTAAACTTCCCTTTTAAAGTTCACAGAACGGAAGTGACGGCGTTGACATAATCCACCACTGTTGCGAGCGGATATGCGAACGTATGTCAGTATGCAAGCTATGAGCAAAACTGCTGACGCAGAGCCGCTAATGCATTTTTCTCAATTTATTGATGCCTATTTAATTACACATCCAGGCCAATAACGATGGTTGTTTATTTGTATGGTGACCGAAAACTGATTATGATTAATTTGCGTTACTGCGAATAGGTGAGTAGGTAGGGAAGGATGTTCTTGAGAATAGTGGAAACATGGCGAGAACTCCGGCTTTTACGACAAAGGAGGTACAAAGGAGTCCACAGTTTAAATTCCCATCCTACAGACGGAATACTACTTAATAATAGGAGTTCTCTACACATAGCACCCAAATAGTGATCGGGATTCCACATACGGGCAACGGCCTGCCACGATGGAAACACCGGTTCCCGATCAGTCACCGAAGTTAAGCATCGTTGGGGCTTGGCTCGAGTTTGGAGGGGTGATCCTCCGATTCGTCCGAGTGCTGTTGCCCCTGTCTGCGCGTGGCAGACAGTATGTGCGAAATGACTTTAGCCGTCGAAGCACGTTAAACACAAATACTACTACTACGATTCCACATACAAGTGTTCGCCACTGCCAGGATTCGAATCCTTTCCATCAGTTGTTCAGCAGCGCCCCTATTTATTTCCAGGCTCACACGAGTAACTAGATCCACACCATGCTCTGTATTCCATAATTTTCTCATCGATTAACATTAGGTAAACTGGATTCAATTGTAGACGTATTAGCACGGCAGTTTGTCAAAAAAGCCTCGTTCTAACTATTCATGATTAATGGAAATTAGGCATTTAACTGTTGAATGTCATCTGTTGGGCGTAATACTACAAAGTCTTCACTCACTGCACGCTGGTTGGCGGTTTGCAGAAGCACGTTAACTTAGGAAAGCACGTAGAAATTGCCACGGGAAAAAATTAACCTGTACCGGGAATCGAACCACGGACCTTTGGCTTTCCAGGACAATTGCAGACCTCTACGCTACCCAGGCTTCCTAATTTCCGTGGAAATTTAGGCGGACACAAGGGAACTAGATGGTAAAGGTCCGTGGTTCGATACCCGATCCAGACCGATTTTTTTTCTCGTGGCAATTTCTAAGTAATTCATCGGCAGGCTCAGGTATTTATTTTTCTCATGTCATTTCTATGTATGTTACGATTTTAAAGAATTTCCTATTTAATTTTTTTCTATAATAAAAACATTAATATCGAACCATAGGGGTTGACACCAACAGTCTACGAATGCTTTAAATGTAAAATTCATAATAATTAGGTACCTCTAGATAAGCTGAGTTAAGAGCTAAGGGTGGAGAGGGAGTCCCGCAGTGTATAAAACAGTCCACATTGTCTGGTCACAAAAATGAAGACTTAAATACTAACTCACTACGAGGCATCTTCTGACAACCATCCAAAATAGAATAGGAGAGAAAAGCAAATAATGTAATCTGCCTACGAAGGAACAAAAGACATCTCGTTTAAAAAAGAGTCATCTACTGACGCCCAGGAGCTCTAACACCGGAGAATCCATATTTGATGATTTCAAGCATAACTTATTGAAAATGAATTATATCCAATTTAATAACAAAAATTAGAACTTTTCCATAAAAATTATGTTTTCTGATCTTGGACCTTATCGAGATGAAACAGGCCGCTTCTATTAAAAAAAGAGATAAGTACAGTTCTTGTTCATTATTCTTATGCAACAGTTCAATAAATCAGCCTGCAAACTCACAAATATCGCATCAATGAAACACTGCAGGACAAAATAGAGAAATCGAGTTATGAATACAATAATCCATAGGAGAATATTCTCAATTGCAGAGTAAGTGCGAGGCAAAAAACAAGCTTTTGGGGGGAGCGGGTCACGAAGGGCATTCATATAGAGGGCGTGGGAGTGAAGTGGAGGCATTCGAGGGAAGAATAAAAAAAATTATAACAGGAATAATAGGAAAAGGGGTTTCGAGGGAATCGAAGCGGAAGATTATCAGGCCCGGGCGGCCATGCGAGACGCGTTTATGCATTCTAATGACGGAAGGAGGAAGGGACATAGGGGGAGTGTCGGATATATGGACACACTAAAGTGTAGACACTTCCGGACGCAACAATTCCGCGCTCTCCTTCTGACGACCCCCTCTCTAAACTATACATCACCGCCTCCTTCCTGCCTCTAACACTCACCCACACCCCCAAATCCTCCTTTTCTTCCGCCACACGGAAGTCAGAAGGAATTGAAACAAGCCGTCCGCGACAACACCGCAAAACGAACGGGCTCCTTTCTTCCCCACCCTTCTCCTCGTTTCCATGCGACGCAATAGAGTCGAGGTCTTCGGCCTGGAGACCGAAAGAACTAATGAACGGCATGCTTAAAAACCTACGACATTGACTAACAACAAGTATCGAAGGAGTGTGTCCCAACGCAGACAATAGTCGTCGCGGTTTCGAGTTGGCTGCAAATGATAAGAAATATTACATTTCTGCGCGCTATTGGCGGTCCGTCGTCATGAACTTAGCTTAACAACATTATCGTATTTAACAAATCGTACATTGTCCGGGGTAACTATGTGAAATTTCTCCATGATGGAAAGGAACAAACTTTGCGAATTTATCAGCCAGTTTTCTATTCACGACCCGGGTTTCAACAGTTTGTCATCTTCAGGTTGAAGATGACATAAACTGTTGAAACCTGGGTCGTGAATAAAAAAAACTTACAGTGAAATTCGCAAAGTTTGTTCCTTTCCAATATCGCATTTATTTACAATAGATTCGTGAAACCCTGTGAAACCCCGAGCAAATTGGTCGTCTATCGTCATGCACGTAACTAACGAGGATTTACGAAGCCTCTAAGAATTTTAAATTGGGACGCAACCTAGATATCGAAATAGTACTACACGGGAAAATCACAAGCTGTAGTTTGCGATAAGATAAACCCGAAGGATTCGTAAATGATGTTGATATTGGAGCCGGTACCTGGAACATGTAGGTATCTCCCGTTCCATATTTTTACCATTGGAACAATACCTCCAGTTTGCGGTTTTTTTGTATATATCATCAAAATTATAAGGTCCACTACAGCAGCAAGTAAATTTGATCATCGTTGCAGAGATCAAATCCGCTGCCCCTTCGAGATATTGAGTGAATACTGGCCAGGAGCAGACGATTGGCGAGGGACGGTAGCAAGCTGTAAGAGTTTCTTGCCCGTCCATTGAGAGCATAAGCTAGGAGAAATCGTGACTCAAACTTGAATAAAACTGGTTTCAGGGACTAAAAGTACTCAAAACATGTATCAGTTATTTATTATTTGATCAACTATTTATTATTTAACAAAAGATATTATTACACATCAGTTAGGCCTCCACGGAAAGCCTATATAGTGAATGTTTCGATAATACTTTACGGTAGTAAAGCATGAAAATGAACGACTGATAACGGTATTGATTATTCAAGAACGCGGCCGAAAACGGACATGTATTCTCGAAAGATATGATCGTGAGGTCGTCTTTGGGTTCAAGAGTTAGCGAATTATTTAAATATCTCAGCGGATAAAAACATAATGCGTGTTCGCCAATGTACTTGACACTCAACGGCTTTAGATGACGGATATAAGTGAGTAAAAGAAACTGGAAAAGAGATTTTTAAAAAGTAGCGCAATTGAGGGAATTCTTGAGCGATCGTTGAGGTATGTTCCTGGTTTTTTTCCTCATCTCTTTGCCCATCCCCGAAATCGATTTTACCACACGTGGAGATAGGTAAGCCTTGAATTACACGGCTATTAAAAATAATTATAAAAACTATAAAAAAAATAGACGTATCCAATACATGTACGAATTATTTCAATGGTTTCAGGCTCAACTTTGTGGAAGTTCATTTTCACAAATGAAAAAGAAAACTTTGATTTATTCCACCAATTTACTTTATGGTACGACTAGTTTCCCCTCCCACCTCCCTTCTTCCTCTCCCCTTTCCTCCTCTCCCCAACCCCTACCATGGATGGTATATATGCATCACGATTTTGCCTTTACCCTTTGTACCTGAAGATGACGCCGCTGCGCCGAAACTAGTCGTACCGTAAAATAAATTGGTGGAATAAAACAAAGTTTTCTTTTTCACTTGTGGACATGTAAGAATGTTTGCAGCGTAACATACATTTAAGTTTTTTCATTAGCCCAATTTTTTGGAGTTGACCGGCTCAGTAACAACGCTACTCATTTCATTTATGTAAGGAAATTTGTATTCAATAATACAGCATGAATACGTACGAGAGAAAACGATGTCTTTATTCAAATAACCGTCGTTTCCTGGCTTCGCGACCGTCCACACGGAATTTTAAATACGCTGCTTGCTTTAGGTATAGAAATCTATTTTTAAAATGTATTCATAATCCAAGATTGCAAATCAAAATTTAGTAAAAAAATAATGAGCATGCAAGCAGCTAATACCTCACCAAGAGACGATGATGGAATGATTACTGTTAAGGTGCCGTAGTCATGTTCAACAGCATTTTGCAACTATCTGGTCCAACTCTTGAGTCCCTTAGGGCAGGATTAGCGATGCCAAGGCGGTCAGATGCAGCGCAATAACTTCTCGTTTGACTATTATGCGAATATTTATATGAAATAATCAGACAATTATTCACTAAGTATAAGTTAAAAGCACTAACAATTTTTTAACAAGTAACTGAAGAAAATACATTGGAACATTCAAGATCGCCATCCAGGATCCGATCCACTTATTAATTTCTCGATAAAGGATATTCAGTCTGAAACTTATGCTACTAATTTTGTTTCCCCATATCAATGAGGTGGTCATGCAGGATTCCATATTTTTTTCTGCCACTCCTTTTGACACTCGATCAGATGGCAACACTGTTGGCACGAAAAATTTCGATAGTGAAATTCCTCCATGAGGAGACTTCAACATCTCACTGATATTGCGGATCGAAAACGACGTGTCAACCAAGAATAAAGCGGTTTGTAGACAGGTACGTAAGCATCAACTAAGTCTAAATATATAAAAATGCTGGCGAAGCGATGAGTACTTGCGGACGATCAAGAGACAGGGACAACATCATCAATCAAATTCGACGAAGTGCGTGCGCCCTCTGGGAGACGGGGAGATTCCTCTCTATCAACCGGTACACACGCGGCCGTCGAAACAATTTCAGGAGTGGCTCGGGGAGAGAGGAAGAATACGGGTGACCAGATGGGACAGCGGTGCGTAGTATAGCGTATATATACGCTACGCAAAGACATGCAACAAGAATGGCACGTAAAATATAAAAGGGAGGCTCAACACAAAAGGACAAGAATTTACACGGACTTGCAAAATTGGAGAATATTCAATTAACCTCGCGTCAAGCAAAAAACCGATTATCTCCTGATTTAATCAGACGCAAATAAAATCTTCAGAAAAAGAACAAAAAAGGGACCTACTACGCAAAGAGCGTTAATGAAAATGTTGCATCCAGCCTTTGAACCGGTAAAATAAATACGTATCCTTTGTGATATTTTTATAAGGAAGAGCTCATGATTAATAATGAATGTCGACAACTTCCACCAGGTCCAGCCTGAAACAATAATATTTAAGAGCTCCTAATTTATGAGGAAGAGCTCATCATAGACGGCATGAAACGCTATATCATGCTATGCTAGTTGAAGAAAGATGTTGGGAATAAGGATTTAAAAGTGGTTGAGACATGAAATATAACAAAGACTTATTTTGACAGACCGACCAAGGCGCACATGCAATTGGTATAAATTGATAATGTAAAAAACGGTCATCAAATAGAACCCTCACCGTCGTAGACTTCGAAACAACGATAAATATTTTCAGGCAACTACTTCGTCCCGCCAAAGATCGCAGAGCCTTCAAAAATTAACTTAAAACAATCAAAAACAACATACACCCAGGATCAACTTTATGGCTTGAACCCCCTAATCGAATTTTCTCTCACGCCACAGCCTCTTCTGATGCCTGAGATCTCCGGAGAAGGAGAGACGAGACAGGCGGACTGACACGACGAAAAACCGACGCCTTAAAAATTGGCGTATAGGAGGAGAGTTGGGGAGGCGATGAGGAGGCTGCCTGTCGTCTTGGCTCAACAGAGAGGCCGACCCGAAATTGAAGAGGGAGTGATGTAGGGGGGGGGGATAAAAGCGAAGGAGGGCTGAGCTGAGGGAGGGTACGTGTGTGTGCGTAGTTCCGCCGAAAGAGTGGCATTTGGGGAGGGCGAGATGAGATGGGTCGCTCCTAACAAGAGAGGGAGGTAAGTCGAGGAGGGCCTTGGCATTGGCGGGAGATTACAAAACAAATAAATGAATGCGGAAAAGGTCCCTTCAGTTGGCGTGGGAGAGAGAGGGGGGAACGGAGAGGGAGGGCAGAGTAGGAAATATGTAGGAGAGGGGGGTTATCCCGCAGTTTGATCGCTAAGGAAGGGGAGAGGCTTTTTTTCTCACGCGCCTCTGCCAAGGTGAGTTGAGTGAAGCCAGGCAGAGCGGGAGGGTTGGGGGGGTGGACTTGGAGGAGGGGAAAACGGGGGATGAGTGCACAGGAGGGAGAGGATATAAAGGCGGTAGTAAATTATAAGCAAGAGGAGTTCCACAACACTCGCCCACCTTACCTCCCATTTTCGCCCATTAACTTTTACGAAGCGTTTTATTCGGTCAGCAGTCATCCTATTATTTCAAGAATTAAAGTAAGCAATGTTCCCAACGCAACAACACGAAAATCCTCCTCACAAATTGCTCTTTGACATGGCGTTACTAGATACATTTTGTCTGCCAGTTAAGCTAAGTATTTTGATTCAGGTCACGACAAAATTGTACAATTTAGCAAAATCGTCACTGAAACAATATTTAAGAGATTGTTCACATAAAATTATCCCAATTGTTGAATATAAGACTTTGCTCCGGGCAAAAAATATTTTTATAAGATTCCAAAATAATTCCTCAGGTAGAAAATTTATCTCTTCTTTACATCTTAATGATAGCTGTAGTTAGACCGTACACGGTTTTTAATATGAAATTTTTCTATAGTTAAAAGTTAACTAATAGACTATTATACTGAAATGGAGTACCGTTATCGCTAAATGAGTAGTATGTACGTTTTAGAAGTTTGAACGCATTAAAAAGATCTTCCAATTTAATTCGTATTCAAGTGCTTTCACTACTATGATCACTGATAATATTCATGCTATAAACGGTACATTCGGAAAACAACCATAAAAGTACACTTATTGGAAATGAACAGAATGGCAAAGCTACTTCTATGACCCATTCGCGGCTCATGTTTTCTGTAACTTATTAGTCAGATATCAACCAAGAACATTAAAGAAATCTCATGGCATAAGAGTCGGGAATGTGGACGAATACACAGCCAAAGAGGTAGAATTCAAGGCAATATTTGTACTGTGAAGTTCTTTGCAACCCCCTTAATTGTAGCAAGGATTTAAAAAACTGAATTACCGCAAATGTGCATCTGGAATCTTTAGTAGATTTTAGAGGAGCCATTTCTGACGCAAAAAAGAAACGTAGGGTTAGGCTAAGAAAAATAATTCAATATCAAGAAATATGCCAGAACACCATCAAGTACAAAACCTTTAGTTGGCAGGCTTCTTTACGTGAAAAATATACCTACCTCCACATTTCATCCGTGTGTCCGGCTTTGGTGGTTTTGGCGAAGAACCGACTCCCACCCCTTGACTCCTCCACCGATACCTTCGTCGAACTAACTGTATGGAGGACTGAAGCAGTCGGTAGACGTGGTGATGGATGACAATCATACGTGTTCCCCTCACAATTCTCGTCCCACTAGTCTAAAAAAAGCTAGGGGCGTTCCTCTCAACCAGGTAATTTCTAATGCACGACTGTGCTTTGTCCTCTTAGGGCCTCAGGTTCGCAGGCTATTCTTTCAAGCGTGTGTCACCTATCTTTTGCCAACCGCTGTCCATGTAACGGTGAGCAGCTCGACCGAAGAAATAAAAAATGAGAATCCAACCACACCGGAAAAATAACGAGCAGTTGAGACGTCCTGAAAATTATCGCCCAATTATCAACTATTTTCACGGGCTGATTTCGAGGCGACCGCTTGAGAACTGCCATTCCGTAGGCAAAGAAAATTAGGAGTCAAACAAAACCGAAACGAGATCAATATATATCAAACTACACTCAATCTTAGTCAGGTCCAGTTCACGTCACGCAAGTAGATTGCATATTGAGAATTTCTACGATTCACAACGCGACAAACAGGACTACTGATACGAACCCAACCCCCTCCTACATTAATGGATACATTTTGATGAGTTCTGAACGAAACGAACGGTTTCAGGTTCGACCACAAGGAATTTCTCCATTAAAGAGAGAAATAAAAAAAATATGTGGAATTCCACTTGAGATTTTTATAAGTAGTTATATTGAAAATAAAGATTACATTACATTACCATGTGACAAAAAGGCCGTGCAAACAATCGCAAAAGTGGTACTTACCAACATAATTAAACAGCTGCAAATTAAATACAGGCTAAGTTCACTGAGAAAACAAAAATTACGTAAGTATTTGATAATAAATTACTTTTTATTATAATCTTCCGTAATGTACCACAGCTAAGCGCAGGCAACCCCTAAACACTTATATAGCTACCGCTAACCTACTCACGGCGACAATGCTACGTTATATATGCATGTTTCCACTAAGTTACATCAAATGGGCACTTTAATCATTCAGGACATTATTTTCTCAAATACAATACTATTGAAACATTTGTGATCGACACAATAAGTAAAGTATGAATGAATTTAATTTCCCCCAAAAGCTTCCCAGTCAAAATATGGAAGTTACTTGTCGGTTAATAAACTGTAACACACGCATTGAGCCAGTATTTGGCAAACATCCCTCATGACAAATTGAGATCTCAGTATGGAGTACAGAATTTTCTCCAATGGGGGGGGGGTGAATATAGGCGGGAGGGAAAGGTGAAGGCACGCTGTTTCACTGATATCAGTTTGCGAGGTCAGAGAAGCAAGAGGGATCTCGGAGGGAATGGAAAATACGGAGGAGATCGGACGGATAAAATGAGGATTTCATCGAACACCGAGTAAATCCTCGGTTGCCAAGTTTGGAGAGAGAATCAGGAGAGCGGAAAAATGGGGTGTCCAGCATATCCGCCAATACTTGGAGAGGATAAACTCTTAAGCTGGGAAAGGATGGAGAGAGGCATGAAAGAGCCGTTTTTTTACATTGAAGAAGGGCGAACAAAAGTGACTGATGAAAATAGAAAAGGAGATAGGGGCAAAGAAAGAGGTGCATCACGAACGCCCAGAAGGGTTGAGTGGAGGAGGAATGAATAAAGGTCACCACTGAGAGGAAGCGTGCCAAGAATAAAGCAGTAACCCTTGCCTGGAGCCGTTGCCAAAAAAATCAACGATTCACTTATTAAATTCTATCCCCATCCCGATTCACTCGTTGTCCAATGCCTATTCTTTTCCCAGCCGTCACCCTCCCCTCTTGCCATTTTCTCCACAATACACTTGTATCATCGTAATCACAATCATCCTTCACCACTACAGACATTCAACAGCGGGGCCACAATGGGCCATCACTCATTGGCAATTCGTTCAACATCTGCCATCGATAAAGAGATGTCATTGAAAGAGTATCCATCACCAAAACATTTCATTCAATACCCTCTCTTCTGTTCATGTTGAATTAAAAGTCTTGAGATACACTCATGCGGTAGTTTTCTTTCAATAAGTTAATGCTGATGTTTTCATTAAATACCTCCGATTGGGAAGGGGGAGGGTGGATTTAAAAAACAATGCTACAGAAATTTTTTTACGAGTGCAACTGCATAAATTGGAGTATAAGAGTAGCCATGACTTTGGAAGGTTAAAATGAAGGCTCAGCGCAAATTAAATCTTTTATGATGACGATATTTTTATGAAAAAATTTAAGGAATGACAATGATGGGGAATTTACACAGCTTTCCGCGAATTAACTTGTGCAGAGGTCTAATAATATACCCTAATAGAGAAGAGGGTCCATGGTATGGTTGAGGAGGACTGATGAGAGAAGGTTTGAGGAAGACATGAGGGGGCGAAGTAGGTGGATGGAACGAGTAATAAGTGGAGATGTGAAACTCTTGAGAGACGGAATTCTTAAAAAGAGGATGGAAATTTTGGACGTTGTGAAGAGATATAGTCAAGTGTGCCGAACTGAAGAGAGAAGAGAGAGCTGATGTGAGAAACTGCTGGAACCCAAGTAAGGGTAATAGAAAAGTAGTAATGTTCCCTCAAAAACCTATCCTAACCGGTAGATAACCATATGAGGCATAAACCTTAAAGAGACAAGTGTAGAAGAAGAGAGAAAGAAATTTTGAAACAAAGAGTTCTTGGAAAGGTATCTGTACATTGGCGACTACGGCGCACGTAAAATTATCAAAACGTACAAAATGAAACATAAATATTTCTTGCTTGACGTGCTTATAAAAAAAAAGGTTTTCCGAGTCAGTTGCTATGGTGGTGGGGTGGTTGTCATTCAAGCGATATCATCAATGTGGAGTCGTCAGGTGACTGGAAAACTCGGTTGATACAACATGACGCATTGACTTTCATTCCAGTTTTATACCACAGCCATCCATTAAAACTGCGACATTAAGATTTTTTCCGAGCCGGCTAAAGTTAGAATAGCACAAGTACCAATTATAAACGGTTAAAATTTGATATCACTAAGTTATTGCCTCCATGAAGGAAAATTCTACAGATGAGGGCAATGAAGGAATAAAAGGCACAGCGAAAATGTATTCTAATTATCGGTCCTCTATATATGAACATTTACACGAAACTCACTGAAAATAGAATTTAAACTTCAATCGCGTCCTTTCACAACCATTCCACTACTCCAAGCATACTCGTAAGGATGCTGGGATACTTCAGATAGTTCTTCTTGAATTTCTTCGAGGCACAAGCATGAAAAAAACGAAGGAGCTTAACTATTTAACTTCACACTTGGACGCGCTCCAAAATCTCTCATTTATTTGACTAAAAATCTGCATTTTATACCGATTTGGTTTGAACCCGACTTCTAGCCGTTCAAAAATACGTCCATACGTTCATGATGCTTCGACCATGGCCAACGTTCGGTAACGACAATGAAAGATAGAACTTTACTTTCTTTAGCATTCACATAATTTGCAAGAGGAAAGACGAGTGACTATGGCTATTTGCTTCGTATGACCTTGGTAGAACACCATAAATATTCTAGCACTCCAAAAGGATTAAATCGTTAAGCAATGCCCCAATGTTATGGATGCTGCCAAGGCAAAATGGCGCCATAAACCATGAAACCTGAAAACACCATGGGGCCCAAATAACGCCGCAGCCCCAAGAAACAAGCCGCGATAGGAATCTACCGAGAAGAGAGGAAACGAGTTTTGGGAGAGTTTATTACCGAGCTTCAATTGGATTGAAGGAAATCAAAACGCTATCGAGGAGACCCTGAAGTGCACAGATTTATGCGCAGAGTTCTACAGAGAGAATTCTCTAGTTTTCCTCGAGGGATAAGAAATGACATGAAAATGGAACAGGAGGGTGGGGAGCGAGGGTATGAGAGGAAAAGAAAATCAGGGGTGAAACGCAAAGGCGAAAGTATTCATGGAAGGGAAAAAGTGGGATAGAGGAGGAAAAGGCATGAATATCATCCTAATTCCATCCATCCTATTCTAGTATGACCCTCGCTCAAACTTTGACTGGATACAGGACCTGCATCTAGATGGAGTTCTTTAAGTTGAATGGAGTTCCATGTGTTACGTCGAATGGAGGGATACCTATCCAATCGTCAACTGCCGTGTTCTTCCGCCTGGGGCGTCTAATTGTGAAGGACTGTTTGAGGCTTGCTCCTGTATGTATACCCCTACTTACGATATCGACACAGCAGACGTTGCCCCGAATTGTCACGGGGAATGTGTAATTAGGCGCTTTCGCTATCTTCTGTTGAATACACAAGCTTCCCTAAATGGCTGTGTTCTTCCTTCATTTTATCGACGCTTTGAGACCACTCCGACTCTAACTAGCGCATCTACTTTTCACAGAACAAAAAAATGTAAGGAAGAAACATACTCATTGTTTCATTATGAACCTTGAGGATTTATGTTGAAAAATTAAGTTTACAAAAACATACAACCGCACTTCAAATACCTTAAAAACATATTTAATATTTTTAGAAACACAGATTCCACATTGGCTACTAATCCGAGAACTCCATTTTGTGAAAACTCATTTGTCCAAATACTGCGCCTAATAGTACTGAGGAATCACTTTTAATCAGCCCATGAATCTACAGTTAAATGGGTGCAAAAGTTAAAAAACATTTTACGAGTTCACGGTTTTTGAACATGTTTCACAAAATTTGCTGTTTAAATATTTTAGCAAACTGTAAAAAACACGACAATAATTTAAGACAACCCGTGAAATTCAACACTTGCATCATGATTTGTGTTACTGTGATTGCGAGTCCCGATCACAATAACTTTGAGAAAGACCTGTCGGAATGACTAATCCATGGGGGTAGGGCCGCCCTTACGAGATTTTTCCAGGCAAACCAGGCAATACTATCCCTGTGTCCCTTCGTTCGGGCACGATTTGAGCGTAACTTAGAACACCAACGAAGAAACCACAACGAAATTTTCACCGCACGTGCCAAATGGAAAAAACCTGGGATAAGGTAAAAATAGGGAAAAAGCACGGGAGCGAAATTAGAGCGAAGCGACGAGAATTGGTCTGCCGGCGTGGGCCCAATTAAAGGAAGACCACGGCTCGAGCAATTAGCGATTCTAGAAGGTTTCAGAGAGGAAGGTACGTTGGAGTGTGTGGGAGGGGGAAGGAGAATAAGAGGGCTTTGTGTGGCGGATGAGGCGAATGAAAAGGACACTGGGAAACAACGTATGGGAAAGTAAGCCTTCGCATCAAACACACTAACTCGACTCAACCCTGTCTGATCGCGGACTTCTGTACGAATGAGTTTAAGAATCACCGATAGAGACTGTTACAGTCGACTTAATAATTTATTTCAAGTTCAAGTTCTCCGTGTTCTCTTTCATTTCAGCAGAAGTTCTCCCAACTTCGTGGTAGTGCTTTAAATTCGTACCCCTGTAGTTTAGAAAGATACATGAAGCCAAAATTAGCTCCAGCACGGTAGTCTTCTCCATTGAAAGTCTACGAAGTCCCAAAAGCATAATATTTTACAATGAAAACATTGATTTTTATGCCACGTTCCCCATGCAAGCATTTGGAAATTAATTATGGAACTCATATTCCGGGTCAAAAAAAATGATGCCTTTCAAACGACCATCTGGTTAAAAGTTATAGCGCATCGTATTCACTTACATTATGTACTCTCTCATACTCAAGCCAAAATAAAGAGTTATTAAGGATCTTACTAAGTATATCTATATAATTTACCACAAGTTGACAATGGAAGGATAATTAAATAATTTGGAATGATCAAGAAAGGAGTTCAACGATCAACTTCAGCCATCTCCCAACTTAACGTTTCATCATTTCTACCTTCAGGCATATGGTCTTGCGGTGACATCACTCTTCCCTGAAACTACCAACCATTTCATCTTATGCCGTAACAATCTGATGTATTAAATATTGTGGTGGACCAGGCCTCAGAGCTAAGGACATTCGCGCTACGCTTCCCTTATATCAGTATCATAACGTCATCTTAGCTGTTTTAGGCACTAGTACCGGCAGCTTCAGTAGAGAAAACATGACACTTGGCTCGCGGTGAAGACAAACCAACTTTACTCGAATCCTAACTAAGACCAGAAAAACCTGAACCAGGCTTTGATTTGAAAGGCTGAAAATGAATACAGCTGAATCTTGGTCCTCCGGCCGATAGTTTTCCGGTTCCCTTCGGTCAACAGGGCAGAGAACAGTCCTCTCATCGCCGACAGAACGGTACCACACATCACAGGAGCTCACCTCGGTCAGGTCGAGGTCATTCCATTGGAGAGGGCCATGATATTCAAGGAAGAAGGTTATTGCCGAGTTAATTATTTTATCAAGTTCACGGATTGGGCATTGCTATTCTTTTGTTTTCGTCCGTGGCGGGAAAGGTTTCCCCAAAGTTTCCGCCCATTTCCAGCAGCACGGACCATTGAGAATATGCGAGGGGATTTCATAACGTGGGAAAATTACGAGAGAGAGGAAGAGTAAGTCGATCGCGAGGGCGAGATAAGGCCATGGGAAATTAATTGAGAGAAAAAGGAAAGCCCGATTACGCATCACATATTACGAGGGGAATCATAAAATATTTTGAAGGTCTCGTGGGAATCCAAAACAAGAGACTCGGGGAGGAATGGGCCAACAACGAACAGCTATCGCACAAATATGTATTCATTTAGTTATTTGATATTTCTGAGCTTCTTATCCCATACTTCCTTTGGATAAATCTTATGACAGATTAATCCAATGGTTCCCGATGTGGGCGCTAGGGGGCGGTGTCATAATAAGGGGGCGATAAGTAACAAGAGGCATGGGGGTGCTGGAGGGAGGGTCCTGACCGAATGGTACCATACATGTCCTGGTACCAATAAAATATCAATCTATTGTATTTGAAATAAGCATTAATTTAATAATAATTGATTTAAATTTATTTTTATAATCTTCCTGATTAGGCCAGGTAGTCTAGTATGATTTTAGAGGCCACGGTTGGGGGGCGTTTTGTGGAACCAAGGGGGCTCGAAAAAGTTTGGGAAATGCTGGATCAATCGGTAAACTGTTTGCCATTCAAAGCTTCAGCTTACCTATTTTTATTCAACTAGTCAATTCTACGCATATCTTACAAGAGCTTTGGAAAAAAACATAAGCCCGGAGATTTCAAGTACGTACAGCTTTTGTTAAAATCCGTTTGAACTCTGTTCAATTAACTCGAAGCTTAATGCATATTCCATTGATGTGAGAATGCAAAAATAATATGTTATGAAATAAAACGAATTAAAACGATAATATTCTAGAAGGGCTTTCTATTAAGTAAAAAACATTAAGTCTTAACTGAAACAAAAATGTCCACGTTGGTTCATTAAAAATGTCTTAAAAGACGAATTAAAATAAGGAACAACTTTCCTCTTTCCACAATTATATTAATTACTTGCGACCGGTTTCGAAACAGAGTATCATCATCTGACTGGCAGGGTTAAATGACGACAAAAGTTACTAGCTAACCTAACCTATCATCTCCTCTAAGGCGAAGATACCAAATTTCAGAGAAAGTAAAATGCATTTAAAAGCTGCCTCATCCAAGTTGAAGAGGCCACCCTGGGTCGAATCTATCACAATTAAAACACGACATAAACTTAAAGAAGGCTACAATTCCCGGACGTCGACGGCCGGTGATAAATTTGGAAGCTTTATCACTCGGGTTCTCTCTCCAAGAATCGGATTGTAAGGACAGAGGCATGCGACGATAAATTAATCAAGGAACGGGTGGGTGAAAGATATGAACTCCACTATTTCCCTAGAGATCGTCACCTGATGGGCATTGAGGGCGAAAGGCTAAAAACTGGAAGTGAAATTATACTCTAAAAGATGAACCATTTTCCATCATAAATATAATAAAGACAAAGAATATAAAGAAAAAATAAAAGGAAATGCAATAAATGGGAAGGGAGAGATTGGTAATAATTTACATGTAACAGATGAAATGAATTTAAATTGAGGTTGGCCAGAATTTAGGATAGTAAAATAAAATAAGGAGTAATCGAAATTGGTAGGCTGCATTATCACTCACCTACGTACATTACTATAAGAATATGTTCACTATAATACCAACTAGTAAGGTTCCAAACATAATGTAAAGAAAATATTTATGTGAGAGATAATCTTAATTGCACAATGTTTAAAATCAATTAAAGCAACAACTACAAATACAATCTACAGTCACAATTTCAGAGGCATTCTCACTTTCCGAATAATAATACAAACCATTCTATGCAACCCTCTCCATAGATATTTACAATCGATGCCTTTTTTCTGATTTTTAAATGGTCTTTCTCTTTCACATAATTCTGCCAGCGTACCACTAGTTTACCACTATTTTTACACTTATTATGGGAAGTCATGGGTTGGAATACGACAAATCGTGAAAAAGTGACAAACGAACAGAAAGACAATGAGACGTAATTTCACGCCAGTCTCGGAAGCCAAGTTTCCTTAGCAAGAATCTGACCAAGAATAATTTACATTACAATACGTCAACTGTTGATTCATTGCTCCCTTACCCTCCGTACGATAAACTTCCTCGCTGCGGCATACTCTCTGAGAACTGTCGCAGATAGGCTAACTTGAACACTCTTCCCTCCCAATTATTAGGACCGGGCGGATTGGAATTAATTGGCAGCAACACGCGCCCGTGGAATGAAAGCGGGTACGGGCAACGAGGAGACTTCGTCTTCATTCGAATTAACCGACTTATTACAGAAAGGAGGATGCAAGGGCGAGGTCGAGGTCAGATGCCGGCTCAACCTGTCAGCGGGTTCTCACCCCTATCCCTCCCTCCACCACAACAATGCCACTCCATCCTCGCAAGACGATGAAATTGTCGTGGGAATTAACCGTAGCACGACGAGACACACCGAAAGCTTCCAAGGGCAACTCAACAGCAAACACCAAACAACTATAATTTTGTGAGGCTTCACCAAGGAAACTCATCACACAGCCTGCTCTGCGAACTGCTTCAATAGCGAAGCTGGAAACCCCAACTGTATATTAGCCTCTTCTTAACACCACTAAAATCATTAAACACGCTAAAATAATAAGATAACATGTAAAAAAAAACTTATAGCATCGAAAATAAACCGTTTAGCATTATAGAAAATCATGCAGGTATCACTAAGCGTCTAAATATACTTTTTTCTTAGTCTCTCTGCTTCGAACTTAGCATTTGGAGTGGGCTCCTTGCTATCAAAATACTTAATTCCACTGACTTCTCACGTTTGTGTAACGGGCAACGACAACAAAAATTCGATGCAACATGAGAAAGAAGAAACTACTTCACAGCTAGGCCTTATGACCTAGGTTTTTTTAAATTTAGTGTCAAATGTTCACGATTTACCTTATCCCAAATTTAAGGATAAGAGTATAACATGAACATTACACTTACTCAACGTAATTCAAACAGTACTACCAGTATTTACAAGCTCTGGATCTCACAATACCTATCTCAATCCATTGCTGTGTCGATGGTTAACTACGATTCTTTCACGAATATTCCAGTGATACCAAGAGAGAGAGACAACGACCAGTTTTTCGAGGATTATAAGATATGAATACGAATGAAAAGTAGCCAATATATTCCACTTCCACTAATGTTCTGTGGATAATAAAGACTCCTTCCTATACCATTTCTTGGTAATTGAGACAATATAATTTTCTCGGAACGGATTCTCAGAAAGACAAAGGTTAGCGAGGAAGAGACATAAAAGGATGACACATTTTTTGCTGATTACAATGGGAATAATATACCAGGAAACTGGTGCAGCGCTTATTCATTATCCAGAATTCGTCCACCCAGGATGGACTCTCAGGAAACCCCACCATTCACGAAAGAAGCAATCACGATTACAAATTTAATGAAGGTATAGTGCTATTACAATATCTTCGACCACCAAAATAGGAATTTTGAAAACTCTGCAATACCGTCAAATCCGACCGCTCACAAAATAAAACGAAACGAGCAAACCAATTAAAAGTAAACAACAGTGTTCCCCTAGCACAATACTTACCTACTCATCATTAAATGTAGGTCTTTTATCTCGCTGATTCGAAGGAAAAATCTATTAACTTTGCAAAAAGCTGTTCACAAAAAATTCATTAAGCTGTCATTACATTCAACTAATTCACCACAATTACATAAATGCGTAGTTCTTCATGGTACATTGTGACGCCGACATAGAAAAGGAACTCCTTTATAAAAAAGACTATTTCAATGACTGTCGTCAACTATAGTGTTCCATATTGGCTATAAATTAAGCATTACGCACAAATACGGCATGGCCAACTGAATCCGCAATCTTCCAGCGTCAGAATCACGAGTTCAAGAGGGTGACGTCAAGAGAAAGAATGATAACGTTTCAATGAGAGGATTCACACAAGTGGAGCCATGACTTTGAGTATGCATAGCAATGCCACCTTATCAGGCGAGCAAACGGAGTACCCACTGATAGCGAACACCAGCACAGCACTTCATGGGGCACTGCATTTCATCAGCGACGCGCTGAGATTGCGAAATACTCCCGTTGCCACAGGCAACAGTGATTAATTACTGTGACAGCGGCACAACGTCTCATTGGAGTGCGTTATTATTAACGCATTCCAATACAGACTCCAGACAGAAGTCTGGTCGAGAGAGAAGACCAGATATTTCGGACAAAATTCGACCCACAGTCAAGATAGCGATAAATAAACGAGCTGATACCCCAGCAGAATTTGGATACTTCCGTAAAGACTACTACTGAAGGATGTAAAGCAAAGGGAATACAATTATTACTATAAGCCCATTATATGGCACACGCTGCATATTTGGCACTAAATTCTCTATCACATTCCATCTCAAAATCAATTGTGAACATCGTTATGGAGTAAGATATAGACTTTATATTGAGATAGAGAAGAAAAGAAAGATTTCCAATGAACTATATGAATATCTGTAAATGTATTTACTCTCATTCTCAAATTGGTGTAATTTTAAGCAAGTGATATTCATGCAATTTAATTCAATTCACAGTTAGATAAATGCACAATAAATTGGTGATGATAAGACTTTTTGTTCCACAAGATTTGAACAAAGCACTTTATTTATTTTCGGCGCATCACAATATAATCATCGCGGATGGTTACCGAGGAATTTGAAATAGTGTAACAATCAATTTAATATTTTACTTTATTGCTCTTACTGAAAGGTAATAGTTTACCAGAAGAGTTTCTCAACTTATTACCAGGGCAGGATGAGGAGGAAGACGAACGAGGAAGTGTTAGACATGATGGGGAGAAAAGGAATTCGAGAGTTCCTGGGTACTTGTGTGAAATCTCATAACACTAGTATAGGAAAAATATTAGCAGATTTCGCAGGATTAATTACAATACGACAGCTTAGGGTCCTAAAGATGTCAACTATTCGATGCAACCGGACGGGTTACTATAAATCCTCAGGTACAAATGTACAATCTTTTCCTTTAGCCAGAGGAAAGAAAGATACTCTATTAGAGTATTTGCACAATTTTTGGAAACTACGTTAAATTTTGCTTTGGAGCAAAAAAACCATAAATCCAAAATTTTACAGTCATTAATTTCCTCTTTTTTAAACAATAAGCGATTTAAAATCATATTTTGATCCTTGCGCACGAACGGACCGCGGCCATATTGAATCTGCTGTGACGTAATCGCCCTTACTCCACAATCGCTGTCGGGTTTGTTTACATTCGTTCTGTGTTGTATTTACTGCCTTATGCGGTAAATATCCAGTTTAACAGGCTAAATAGTACTAAAAATCGCCATGCAGATGCCTGATGATATCCATGGTAAAAATTATTGCGAAAAAGTAGAGCTAAAAAGAGTACTGTTTCGTGCCATTATGCAAAAGTACGCGGATATCAACTCCAAAAGTTTTCGTCAACGTGCCACGTAACCCTTCATCGCGAACGAAGTGGCTCTTAGGAGCTTGGAGAGACTTGAACAAGATGTCTTTAGCTGTATCACCCATTCACGCTGCTGTGCCGACCATTTCAATGTAAATAAATTGAACATTTTGTTCCACTCAATACTAAACCACCAAACATATGACCTTACGTAGGTCATATGAAGGTGGTATGATCATATGAGTACTCATTCAGGAATATTACGATTAATTAACTGGCGCTTGCAAGACTACAATTATTTCAGAGTTATATTCCGTTCTAAGTGGAAACATATTTTAATGTATACATTCGATTTGTAGAAATAGCATTCACCTAAATGTGATCAAAAGGAGTGATGACTTGATATTTTATAGTTCACACGGTATGAGCCCTATTATTAACTGTTCCACATGCTATTTAACTGTAGATATTTCTGCCAATTCACTGATTGACGCACAAAGAACAATTAATAATAAATTAAAAACAATTAGGAAGATATTATTGAATAATGGGTATTTAATAGGCAATACAAATCACGCACCAGAACTCGATTTTACTTTCTGATATAAATAATCTACCTATTTTTTTGTATTTTTGCATCAGTTTTAAAATTCCTTCCCGGTTAGAAGACGATGCAGAAATTACATGTAGGTACTGGAAAATGATGGGAGGCCCTTTAAGGATAAAAATAGTTGTTCCTCATATTTTTGATTGCCAGTCGAGAAATATTCCTGCTACTTGTGAGCGATCCGTAATAAAGAAGAGATAGATTGTAGAACTGCAGACATTACCGCAATAGCTTTGTGGCCCGTTTCTCTGTGTGTAGCATAACAGACTGCCTAGAAACTTAATAATATTGGCTATTATTGGCTGTAGGCCTTTGCGTTATTATGCACTGTATTATTAAAATATTGGCATATTCACCGAAGGGATTTTTCGTGATTGAATTCACTAAAAAGCACAAGAAAAGTTATAAAAATAACATAACTTTCCGTGACAGTTTCACACCTCGCTATTCCCATCCAACGTAGTCGGGATTGCTACTTACTTAGACAATTACCGATCATTATAGCGTCCACAACTGGGAGATTGTTGGAACAAGCTTTGACGAATCTAGCTTCCATTATGCACACAATCCCTACCTGAACACAAAAAATATGTAGCTTCAAAACGGCGAATAAATACTAACGTCTGCTACCGCAACGTGTTCTTTTTGGTCTGGCAGATGACGTCACGCAAGGAAGAGCCAATGGGTGCGCGTTTCGGCCTATGCATTATCGATGCTAAAACAACGAACATCAAAAGTTAATTATAAAAAAAGTATGTCAAATATTGTGGTAGTAATTTAACATTGGCATTTTGAAAAAAAACATCGCCCACTCTAATAGATTTCAAGGAAATTCCTCACCTGTGCAAATACTCTATTGTGATTCTTAGCTTGTAGTAATCACTAGAGGCAGGTATTCAGAGATGGCAGATAAAGTAGACGGAGGACATATTGTGAGATGGGGACATGTTAAAGATATGTAAAGAAAAAACGCTCGGTAAATGCAGAGTAAGAAGGAAGATCATAGGAATTTCGATTTACACTAGGGTAGGCAGAAGGTATGAGGAGGAACTTAAGAGAGACTTTATGGGGGTAATGTTGAGTTAACTGTGATTTAAGATGACCCCCAAAATGTGAAGCTACGTAAGAGACGGTCCAAAAACAAAACAATCATTTGGTGAATACCAAATGTAATGAATTATTCACAAAAATGCTAAACGACAAAAATATGGGTCGGCGAACTCAGTCAGAAATAATATCTTAACTCCGTCCATCCCCAAAATCCCTATTCCCCCTTACACTATCCTGGCATCTCCCCATAGACGGAAGGATTGAGCAGGGTGTGAGGGCATGTATACGTACATTTCCCTTATTGTCGCCATCCTCATCATTGTGCTCTTTCGCCCGGGGAGGGCCATCTGCTGCTCTGATCTGTTGCCGTGGACGCGACTCCCCTCCCCCCCAAACCCGCCCTCCCAGCCTTTCAAAACCTCTTTCCCTTTAGCCAGGAATCATCTGAAGAAGGGGGAACCGTTCAGACACAGAGAGAGAGAGGGAACAACACAATGCCAGATGGGATTGGCTCTTCTCGTTCATCTTTCACACGAGCAGAAAATGGGAAGAAATCGTCTAATTGCGGCTTCACTAAAATATATTAGCATACATTTTCTGCTGCATAGGTTCTGATTATGATGAGGGGGTTCAAACTTGTCGCCAATTAACTTGAGCTGAGATTTTGCCATGAAATTAATTCTTGTATTAAATAGTTTAATAGCCACGCCACTCCCAATGAAGAGTGTGAGGCATACAATACGACTATGGGCATTAAATCGTGTGCACCTTGCCACTCGAAAACAATAGCATTCCGCGTGCTATAAATTATGCTAAAACAATTTTATTTTCGGATTCATAGTCACCACATTATTAATACGACGAAATATTGGTCACCTGCACACAAGGAAAAATGCGCAGGCAATTTCTGTATAATAATTAACACGTTCAGTTAGCACGCAAAGTTCAGTAACGCAGTAACCGAGCTACACCCATCAATCTGCAAGTACCAAGCACCTCCTCAACACGAGTCATCGAGGAAAACCGAAATAAAAGACATTTGTTACAAAATTGCTCACCACGAAATTAATAAATTTGATGATTTGTCTTTTTGTCACACTATGACGATCAAAAGACTAATAGAGCGAGCCGGAACAAAGCGAAATATTTTCATTTTCAATTTATCTCCTTCCATTTTTCATGGTTTCTCTACAATCAACCAAAGGTCAAACTTCCATGCGGTGGAATGCAAGGTGCAATACTTGCATGCGCATGTATGTACGTGACTTTAATCAGACTAATAAGAGAATAAAGAAAAAAATTATCAAGACATTTCGCAATATGAGATCGATGGCCACAGAGATAACGTCAATGCTTATCACCAATCGCTTCTTCAGGTCTTCCATGGTGTCCAATGGTCTTCCATCAGCCATTCGCCGGGAGAGAATCAAATCCTTCACTACATGTCACAGTCAACAATGCCTACACTTCCTATACGCATTCCAGCTTCCAGTTCTGGCAAGTGGGATGTACGGTCACAGACGATATCAACTCCGCTGCTTTGTTTATCGGCGTTAATGGTGTTAATTTGGAGCTGTTTTAAGCTTCGACACTCTTCCACACTACGGAGAACAATCTTACATGATTCCAAAAAAATTACCTAAAAACCAAACCACACTCTTCAACCGGAAGGTCGGTTGGCCATGGGAGGTAAGAGCGGCGGAGTTCATCTGGATTAAGGACATAAGCCGTGAGAAAGTCAGCCTTTCAGGGTAGCGGAGGCAAGTCGTTTCACCGCCTGTGGTTTCCCGAGATGATATCGTAACCAGAAAAGCGAATAGCTCCGGTTTGGTTACGTAGGGTCCCGTGACAGGGTGTGCAACAAGGAATCTCAGGTAGTATCAAACATCTCAACACACCGTGTGACAAACGCCAACGAGACCCTACAACTCACGAAGTGCTTAATTCTCATGGCGGGAGTTCATTTTACTTCACTAAGCAATGAATGAAAATTCACGAAGAGAACAATTCTGATCGTCAAGCTAGGCATGTCTCAAATCCGTCCTTAAGAACACAAGCCAGTGTTTGGACAACAGATTGGATATTAGATAAACTAGAAATAAGTGAAGTAAGATTGGGAATTCCAGAAAGGTAGAGGTTACCAGAGATTGCCTCCGACACTGACGAGATTATTAAGCTAAATTATGAAGAAAACTCCCTAGGACATTAACTTTAATTATTCTTTTTCCTGGTACAATTGGTGATCAAGAAATAATCACTGGCAGCACAAATATATTTGTAAAAAAATAATTACAAGACCATCATACAATTTTTCGTTTACAAAGACACAAAAAAAAACCCTTCCAAACGACTTAAGGAGGCTCGCGTGGAACGATGTAGACGTAGAGTCCAGGTGGTCAAATCGAATAAAAACGAAGAGTGGACTCCACTTTAAGCGTCGTTTTATTTTGCCAAAAGAATCATCAGGTCTACAGATCCAGGATTTTTATTTTCAACGGATTCTCTTTGCTTGGCTTGTTTCTCACGAAAAGAAAATCTTTTTTTTAGGGGAACGCTGAGGTTATCGGGTGCGGCGGCCATGGGAACACACCAAACCCCTGCGGCCGAGGAGCAGGATTGCAGGACGGGAAAATAAAAGAGAGCGAGGGAGCTTTTCGAGCGTGCGAAACAAAAGAAGTGACCGAGGGGAACTTTAAAAGATTGGACCAGATATTTCAAGAGTGCACATGTTTCCGCAATCATGAAAACGGAAATTAGCTCCACCACAGGATAAAAAAACTATAGTTTACTATTATTTCAGTTAGAAAAATAAAGAAAATAATAACCGAACACAATAACAGAGCAATTTCTGTAAAAGTTCAAGGAAAAAGAAATAAATAAATGGGGTCTTAGGATAGTGTCAAATTCATCGCAAAAAATAATTCATAGCCAAACCAGAAATATGGATAGTACCAACTGAACAGAATCAATAAATGAGAGTTTCATGTGATTATCGCAGCAAAAATAAAGTTATACATACAGTACAAATAGATTATGATATTATACGAAGCAAAATTAAGGAAAAAAATACCTACAAGTTTCGAATGGAATAGGAATTAATTCTAAGATTTCTAATATGAGGAGCTCGTAAGATTCGGAAATTGAACGAATTATGGTTCAAAAAGAAGAAAATCGAAAACAGCCTAGATAATGACAGAGATAAAAGACATGCCAAAAATGGTTTAAACGCGTAAATAATAAGCCATTTAGTTCCTCAGAGAGATCTCTGTGAATGGAAATCTTGAAGGTCACGCAAGAAAAATAAAAAGTAAGGAATGAAAAGTGTGGTATGAAGAAGTACATGCATTTAAAGTACCTACAAATAACGGGTTTGAGACAATATGGCAAATGAAGAACTCGGGCAAAAATCCACCTGCAAATTAACTAAGGCAGGAAGAAGACACTTCTTCAAAATCCGTTAAGCCAAAAACTTAAAGTGTACAAAAGGACAATAAGGAAACCACAAATTACGAAAACACCTTACCTTGAAATGCAAACACAGGCGTTTAAGCGAGCGAGATTTTTTTCTTGTCATAATAAAGACCACATTCGTGTTTTATTTTTAAATAAAACTGCTGTAAGAAGAATTGCGTAAATATAGTAATATTTATGACGCAAGAACTATTTTGTAACTAATCCTATCAGATATTAACTTTAATACATATTTGAGACTTAAACATGACCAATTTCTTATTTTCACTCCGTATGCTGGTATCCCGTACATAAACGATGGTTCCTCCTGCGATTTTATGTAAGTTATATGTGAGTAATAAATTAATTTTAGTTAATTATTGAGAAAACATACGAATTATACACCATTATATTCCTGATAAGTTCTGAGCGTCAGCTGGCCACTATCTCATAGGAATCGGCTCCTATATTTTGATAAATATTTCGAAAAGTAGATTGACAAGTGGAAAATCTTTCGGCATCAATTGAAATATAAGATCTCTTTACTATATAATGAGGTCAAGTTCATTGAATTTCATGAGCAGCGATATCTTGCTCCTTTAAGGAGGATCAGCCGCGACTGAGTCAAAAAATACTAAATTATGCCTTCTCACAAAACGAACGATGTCAGGGGTAACTTTGTGAAATTTTTCCATGATGGAAAAAGAACAAATTTTGCGAATTTATCTATTAAGTTTTTTATTCACGACCCTGGTTTCTACACTTAATGTCATCTTCAGGTCACCTATGCCTTTTCGTTTGCATTGTTAAAGAAAATACTGATTGCAGAGTTTGCATGCCTTAGCTAATAAAGAACAAAATCCAGATAAAAAATATGCAAGGTATTTTCCGATGCACGAGTATATTTTTAATGAACACTATTTCCAGCTAGGGGCTGACTGGAACGCCAATACCGCAGAATAAACGCACTTTGAATTCAATTTTTACAGTAATTTGCTTAAAACTTCAAGGAAGCACTGTTACAAAAATACTTTGCAAATTTCCACTCAAAGTTAATTTACCGACCTAGGTTTCTGAAAAAATTAGCCATTACCAAAGTTTTTACCTTAATAATGGAACATGTTTTCCGAAACCTAGGCCGGTTAAATAAACTTAAGAGTGGAAATTAACAAAGCATGCATTGTGATAATGTTATGTCACTCATTTCAACAAATTATTGCTGGATACTTATAACTTAAATAACTTTAAATATCTTAAGGACAGGTGCCTAGCTATTATTATTAATCAATTTCCTGGGAGAATTCGTTTCTTATAAACAGTTTGTTCGCGAGAGTGGCATTTTTATTATATGTAAAAAAAATACTGTTTTTTCATGTGTCACCTATTCTCACATTTAACGCCTTTTCCTTAATTTCAAGATCAATTTGTGAATAAAATAGGGTGGAAAGGTATGATTTCGTTGTCCAGTCCAAACAGAGAATACACTTTAATATAAGTAGCCAGAATCAAATGCAATGAATGTACAATTTTACGATGGAAATGCCTTAGCGAGATGGAAAGATGAAGATGGATGGAGATTTTACGATGGAAATGCCTTAGTTTGAGCGAGATATTTCCCTTGTCATAATGGAGACCATATTCGAATTATATTTTTTTAATTTAAGCGTCTGTTTGACGTATGAGGTAAATATTTTAACATTAATGGTGCAAAAATATAGTTATATATGACAAAAATTATCATTAATCAAATAAACATAACCATATAAGTGTCTAACTTGACTCATTCTTTCACGCCGTACGGTGAAATCGCATTCGGAATAAATGTTTTTTTCTGAATCGAGGTGTTAGAAGTTCCGATTTTTTTCAATATTCTCCCACTGGAGCGCAGAGCCGCAATCTATCCTATATAAAACAGGTTATATATTTAGGCTTATTGCTCGAAAATTAGCTCGGCAAAGGGTTAATATTTTGATATCATTAAAAATAAGGGAGTTTTTTTGCTTTAAAATGACGTCAAATTCATCAAAATATAGGTGAATTGATTTATCGCTCAAACTACCTTCAAAACGAAGAGGGAAAGAAATGAGACTGTCTTAATGTTAGTTCTGCAAAATAGAGATACCGGTGTCCGCGCCCGATTTCGACCGTGGCCGTATTTGACGAAGGCAACGAGCGCGGATGGCGACAACGGCGGGAAGGCGTGAACAAAGCAGCCCATTCCAGCAGCCCACCCCAGACAGCTTTTGAGTGCTCCACTGAGTGTGAGTGAGTACGAGCGAGACGGAACAGAGCGGCACAAAAGGGTTGAGCGCGGGGAGGAGACAATAGCGCGAGGCGAGGAGGAGGAGACAACAGCAACAGAAACCGCCATTTAGAGATGGTATGGAGAAGGGTTTTTAGAGAGAGGGGGGATGGGGTTGCAACGTATTCCGATTGTATTACTCCCCATTCCTTCGTAAGGCGATGGACTCAATTAAAAGGGCGGGAGGGGTGGATGGATGGGGTGTAGCATCGTTTCCACGAAGAGGCGAAACAATGAGCTCACAGAATTGGGTGGAAAGGTGGGGACGATCGGAAAATCCGACGCCCAGCAAGCTGAGAGCCATTTAAAAGCATTGAATGAACACTGCACTGAGG
Organism: Pyrrhosoma nymphula; assembly: GCA_963573305.1. Lineage (NCBI taxonomy): Eukaryota > Metazoa > Arthropoda > Insecta > Odonata > Coenagrionidae > Pyrrhosoma > Pyrrhosoma nymphula. The sequence continues at coordinate 121,569,782 of OY754333.1, forward strand.
GGGGGTGGGGGTGAACTTTTCAGCCGAGGAGAAAGAAGAAAGTAATTCAATGCAACTCGTTCTCCAGAAAACGGAGGTGCTAATTAGTGAAGCGAGAGCTCCCGCCCTCTTAGCCAATATCTCTTCCCATTTTATTACTCGCGGAACCCGGTCTTCCGCGTTAGATTTGAATTAAATAACGTCTGCCCCGTTTCCTCGAGGTAAGAAACAGAAGAGGGCGAAACTTTTTTTCACTTTAAAGATTAAATGAGAGAATATTCCTCATCGCTGAAAAACTAAAATTAGCGGAATCAGACGAACATTAAGGAGGTCGAACCTCTCGATGCAAAACAGGACACGAAGTCCTGTTTTTTCCGGTCCTGATTAGAAAGGGGGAGAAGTTTCATGTACATTCCTAGACTTACTGACTTTCCTCAAATTAATTACGACGACAAAGACTGCAAAAATACATAGAAATATGGACACTGGATAACGTTTTTTAGAAACAGAAACAAAGGCTTCAGGTGTTTCTAAAGTCCATAGCTGTGGTCGCGAATCAGTCTTTAAGGCATGCACTTTATCATTTTTCAACAAAAACCAAGATTAGCGTATATGGAATGGGAGCCGTCAGTATTATTTGAATGCCTTTCAGAAAAAAAGAAACATAACACGTTTCCGAAATGATTGTAAGCCAATGCAACCCTTTAACAAACACTGAGCAATAGATGCGGTAAAATAACCTCCGCAGCGTGGAGATTTTAAGATCATGCGTATCATACTATTTAGATTCGGAAATAAAAATTTTGATAAAAAATCTGTAACTTAGATAATGAAGCAAAGCGATGGGAGTAGGTTGGAGACCTTTATGTAGTGACTTTGGTGAGAGATTGGGCAAATAAAATGGACAGAACAGGAAGACAGGCAAAAAGCACAGGTCTAAGGGGGAAAGGGAAAAGATCCTGCAAATAAATCGAAAGAGGCATGAAAAGTGGACAAATGATATGTATTCAAAACATTGGATTTCGAAGGCAATGAAAAATATATAGAGCTGGTCCCAGCCCCTGGACAAAGGTTATTTGGGGAGACGACCAACAGGTGAAGTCATTTGCGCTATCGAGCATAGGATTGATAGGGGAAGGATTATTATAAAAATGAAGTAAGAGTGGAGAGAAAACTGCCGTCGGTATTAGCCTGCTCTTGACGAAAGACGCCAAGGGGACTACGGTTTAACGTCCCATTCCGACGGAAGTACGGATGGAGGTAAACAATACGCATTTCACGAGTGGAAGAAGATATTAAGTACGCTCACATGAAATGGAGTAAGACAAAGGTTACGAGGCTCACACATGCACGCGAAGTACCAAGAATTTAAATAGTGTTGACAAACCCAACCGCACATTTCATCGTTGGAGCATCAAAAATAATATTCCAAATCATTAGGTACATCAGTAAAGAATCCTCCGCGAGAAAGGACTCGAAACTACGATCCCCAATGGAACCTGGGGGGAAGAGAAAGTAACTGGGGGCAGGAAGTTGAGTAAGAGGATCAGAGTGAGTGCCGGCCAAACTCTACTCCCATACCGTGCATTGCGAAAGGGTAAAGAAATTAGATGGCCTTTCCTACGGAAGGAGCACGCGGAGCAGCACACTACACCCACATGTCATATGAAATATTTTAAAACTATTTATTACATAATAAAATAGGCTAACATTTATCACCGCTTACCTTTCCTCTGAACTCCCTTTAAACTTCAGCTGGGAATCTGGAAAAAAAGAAAAAAGCAAAAATTATAATTATTTCCGGAACTACGTAGAATTAAAGCACGTTGAGATTTACATTTGAGTTTTATTTGCGCTAATGTGCCATGGTGGCATTATAAAAGACGTAACAGTGAAATAACGTCAAAATATAAAACCAATATGCAATTCCTGGAATGTGAATGAAAGTTCCGGTCACTGGATTTTGCATAATTCGCACCTGAAGTCAGAGAGATATTTATCTATGCCACGGTAAATACACTCTCTGAGGAAACTTGAAAAGGAAGGGCTCACGTTAAATATGCATTAACTGAAGCAAAAATGTAAATTCAGCGAATATAACTTCAACTATATTCATTAAATGCGGATGTTTTATAATCCTGGCATATTACCAACCACATAGAGCGGCAGATACCCAACTAAAGGCTCTTCATCTCTCTTCTCTTTCCCCTGCCAATATTTTCTTCGATTTAATATCCAGTAAGACCGTACTGTTTACATGGGAAGCGAAGAAGACTTTCATGAGAGTGTTAATGCGGTGGGATAAATACGGAAGTTAGTGACAGAGATTCGGGGAAGACAGCAACGGATGGAGAACGTATTGACCAGTGAGGGCATGTTGAAGGGGGTGATAAGAGATACGGAGAACGCTTGGAAAGCGCAGAAGTAAGCAGGAAGAGTACAAGCACATTGGAAGACATTAAGAGAGGCATGAGAAGGAGTTTGAGGAACTTTAGAAAATGTTAGCGGCGGGCTAGGTAAGTCATTCGTACGGAAGATAAAAAATAATCCTGATAAAGAGAGGTTAACTTCTAAACCACCAAAAAAAACTATCAATCAACTGGTAGAATACCAACGAGGATCTTACACACATACATGTATAGGTGGAGGAAAGAAGTAATCCATAAGGGATTCAAAGGCACTTCAGATACAATCAATCATAACTTCCCTTCTCTCGAACTAACTTTCTGAATATATTTTATTCGGTTAGCACTTACGGACTAAGAGTAGCGTAAATAATTAAGAGGTGTCACGAAAGTTTAAAGAAAACCCAAAAAATAGAATTTGAGGAAGGAACTGTCCGAAAACACGCCAATCAGCTGGTGGAAAAGGCTAGAAATAAATAGATTTTTACTGTCATTCGCTAGACAGTGATGACTCGATCGTGTGGGAAATCTTAAGAAAACAGGGGGCCTCCCCACCTCCTCCGTCTGAATGTCTGTCAGTCGGAGTGTGCTCATCTGTGGGCCCGTAGGTCTCGGTGGAATTGTTGTGCCGAGAAGTGGAGCACAGAGATGCGGAAAAGAATGAGGAGGAAGGCATTCCTTCTCACAAAGCGGATTCTTCTTATTCTTGGAAGACAAAGAGCCGGGGAATACACGCTCTGTCTCCGCGTACACACACCAGTTGTCCGACAAATTGAGAAATCCTTGACCTCGAAGAACTAGACTTTCTTTTAAGTTCTACCATTGAAATACGTCGGAAGTTTTCCGGATGACTGTAAAATGGTTTAACTAGAATGTGCGAAAAAGTAGCAAAGTTTCTCAGGCAAAGTTTCCAAGTACCTGTCACCACTCAGTTGAAAAAATTCAAATGATTGGCGGTGAGAATTTTATTTAAACTCCTGACTATATCCATTCATACCTCAGCGATTATTTTACAAATATTTTACAGCATTAAATCAATTCAAATGCTCGTTCCATGAAATTGAAACTACTAAACACGCGAAGAGAAATTCCAGTCTTCCAAACCACGGAGACTGCTCCAAATACTTGAATAACTGGTGTAAATCATTTGACCAGGAAATCTAACAACAAAAAGCAATACTGATATACGGAAAAAACCATTCCATACCATGAATCGTTGATGAAGATGGAACTTTCAGAATAGACTTTCGATAAACTCAACCCCAATACTTTAAATAGAGTGATCGCAGATGAATAAAGCTTTTAAGCAACTGCTCCTTGCGTATATAAAAAGTGATTTTTCCTTCAAACATTCATCATCGTATCTACATCAGAGAAAACATCTGATCAAAGATTCCACTTTCAAAACTTCATTTTAAAGAGTGTAAAAAAATATCATTTTCTCCACGTCAAGTTTCAATACACTGATGCAAAATAAGGCACATGAAATTTTCGAGTATTTTTGAAATGAGAAAAAATTATGCTAGTATGGAGACGGGTAGAAAAAGAAAAAAGTACAAATAGAGAATTAGTTCCTAGAGACCTAAGCTCCAGCCTGTAATAAGGTTACCTGACTAAGCTTTGGATGTACGAAAGGGAACGTCGAGATAGGTAATTAAGAATTCAGGAAATAAGAATGTTACGTGCTACATTATAACATTAAAAATGTCCTTTGAACTAGCGATCAAGAAATTTAAATATTTCAGAAGCTGTAAACCTACATAAGTGGAAGACTGCTTCTAATAATAAAATACGAAATCATATGGTTGAACAAATAGACCATCGTGAGCAGCACTGGGGGTTTGCACTAAACGATTAAAAAACTTAAATATGAATACAATGAAAGTGCATTTTCTTTTACATAATATCACGCACACTTCAAAACTGATGCGGAAAGAACACATAGAAGGGGATGAAAACCAATTCCAAAATCGTTTACACATAAAGAGATACACGCAGCTTCAACTACTTTCTCAAGTGGTTTTTTAATGGCGTCGATGACTCATTCCAGTCGAGTGGACCTGTGGTTAAAACAAAAATATTCTGGGCGGGGAAACGTGAAATATAAATGAAAGCCACCGCACTCAAACACCTCAGTCCTGAGGGAAGGGAAGAGGGGAGGAAAGGAAAGAAAGGGACGTTTAATATCGAGCCCCCAGGAGGGTACGGAGGGGAGGAGAGAGGGAGAGAAATAAAGCCGTCTCCATTCGGCGAGTCGACGTCAAGAGAGACAAATGAAAGGCGCGCGCGCCCGCTTAAAAATTGAGAAACGAAAAAGAAGGAACCTCTCCCGTGAGATCAGCGCCTCGCTCTTTCGCGCGCGCGAACTAACATAAAAGATCTTCCCCCACTTTTCCATTCGACCCACCCTCAGTCTTGTTTCTCTCCCCGCTGTGTTTACATAAGACCATTAAAGTTTCACGAAGCGGCTGCGACGGAGGCCACTCCTTGCGACTCACGAAAATAAAAAATAGATAAAGAAACTTAAACAACCACGGACCAACCCACCCACTCCCCTCTCCATACTAACAAAGGAAAAACGGTCTCCTTAATTTAACCGAGAGACCACGGGCATTTCAACGCACCCCGGAAACGTGCGTGGGAGTTTTTTTATTAAAAAAAAGAAGATCGCCGAGCCGCGGCCATACTGTTATACTTTCTTCACTCGACCCCCTCACTCTCTCCATTAATACGGAAACGAGGTCCATTGTGGGGAGAGGGAGGTTAGGCTCGAGGGGAGATATCCCTTGAATGGCCCAAGATCGTTTTACCCTTCCTCCCCCGTCCGACTTAATGTGCCAGACATCACTCCCCTCCGAGACTTGCGCACACCCAAGAACCTTTCATCCTTTGAGTATAAAACGGCCTCCCCTCTTCCTCTTCCTCGCCCACCCCCCACAACACAGAACAACCTCGCCTCGACCATCTCCGGAGCAGCCACGCTCGACGAAAGGGAAATGAAAGTAGTATTTTTTTTCTTCAAACCGTTCCTTTCCTGAAAAGACTTCGCACGCCTCACGCTCTTGAAAAGATGCAGCAAAGAGTGCATGAGTGTGTGTCGAGAAACAAACAAAAGATGATACACAAATAACTTTTTCATCCGATCCCTTTTTTTTGCCTTTTCTGCGAGCGACAAAAGTACTCATCGAATGGAGAATCTTGAGAGTGAAAGGCCATTCGAATGAGCTGGAGCGAGGAGATGATAAGCAATAGCGGGGTGAACCACGATCGGAGTTAACATTTTTCTCGTTCCCCTGATAACCTTCCTCTTCCCTTTACCCTGCTGCTTTCTGAACCACGCGATGAGCCGACACCCGGATTCACTCATAGATGAAGCAAAATATTCTAATCAACGTTCGCTGAGGTTTTCCCTGCACTAAGAGCTAATTAAATACTTGTTTAACGTAGGCAACCTTAGGTAGTTTTACCGTCCCACGCCAGTTCTGACTTCTCAAATCTCTACTGATACATGTGATCTAAAATAACACACAGTCGATAACTCCCACAGTTACGCTCTGTGAGTACTTGATTTTCAAGGAACTATTAATAGAAATATGATTGGCCGAAAGGGAATCATTCATCCTAGAAACATATTTGAAAAACACGTCATACCATTAAACTAGAGATCCATTTGAAGAGTTTACAAGAGCAGGATAATGCATCGAGCGTCTAAATTACTTTTAATTGGACATTACTAACTTATAGTCATCAAGAAGGTGGCGAGTTGAATCAACTCTGCTTATCACATCACCACCCCATGACATACATATGCAACGCACGCAATCCGACCTTAAAAGTTTGACACATTTACATAAAAAGTGCACACCAGTTTCTAGAATACTGCACTTCATTCCTCAGCGCAGGTCCTGAAGTAGTCACACGAAGAATTCGCTTACGAACGCAGCACGTCAAGCTACCAGCAAAACGAATTGCTATTTTTTAAGCACTGGTAAACAGTTTCCTAAAGTATCGGCTACCAGGATATCAATACCTACGTTCCGGCGGCACATAATACATAAAGTAGCAACTAGCGCACCTTAAGTCATCAGACGGCCTCTTAAACAAGGGACAAGAATGAGCACACCACGAGGAATAGGCATATACACTGATTCGTGCCCCTGAAATTTAACTGCAAAATATCTCATTTCCTCCGATAAAGGCAATAAAACTTAACAATCTTTCCGGAAATTCTTACGATAACTTTTTCTCAACTAGAAAGAAAGAAAAGTGGCAAGGATTTTGATCGAAAGAGAAGATCTCGTCAGAGAGAAAGAAGACGTCAGATAACTGACGGGAAGAGTAAACCCGAAATCCAAAAAATCTTCAAGGAAGCATTCATTAAAGAATAAAGTTTTTTTTCAATTAAACTAAGGTTCTGCCTTCGACTCCATTTCTCAAGCCTAACTTGTAATTTTCTGGCAGTGATTAATAACAAAGGTGGTACTTGCATGGAAATTAGTTGTAGCCTCCTTAAGTATTGTGACTTTGAATAGATATTTCACAAGGAACGCACCCCCATTCTCTTTTCACCGGAATCCAGTTGCCTTCTCATCACTCCCAAGGCTTCCTCAAATAGCAATTAAAACCTTGTCCCTCCGTTTTTTGTACTCCCTTTCTCCATTGCAGGAAGAAATGAATCCCTTTTGCATACTTCCAGAGGAGGGTCTTCCGTCAGTACAGTTCTCGTTCTCTTTCCCCGCGGCCAACGAATTCACGTCCGGGAAGTGAATTTTCCTCCGGCCATTCCCTTGAAACGTTGTCTGCTGACAAAAATGAGGACTGAACGCCCCTTCGTGATGGAAATGGGATAAAAGGTACTCTCAAGTCTCGTGGGCATAAGTCGTCCTCTCCAAATGAATTTCATGCGTACTGCGATCCTACACCGAATAGCCTTCCAGCTTGAGTAAACACAAAACGCACTTCTCCACGAAGGGAAATAAAATTCGTCGCCTCAATACGGAATGCAAGATTTTTTCTATTTAGCACGATGAGCATAAACTTCATCATTAACTGCCGGCTCTACCTCTTAGTTCCCCGGCAAATAAAATCCTGATCACATTCAAATTAGCTTATTAAAATTCCCATTTCAACTTTTATTTATGCTTCCATTTCTTCCCATGCTTCTCTAACAACTTTCTCGGACCATACATCGAAAAGGAATGGCGAAAGTAAACACCCTTACCTCACACCTCCGCTATCTGCTGTCCATACTGCTGTGACATCCGTCAGCGCAGAATGAAAACTTTCCGAGTGACGCCTGCTTTTGAGACCTGCTTAAGACTCAGAAATTGTCCGAGATTTTCTAGACCAGGAATTTAACCATGGACATTCGGGTTTCCGGGCCAATTCACATACCAACCAGATGCCAACGAGGATTCGTGATACCGAAGGCAATTGTTTTGATAATCTAAACGAAATATCTGTTGTGTGTCATTACGATCTATGAAGGATGACACTTGTAAAGTATGGTTGAGCTTCAAGGAAGCCAACGTCCTCGACAGTAGATCCTACCTGCTATCACAACTAGCGATCAGTGACCCAATGCAAAATACAATCAACTACCGCAATGAATGTTGAAGATTTTGATACGAGCGTTTGAATCCCACCGAGAAAACCTTTCTCCTTGAGCAATTTCCAACGCAACCACTGGTCATCGAGGTATATAGAAAAATCTGGCATTGGCAGCGAGGAAGTCATATGAGAAACTGTTGGATATGGTCGGGGAAGAAAGGACGTAGATGGGAGAAATTCGAAGTAGCCAACAAAAATGGATTTAGAGCGTACGAGGAGGTAAGGCCACGTGGTAGGGGGCGATAGAGGGAAAAATGTTGGGGATACGCCGATGAGGACGGAGAAAAGTAGGCATTTTGGACGGTATCAATGAAAGTTAAAAAAATACGAAGAGTTCACAACGGGTTCAAAATTGGGAAAGAGGGTGGTTATGTAAAGGAAACGCTAAACAACACCCTGCCACAAGGGAAAATATTAGGCATGACTGCTCAAAGAATCACCATTCAATTGGTTGATATCTATGATGATGATGATGATTTATGTGGACACAGATCCGGCCTTGGCTAAATTTAGCCGCGCCCAATTTATTATCTTTGAATTCTTTAGGAGCACTTTCCAATGGGAAATAAACGGACCAGATGGAGGGGCGCTGCTTTTCCTATGAGACCGCTCTTCCACCGCCACTGGTCACTCGCGACTTAAAAATACTCGCCCATCCCCACGTCTCAACAACCGGTCATTTGAACGAGCGCTCCCGCTCCCCTTCCGCTGCGAAGAAGTCCCCCTTCCCAGACTTTACGGGCAACCCAAGCATTCCCGGCCACCCACCCCCACAGTAAAGGAAGTTCAATAAACACAAACGGGCACACGAAATAGCGGGCAGCAGGAACGAAAATAGAAAATGAGTAGGGTTGGTGGGTTGGGGAGCGTTACGCTAGGAATAGGTACCTTGCTGAGGAAATGAATACTATCGAGCGATAATCCATAGCCGATGCAGATTAAATCTACATGATAAATAAATCGAAGAAATGACGCACCAGCACAGGCGGACTAGGGGTAAATTATCGCAGATGCGAATCCCTTGAAATAAATCAACAAAACAATACCATAGCTATGTTGGGAGAAATAAATCACTTCGTAATATTCCACGAATTTTTATTGTAAACCCAACCGGCTTCATCGCTATAGCGTCATTATCAAGGGTCTCCCCCTTTATGGGTTTGCAATAAAAATTCGTGGAATATTATGAAGTGATTTATTTCTCCCAGCACGTCACTATTCCACCAAGTATAACCAGCATCAGTTGAAGTTGTAATGCAATAGCTAATAATTACACCATTATGATTATGCCGTCTTCATAACCATAAAAACCAAACAAAAGAATTACTCTTGTGGTGCCAACCAATATTTTTTTGCGATTTGCAAATATAGAGCACTAATTGCGAATAAATACGAGATAATCTAAACACAAGGCTTGTTACAAGAAATTATAAATGAATTACTGTAAAATGTCACGGTTAGCAATGTGTGCCAGCACTGATTTATTTCCATAAATAATATAAAAGAAAGTCCACAGAACTGTGATAAGTGCTATTTGATATTTGAATCGAAAAAGAGGAAAATCGAGATTGTTGAAAATTTTTAATATTATCCCAAAAATAACCCCGTTCAGTTTAAAAGGCAAAAGAGCCGTTTTTCAGAAGAACTATTTTCGAAACTAAATAAAAAATTCGAGAATTTTTCTTAAGTTCCCCGGAATTCGAGCTGCCGTAAGAATTGTAAACCATTGGTTTGCGATTTGTCTGTCAAGTCGCGGATGGGGCAAAATTCGGAGGAATAAGGAGAAGGCTATGAGCGGGAGTGGAATTGTAGATGATCGAGGATGGATGCTTTGGTGGGAGAGAGTGGATGGTTGCGTCACGAGGAAAAATAGAGAATAATGAGCGAAAGAATGGGTGACGGTGGGCCCATCAACGGCATCTTCCTCCGTTTCCTTTTTTCCAATTCCCTTAACGACCCCTCATACAGGCAGTCCCCGAGTTACGTAATAGATGCGTCCCGACACTAGCGGCGTAATTGGAAATTTACAGAAGTCGAAAATTACTCCGTGACTGAGTCCGTGCTCTCAAGATTACGGTCGATTCGGAGAAATACGGGGAAGACCAGCTCTTACTAACATTACAGCACATGCGCTCCTTGAAAGTAGGCAACTATCCTTCCAAATCCGTAACTTTCTTAATTCTCGTATTTTTTTGGGTAAGGTTGCCACTTACGTAGCTCGGGGACTGCCTGTAGTTAGGGGGGAAGAAATCTTTCTTTGCCCGGGCAACATCTGCCTAAAAATATCTCATAGAGCAACTGAAGGCCTTCATGAGAAATTTTGACACAAGTAGCTACTGCGATAATCGCCAATAACCAATGATCAAAGATCTGTATGCACTTCTATCAGTCAAATTCTTTGAATTACTTAACTTTTCCTCTAGCTCAACCACACTAACATTATAACGGTACGAATATCGTGAAACCAACTCAATTGTTAGAATTATCTAAATTTTAGCGACATCTGTATCAACACAATAAACAGAATATTTTCCTTTATCAGCAGATAAACCTGCTTGAAAAAAGGACCGTAAAAATAATGCATTTAAACTTTCTCCCACACTTTAAGACTCTGGCACCATTACAATAGTTCAAATTATTTTTTGACACCAATAAATACGGTGATGACGTATTTCTAATGAATCTCCCTAGCCATACATTTGAGTGAAAAGAAAGAAAATCAATCTACCCCGTTGGGATAGTTTTTTGTCATCTCATAGTGACTCCTTCATCGGCCAAAAGTACATATTTTTGAGAATACCGGAACTAGCCACGGTATAACCAAATACGGAGTAACTTGCAAGTACACATAAGTGCGATATTCCACAGAGGAAAAATCATTCACCTTGACCGGTATTCGAACCCGGATCCCTCAATTTCGCGCCGAGTGCATTAGCCAGTTAAGCTACCGAGGCGTCCTCCTACCCTGGGGAGGAGGACGACTCGGTAGCTTAACTTAACCCTGAGGTAACAAAAATCCACAGAGGAGGACGACGCCTCGATAGATTAACTGGCTAAAGCACTCGGCGCGAAATCGAGGGATCCGGGATCGAATCCCGGGTCAAGGCGAACGATTTTTTTCTCAGTGGAATATCGCACTAAAGATACATACATTGGATGTTAGGAAGACTAGAACGAAAACTATACCCCGTCAATTCGCTCACCGTTTCGTCGATTGTGACGTCACTTAGAGACGTCAGGCGTGGAAACGGGAGCGTGTAGGTACAGAGCGGTCGAGATGAGTGCAGCTGCGAGGAGGATGAGGAGAGAGAGACAGAGAGAGAGACAGAGAGAGAGAGAGACAGAGAGAGAGAGACAGAGAGAGAGAGAAAAAGAGAGAGACCAAGAGGATGAAGAGATTGAAATGTGTTTAGATGAGACGGAGGAGTGTGATTGTGTGACGCAGAGAGTGGATGTAAGCACGGATGGGAAGGGAAGGGTGTTTGGGGATGTAGAGGGGACGATGGGACTATGGGGAGGAGGAGCGTGATTGGAAGGCAAAGCGCGAGGGTTATACACAGAGAGGGAGCACATCCGGTGGCTCATCATCTCCCACCCACACGCATCAACCCCAACACACCACACCTCCACCACCACCCATTGCCTCTTGCCCTTCCCCCTACACCACCCCCAACCTTCCCCACCCCCAATCCCTCCAGAAGAGACTTAAGACTCGCTCACCCCGAGTGCTAAGCCGGGAGAGACAGCCTCAATCGTCCTAGCGACTACTACACATCACGCCAAGTACACACGATGTACCGGGACAATTACACTTGCGTAAAGGAGTGTTTGCCTGATCGCAGGCACATTTGTTTACGCTCTAAGATACACGCTTGTGATTTCACTACATAGGTGAATTCGTTGGAGTCAGGTTGGTGTGGTGACTTGAATACTGGTTTCCCATCCCGAGGGCTCGGGATCGACTCCTGTCAACGGTGGAGATTGTTGATAGGAATCCCGATCGCTACTCGGGTTCTGCTTAGAGTGCACTTCAAATGTATTGCTCCATCGATCGGATGGGAAATTGAAACTGTGGTCCCTTGGATATTCACTTAGAATAGGTTGATTCTGACGCCAGGATTTTCTCCAACCTTCCCCAAGTTTTCTTCCCTTATCTATCAACCCACCAGCCCTAATTGGGCAAACGATCTCATCTGTCGGTCGCCTCCACTAATAATCAACGAAATGATGTTGTAAAAACATTTTCCGAGCTTCCATCTCGAGAATAATCACTGAAAGTAAATCTTTATGTTGAGATAGACGGCAGAGGATTTCAATTTCTTAAGAATACAAGAAGAGAAGCCTAAAATTATTATTGACGACACTAGGGTAATGATTCTCTTAAATGGGTAGGTAAGTTGGGATGCATTCACATCGAATGATTAATTGAAGCACCCAGGTCTCAGGAAGAAGCAGGTGAATTACAAGACGAACACCGACAACAAGATGAGGACCAGCCCGTGATATACGCGCGAGGAGTTCCTTCGCTCTCCCAAGAGTCAAGATGAGAGCACATCGGATCAATGGCAACAGAACGAGGGGAAAATGATCTTACTTGGGACGAGACAGCTGACAATCGAAAAGGATTACGCCCAGCGCATACTGAGTGGTGGCCAGAACGGCGAGGTTGGCGGGGGCCGCCGCCGAACGCGATGATGACCGCGTTGATGCACTCCGCTGTCAAGTGCCCGACCGACAAATCGCCTCCTCACTCAAAATCGCCCAATGGGACGGAGGGAAAATGACGGGAGGGTCGCGATAGGACGGAAGAGTGCAGCTGCGACGGCGGCGGGACCGAGCCAAAACGATCACCACGTAGGCAGACTTTTAAACAAACCCCGGACAGAACTGACTAACACGTCAAGCCAAATGAGAATGCTTTGTGAAAACTGTCAGGAAACCACTACTATGGGGCTCCACAACACGTCATTTGGCAGTTGAGTTCATTTCAAGTATTGATGGGCTCATTCATAGGGAAGCTTCCCCAGACCAACGAACGACCAAGGCCACGTTCGAAGACCCCTCAAGAAAATCCACCAAGGGGAACGCAAATTTAACCAAAACATGAACAATAAAATACGAGGCGGACACAATTAGGCATGTGGAGGTATATACACGATACTGCTGAGTACGGGAAGTTTAAAAGAAGGAAATTAAAATACTTTGCTTTTCTACAAATTTACTTTAATCGTCGACTAGTTTCGATACACTGTATCATCTTCAAAGACTAGTGACTAGTCTTTGAAGTAGAGTACTAGTCTTTGAAGATGATACAGTGTATCGAAACTAGTCGACGATTAAAGTAAATTTGTAGAAAAGCAAAGTATTTTAATTTCCTTCTTTAGAATGGATTTCTACAATGTAAAGGCCTCAACCATTAAGTGTATACGGGAAGTTTGCCTAAAGTACCGAAAATTTTCTTCCATCAGTAAAGCGAAAAAATCAGCAAAAGTAAAAAAAATCTGCAAACCAAAAACATTATTCCAAGAAGTTACGACATTAGAAATATCACTCTAGAGAGTATTTCACTTTGAATAAAGCGATAACGATGAAAGAGGCGTTACTCCCCTACTTTTTTAAGTGAAAAGAGTTCGCTAGGATATAGGGCATTGATAGATTTGACAGATTCTTCTAGAGTTGAACGAGGTGACAGTATTTTTTTCCAGTAACTTAGATAAGTACTATTCGGAATACAGGGATAATTTCTCAACGAGAATTGAATTTTAACAAACCAACTGGAACACACTAGAATGCTGAGAGTAACTTCCACCTTAGAGCAACTTACTCAAAATATAGAGGAAGTATGCGAACGCCTAGCTCTCAGGATCAATTTTCTTATGTAAGTATTCCTCTGCCTTGAGAAATTCTAAAACAAAGCTACCTAGTACTTAAGTACTGACTTCATTAAAGGATAATTGAAGACTCAACAGGAGGACATCGGCTAGTGAATCACTCGACCTGTGAAGCTTTATAAGAACCACACAGGTATACACAAAACACGATGGGGAGAGCGAGAACGACAACCAAACGAGAGTTACAAGGTGCATTCTTCCCACGTGATACCGGCCCTCAGCATTTAAACACTCTCCAACCCATTATCGAGATCGTCACGCAAATTACCTCTTCCGCACAACTAAGCAGTTATATTTTTTTAATGAACTTGCTTCACATTTCTTCCAGCCTGTTATTTCCCTGCTTCGTTCGGTCAGCGGAAAAGTCGTCCATATTCCAGGCTTGAGATCTCAAAACATACCGATCAAAAATAAGACTTGATTACCTACCTTGTTATTGGTTGATCTATCCCTCAATACTGAACATTCTTTGCTTCAAACAGTTAAAGGGCAGTGTTATATGATCATGATTGTTACATGAATGAGAGAGGCGATTGAGCCTCAGCAAATGGTAAAGAAGATCGACAAGATGCAGGAAGGGTAGATATCAAATAGGATATTTTCCACTTTCTCATTGGCCACAATCCCTGAGAGAATCATTTACCTATTAATAACGACGCCGCGAAAAAAATGGATTCACAACGGCAGGGAAATCAAGTTAAACTCGTAAATAAACCATTGAAACATTAGCAGTGGCGTTACACGAAGAAAAAAATCCATTTTTATAACTCGAAAGACGAAAATCTTGAATAAGTAAACAACTACAAATTAACTCTATGACAAAGTGCGACTTATATAAGTCCAAGATAAAGTACTACTCATGGCTACATTTTAGAATTCTACCCGCTGATTGGTAGGTTCTTGGAAGGTTCCCATCCAGCATACCAATTTCTGAAACTTGTCTCGCTTTCCCCCGTAAGGATTTCCCGCCATTAGATCCCTCTTAAATTCCTCATTCCTTGTACCTCGTCTTATTTCGCGAAGAATAAAGTGCTACATATTCCATGTAATTTTATAATTGCTTCTTTAACATTCAATACTTTCCTGTTACTTTCAAGATGAGTAAACAGCCTGAAACGTTCATAATTACAGCGATGATAGCTTCAACAGAATTACCCACAGAGGTGAACACGAGCGTGAGAAATTCACAGAGAAAAAATTATTCTCATGGACAAGTAATCGCACCGAGATATCCAATATCGCGCCGAGTGCTTTGACCGTGACCTTAGGGCCTTTGAAGGAACGAGAGGTTTTCAGGAAGTAAAGTATCAGCGTGTGGTACTATGATCTACATTGCACTGGTGCTTTCTTGCACCGCACCACAGTCCATGAGTTACAGTATATACATACATAGATTATATGCCCATGATATATTATAAGTACTGCGGGATTAGTCCCAACAGTAATTAAACTGGAGTAATCCCCGCAGTCACCAAAGGTATAGACGTATACCACCATTGCCGTATACCTTAAGCTCAGAATCCGCCAACTCATCTTTCCCCAGAAAAAAATTACTATATGCCCAAATTATTCCTAAATATTTACAGTGATTCATTCATATTCTATTATGGTACTCATTTGACGCCAACCCTCCCTAGGACTGCAGTCGTTCAAAGTAGAGCAATATTGCGGGAAAAGTCCGGGAGCTTGATTTTGCAGAGAGGACGATACAGAAACCCGACCGGGCCTTAAAATGGCACGACCTTAACGGGATTCGAGCGAAAGTCGTGGGCGAGCACTTGGGGAAGGCACAGCCGCTGGCCGGTCCGCCCACCGCCGACCGCGACCGCCCCCGTAAACGATGCCCACGCCCCCACACACCATCCACAACAGCTCTGCGGCAATGCCCGGTTCCTCAAGGTGAATTATTCCATCAACGCTGCCCACCAAAATTTTCATCAAAACATCGATCCGAGAGATCTCATAATGATCCTAATATCCCTTTTATTTTACAGTTTACATAAAACTTTCCTTTTCATTCATTTCACTTTGAAATATTTCATCAATAAGTCGATCTGCCCTTCATTTAAATCCCACAGCAGTAAATTTTCCATTGAGGCGATAAACAAATGCATGAAAATTAATCCTGACACAAAGAGTTTCTCTCCCCAATAGATTCCATCCATTACCAGCCTTATTGCATCGGAAAACTTAAAGCGCAGACGAAAAAGTAATGCTAATCAATTTTCAAGTTAGCCTTCATCCCAAAATTTCGCGACTGGTACGAGAAATATCTCCCCGAACGCCAAATCCACAGAGATTCGTGGATGGAAAGAGTTAAATGATAAAATATGAACCGTTGGCAGATAGTGAACCTCATTACAGCGTCGTTAAGGTCTATACTGCGTGTGATATAAGGCCATATTTGTACTCGACTGCCGACAGTACCACGAATTGCAAAAAAAGTGAAGTGCGATGAAACAGCATACACACTCGTATTTTGGTCAATAAGTTGTCGACTTAAACGAACTATAGAATGACATAGACGTCAGAGAATGACGCAGGAGCTTCACGTGAATGGGCCACTAACCAAATCAAATAAGGGTAAAATAGCAAAAAAAAGACTACCCTAGCTTTTTGTAATCTAAACCGCTTGATCTGTGATAAAATACCTTGATTAGTTTATTTTCGTAAATTGTTAACCGTTCATGATAAACTTTTCTTTTCATAAATTGTTAAACATTCATGATCAACTTTGACTAATTTAATCAACGGTCTTCGATTCTTGATTTGATGGCGATTTTGTAGTTCATTGAATAGGAACTGGAATATTTCTAAGTTCATAGAATGGGAGAATATTGCAAAGGTAAGCTAAGCCTTAGCTTTGAGTTGGTGGAACGCAAACATTAGCGAAATCATATAAATCTCTAGTTGAATGACGTTGATTAAATCGGGGCTCAAATTCAAACAACACAAATATTCGAGGGTCCTTCTTATGCAAGTTCTGCCATATCAGCGGCATGCTTCATTGGGGCAAATCTGAACTACTATAGGCCATAAAAATGGTCACACATTTACTGACATATATGTGTGTTCCAGAATTATTTATCCCATTAAACTGAGAGCCTTAGTCAACGAATTTTCAATGGATCTCCTGCGAGCGTCTACCAGAAAACCAGACCGATCGTTGAAGTCTCCGAGCATCAGAGGGCCTCGAAGACATCGGCCACCACCAGGCAACTGCCTCTTCCAACAAAAGCATAAACCTCGTCTTCGTATTCTTTTAATCCCTCTGCCTCTTCAAGCTTTTGTCTCTTCTCCCCTTCACGGAAGAGACCTTGAGAAGGCTTTCCCCCCCACCCGCTCTACCCTGAGGGCGTCCGCCTTCGGCTAACGGCCAAAAAAACCCTTCTATTCCCCGGGCGCCTTGTTGACTTGGTTCTGGGACAGCTGCCGCGTTGAGCACTCCTCGTCAGTGGTTCCGTCAGGAATTCAGGCAGATTCTTCGAGTTAGACGTTCTAACTTAGAACTAGAGAAAATTCACTTTCAATGTTTACGAAGTTATAATTTCCAAAAACGCCCGAATAGAACAGATAGGTACCCTTTTGTATGTACCTACGCCCTTTGCACTTATCTGCAGAACTTTAAAAAATGAGAATGAATGAATCAACATATGGTATCTCTTTGGAGTAAAGTCTCCAATGCACTACGAGTGGCTGTTATCACGTGAGCAATTCGGATCACTCCTTTCCATTCACATACGCATGTGTACCCATTTTCTCAGTTGAAACTTCCTGAAGTTTCTTGGGCCGAGTCGTGTCTTCTTCTCGCTGAGGGCGAACATACATTTGTGTGTACGCGTGTGACGCACCCATCCATCCCGAGACGCCACAACAACAAGCTCTTCGGCTCTTCTCCTCCCACACTCCTGGAAGTTGAAACTACTGCCCCCCTCCCGACAAAACGGCGCGTCGCACGGGATGGGAATGGTGAAGGCACGAGCGCCGACTTCTTCGAGGTCTTCGCGAAGAAGAAATACAAACGGGGAGGCACCAGAGTGGAGAGGATAAAGAGCGTTTTTAGAAAGAGAGAAGGAAGAGAGACGAGAGAACGCAGTCGGAGACACAATCTACGCAGCAGGAGCGGCGGCTATTTAGAATTCATCCCTCGACGTCCTCGCGCGGGAACTCGTCGACGCCGCCGCATTCAAGGAAAGCGTGCCTCAAGGGAACGAGCGTGGGGACAACCGGGAAGCGAAGAACGCCTCGGGCGCAGAGCAGCTATTGAGGAAGAAGGCATTATCTTCTCCATACGCAATTATTACCGATAGAAACATGGTATGTAGGGGTGCGTTCCGTTTCACACACCAATCGCATTGATGCGCTCCATGTCGTTCCGTTCCACGCATAGGGCCGCTTCAATGCGAGCTCCTTGAAGCCCTGCAACGAGCATAATGTGCGCTTCCAGCACTCCTCCCAAAATCTGGTGCAGTTGATGCGATGACGTTTCGCGTTTCTTTAAGAAGGATCTATGGTGACCTCAGACCTGAGATGGTGACATTGAATTCCGTCAAATTAATTTTAGATAAAGATGATGAAGTAGACCTTTTTTTTAAATTGACTGCTCCCCGTTTCGGATCTACTTTCATTTAAATATTTTGTGGAGTATGTAATAATGACTTTCCCTTCGATGCCCATTTTATATCCTTGATCTTTTTCAAGTTCCCTTTCGATTATCTTCTTTTCTCCGAAATGTTTGTCAACAAACCATGGCATCGCCTCGCCGCAGTTATTAAAAGTTGCCGCCCGCACCAAAGGCGTTCCGTTTTGATTATTGCACCAACTGCTTCAATGTGCGAAAATGAAACGGAATGACCAATGTCGCATCGGTGGCGCATCAAAGCGGTTAATGCGTAAAACGGAACTCACCCTAGGTGTGGCAGTTGAGCAGAAAGCGGTTGTTCTTCAACTCCCTATGCCATCAGATGATGTTGCTATTGAGAGCCTCAGATTTAGGGAATCGTTTACACGCAACTATAGCCCAAACTGCGATCCTCCTCGATTTCGATGAAAATTCACTAAGATTGGTTGGTTACTGGGGGAGAAGACCGAAAACGGCGGTCATTTGCGTAATAGAGGACAGGAAGGTTGTAAGGTTGAAAAGTTAAAAGCAATTTTCCACAGATAAAAATTTTAAAATGACATTCTCTTTGTAAGACTCAACCCACACCTTCCCAGTTACTTATCCTACCAACACCATCCCCTCCCTCCTCTTGCCTTCTTATTACCCCCCTTATTTCCAAAATTTGTCCACTTGTGTCCACTTTTTACCTGAAGATGATGTCTAAAACATCGAAATCTAGGTCGTAATAAAGACTTTAAAAAATTTTTATCCGTGGTATATTGCTTTTAACTTTTCAGCCAAATTATGTTTAAATTCCACGCCTTATTGGCTGAATCTTCGGAATTCACAGTTAGGTTGATTGGTAGGTAAATCCGGGGAATGGAGGAAGGGTAGAGAGAAACCTGGCGTCGTCATCAGCCTCATCTTTAACTAAAGGCGCCAAATGTCGCATCCAAAGAACGGAATACTCCATTTGAAGCGATATCCATTGGGCACTCGAGTAGGGATCGGGATTCCAATGAATAATCTCCGAGATTTTGTGAGGATTTACACTAGTTTTGCACTCTAAATACAATAAAATGCTTACTACGCATTTAGTAAAGAATGTATGAATATTTATCTAATAAAGTTTTGGCAACTATCCTGTCGAGAAGTAAGCAAAAAATTATAGTCACGAATTGAGAAATTGTGAATATAGATTTTTATATTTGTGTGCACCATGGTGAATGTTCCGTTATTTAAACTGATGCGTGATCTTTTCGGTGACAACTACTCGCATCCAATATCCTTTTATTGAAAAATATTCTTTCTGTTCAGGATATTTTTGTTACTTTAATCAGCCTTGACGTCATTAAATTCAAAAACCTTGGAAAAGAGAAACATATTTTCACTCGCCCGAATAGGACTACAATTGAAACAAGAAGGTATTCTTTCAAATGTATGATTATGTTATAACATCAAACAATTTGTGATAAACTGATGATTTCATCATCCAACTCAGGACCATCTTAACTGCATCTACAGTCCATGATAGTCACTGCCGTAATGCACGAGATCTCAGCTGTCTTTCTCCTGGCCCAATGCACTTGGGCCCCACTGGCAGTGTCCAGCTGATCCCGACGGCACAGCTAAACCCACGGTAGAATCAACACTGTACGCCTTATTACTACCTCAACGCATAAGGACATATTTAAATTGTGTATAGTACACGTCTTCCATTCTAACTACCTTCTTTGAGATGGATTCTCGCACTTGAAAGCATATTCCCTCCTGAAAGTGGTAGGATTGCACTTGTTCCTTCCAGTGCTCCGGAACGTAGATGTAAAATTCAAATAGATAACATTCAAATAGAAAACAATTACCTACTATTGCACAACTCAGCAGACCCGTGCCATAATTGAGATTCAAAAATGTTATCTATGCACGATTTAGCGAGTGCATATTGCGAGCAATGGCCCAAAAGCACTAATATCTGTGATCCATTAGGTCGTAAATTTGTAGATAGTAAATTAAACATAAACATTAAGCTGCCTATCGATTTTTTTTGCTTTCTGCGTATCCAAGCTACATCTGCTACACATTCCCGTCTGTGTGAGCATAAGTATACAATACCATACACGTAATTTCGCTGGTGTTCATTAACTCAACGTACACTCGGCACGCCAGAAAGATATGCGCATGATCCGCCTCCAAAACTATATGATTTTAAAATCCACTTCCTTATGCGGAAAAGAGAAAAAGTCTATAATGGCAGACTTCTTAAATGGGCTTTTTGTATCACGTATTACAAATGTAATGGGAAACGAATAATAATGCAAGAATCGCCTGGTAAGGGAAAACAATTGGATTCGCTGATACTACCATTAAGTATTCTCAGACTGTGCTCACTCATCCCACTTGATCTCTCACGCGTTCTCCGCAACTTTTATGGTCACCATCACAATAATCAGAAGAAAAACTGGGAATTCCAGGTTCGATTCTACTAGACCTGCAAACACGATTACCCACAATTCACCGCAAGTTTTCCCCTCCCCTGGAAGACGGTCGGCGGCTCAGTTCCACGAGTTCTTCGTCGTCGCCGGCGAAGAAAACTGAAATCAGCGTCCGCTTCGGAATCCACCACAACAACGGGAAACAAACACGGAGACTTCCATCCAGTGTCCTCGACAAAGGGGTTGCCCGGGTGACCGACCAAGTGTGGATGGGGGAGGGCGCGGGGTTGGGAGGTGGGAAGGAGGAGAATAGAGGGGAAAGGGTTGCATGCAACCTGTTTCTCTGCTCGTCGGAGTCACTCGAGGGAGGAAAAAGGACACCACACACTGTGTATGTACTGTCGCTCCGCATCAACCGATGAGATGCTCCGCATCAAGCGCACCAAGCTCCCCTATCACCTACAAAAAGGTGCCGTTGAGATAAGGCCATGATGCTCTCCTCAGAGTAACCCGATGCTATCTGTCCCCGAAATGAATGCAATAATTAGGTTGGCACATCCCTCCCATTAGGGAAGAGGTGGTGTTAAGGCATTATACAACTACAGTGGGCGACAACCTTACGCTACCGACTCCGCGTCGATATCCAACGTTATGGGTAGGATTCAGTGTCACTTCGGCCTATCAAATGAGCCCAGCTAAAGATAAAAAAATACCTAAATTATCAGTTTAAATTATATTAATTAATTCATGCTATACGAGGCACTAAATGGGTGAGACGCAACGATAGATGGGACAATATATACTTCTATTTTTTTTAACAGTGAAATATTTGACAGACTCAAAACACATGGTATCAACGTTTTTAACAAGATTATAATTTTTGGGAGGCTCCGAATCGCTTTCTGCGAGACAGAAAATTTGAAAATCAAAAGAGGGGTAAGCAATGATCTTCGAAAGCAAGCGCATCATTCATACTGATTATTTCGTATGTCCACAATTGTCCAGTAACTTAAGAAAGTCTCGCTTAATATCCGGGGCTGGAGGGGTTCACATCCAATGTATTGCAATATAACCTTCGATTCACTACATTTTCCACAAATCCAGCAGAATGTCCACAAAATACACACGATAGTACTGCCGCAAAACGACTTAAATGCCATTTTATTTATTTTATGGCTACTTATGAAAAAGTTGCCCTCTCTTTGATATGAAAAACCAAATCCTATCTTTCCGCGCTATTTTTTCACAGACCAAACTTCAAACTAAATGGCATGCAATGCCGGATTGGATTAAACCACTTGGAAAACAGTATTTTCCTATCTAAACCAAATGCCATTTTCGCAAAAAACTGATCAAAAGAAGCGAATTATCCCAAAACATTGACTAGCAATATAATTTAGGCACCAGCCAATAATATTTTTTCGTGTTAAGTACCGGAAAACTACTACAATAATTAGTCAAAATGCGTTAATTAAATGGAAATGGTACTGCTCCTGTGGCTGACAAAATGTCCTAATTAAAAATATTCTTCGGCTAATCAATAAACTTCCTAAATGTAAAAATTGCATCCTAAACGGAGTGGTATGACACCATACCCTTCTCCATTATAACTACCTAATTTCGATCTAATGGAGTCAATTTTATGTGAACGGTATAAGCATTACCTTCCCTGAGCGAACCACGACCCTTTAAGTTCAATTATGGACACAAAGGACAGAGACAACAAGGCATGCCCTTCCCGTGGAACCTTAACCGGCGCACAGTGGTACAGAGTATACTATAAAGCGGACAAAAACCTACGCCGCGGCGTAGGAAAAGGAACTGCCCTACCCACACCTTAAAATACCACACAGGGGCCATTCAAGCTGTGTTCCTGACCGCGCTGATGACTCTGGAACTAGAACGTAATGGCGTAATCCAAGGTCGCAGCTGCCTCATTCTCTTTCAAATGACACGCACCTCTATGAAGGCGATCAACACTTCGGCCATTCCTCTTACTAATGGCGGTACCAAACGGAGCTTTACACACACGACAGGAATGACCTCCGTCCCCATGAACCATCACGCATGGCTGCGCAAATCAGTCTGCCTCGCCCATCGCGCACCAAGGATGATGGATCACGCTGGGCATTAATGGAAGGGCACCCTCCTTTTCCACTCCTCACACCCCATACACCCCCCATCACCACCTTCTATTTCCTCCTCAGCCTCGCCGCCTCTAGCATACACACACAAACAAGCCGCCGACCAACAAACATCCCTCAAACGACAGCGGCGCGGACGCTTGCCCTGTATGCTCTCTCAATGTGGAGTGCCTGCCTCACAGTGGACGTCTACAAGGCCGCTGGAGCGACTGGCCACTTCTCAACACCTTGCGACGAGAGAAAGGCATGGATTTATCATCAGACCAGAGCCCGACCACAATATGAGACTATCAAGATATAATAAAAGGATGCTAAAGAAATGTGCCGAGAATTCAACGTGAGTAGTTAGTTTACACTTGTTGGGCCACATAGTGAATACGCCGACAACTGTGGGGTACTCACAAAGCAGGTTATTTTAAGAATAAAATAGAGCTCCTTGAAGATTAATTTATAAATACGAAGAGCACGTAGATACTTTAACAAGAAGAAACTGCTAAAAGACTCTTGTAAGAATAGAGCAATCATAGGTTGAAAGCTTAAAATAGAAATAAATTTCCTCCCTTTGGAGTATGCATGTGCGTGCGACTGCGGAGTGATTAAGAAATAACAAATAAATTCTTGGCATAAAATCGATGGTCAGCTCACATTGCTAACTGAATGTGAGATGGGGGAAACATTTTAAGGCCTATCATTATACAATTTGTTGGGCCACTAAAAGAATCTGGGAATGGATGGAATCTGACAGCCAAGTTATCGAACGGTAGGGTTTAAAAACCCCAACTAGAATTTTTTAAGATGAGATTAATTTTCATCGCCATATGGTATTTTGTCATGATTATGTAGCTCCGTGCATCGCCATATTAGCAATAAGCAATACCTTATTTCATTAAAACCAGTATTAACATGTAGCACAGAAAGAGAAACGTACCTTTAAAAACTTGCATATTGTAACAAATGTATATTACTGTGATTACTTCCACATTCACGAGTTGAATAATATATTTTCGATAAAAATACATCCATTTATTGTAATGAATCATACCTATCAAGAAAACAACCCGATACAAACATTCAAGAGGTGCCTTCCAAAGTATCACATATGTACCTACTTAATAATTCTGCCATATTTTATTTTCTCACTCGGTCCTTCCCCACACGAAAGCTTGATGAGAGTTAATTTAAGTCTATTTCCAACTTACTACAGTGGCATCCGACGAACCGTCGGCAAAACGGTAGCACGGGCAGACATCGAGGACTCAAATTAAGCGCAGCACAATTTATTTATAGTAATGGCTTCTTCTAAATAAAAACGTAAAGCCCCATTTCAATAATCAAAACCGCCAAATATAAAGGCAAGTCGCGATTATAAAACCCATAGCAAGAGGCTTTTCTAACGGACGATGAATACTATCGAAATTTCATTCCCGCCTCCGCATCCACAAAAATCGACTTCCACTCGCATTCCTCCAATAGCCAGTCCCAATCTACTCCTTCCAAAATCCACCCTCCCCCCCTTCCTTCTCCTTCCCATTCTTCCCCACCCCCCTGACTCAATCCCCGATGGGATAGGAAATTAAACGCCCGCGTCACTTCCGGACAAAACGAAAACGAAGGTGCATACGAGTAGGTACGCTCCGCCGACGGAACACGCTTTCTGGCCATCATTTGTTTTATTCCGCCTGCTCCCAAGCGACAAACGGAACCAGGGAGGAGAGCGAAATAAACACAAATCAACGTCCCCTTGAAGAACGATCGCGCGTCTCCCCTTAGCACCAACTGAGAATGCGCCTCTCCTAGCGCTTCATTTACCTCAACATTCAAATCTTGAGTCATTCGATTATATAGGAGAAACGGGTATGAAACGAAATAGAGCACACATGTCGAAAGCTTTCAGAAAGGCCTAGAATCCTATAACCTATAACTTTCTTTAACGACCAATGAAAAACTTGAGGGACACTAATAATTCACACCCTTGGATCGATCATAAAAGGATGGTATAGGGAAATGATATTTTGTAGAGGAAAGAATATAAATGGAATAGAGGAAGATAAATGCAAAGGTGGGAGAGAATATAACTTGAAACTCAACCGGTGGTGCGCGGACATTGGCCGGTACACGGAAAGTTCCGGCTAGTCAGCGAAAAATATCATCCATATCATAAAGGGGCTACATGGTAGCTGTACGAGATAGGGTGCACTATCTTGAATTTGTACTTTTTAAAATCAATATATTTAATAAATGCCTAGTCTGTCAAATAGTTCTCCTATTTTTCCCGGAACGTAGGAGTAAAAAAGGTTGAAGAACGCTGAAATTGAGCAGGTTGAAAATATAACGAATATGGGAAGTAATATTGATTAAAACAGACTTAATAAAAATAAAGCTTTAATAACTCATTAGAAACAAGTAAGCGCGGAGGGAATATGGAAGCATGTACGATGAGGAAGAAGGGGACTCGGAGAGGATGGGGGGAATATGGAAGCATGGACGATGAGGATGAAGGGGACTCGGAGAAAAGGCTAAGATAATTGAAAACTCCAATAAGGAGCTCAGTACCATTCGGTTTGGGAAAATAGACTTGGCGGAAAGAGAATGCAGATGTAGAAATAAATGGAGAGGGTAAATTGAATCGCGAAGAAGACAACCGAAGGGCTAGGAATGGTGGGAAAAGAAAAGAAGTTGGTAGTGGAGATTCGGAGAGGACTACAAAATGCCTGGAGGATGTAATAAGAGAGGAAATACTACTGAAAAAAAGATAAAAGCAAGATTTTCGGGTAAGCGCGGTGAAGGAAGACATTTAACCGTGATTCTGGAATAAATTAAGGAAGGTAGCGGGAATGAGGAGCAAGATTCTAAAGCAAGAAAACTATGTTTGTCAGGAAAGTTGGGAGATAACTCCGCAATGGGGTGAATTAAAGAAAGGCCTGTCCAACAGTTAGTCCACCAATCAATCAGCCGAGCGCAAATGATGAATGATGCTCCCATTCTCGTAATCCATCATCAGGAGTCATCAATCCGAAGACTGGCTTGCTGCAACTCTCCACTCTGTCCTTTCTCGGACGTCCACTTTATTTCTCCATTACTTCCTACTCTAAGATCGCTCATAATTGAATTTTTGAATTTGAAAATTTGCTTGATGAATTCCATTCTTGATACTCAACGATAATTATTTTCGTCAATTTTCATGTCGTGATCTTTGTTAAGAAGCTGCAATGGCTCACGTTCTTTCCGATGCATTCGTCTCCTCTACATCTCTTAGACTTCTTTTCTTCCCAACTCTTCACATCTTCGTAGGATTTCTTCATTGGTTCGTCCAGGGAGTAAATAGTAAACTCATTATCCAACGCTCATTCAAACAATCATTAAATACAAAGAAGTCCTGCTTTAACCTCAAATTCCCTAGCTTTGCTTTCATATTTTCTGTGCCACAGCTATTCTAAGTCACCGCAAACCACGGTTGCAGTACGTTACTTGACGCAGCCGCCAAAGTTTGCACCAGACATGAGACACTAAAGACCAAAGAGCGGCAGTTTTTTAGTTCATATACATTGAATATAAGTGACAAACATAATTCGTTGAAGAAAATAGTGAGTACGAAGTCTCACAATGTTCCCCCTTTATTAGCCGCCACGGCCGTGATAACAAGCTTCGTCAGAAAAATTTTCCGCCCAGACAAGACACTCGTTCCGGCAACGAAATCTCCAGCCGCCGTTTATTGCGGCATTAATTTCCGTGAGCGGCCTTGGGAAGCGCATGACGAGAAAAACAAGAACATTAAAAACGGCGATTAAGAACGTGGAATTTGTCCGTTGGAGATGAGAGAGCATGCGAGCAACCAAAATAAGTGAGTACATGTTGTATGAGGAGAGAAGAACAAGTGTGGGAGGGGAAAGACTTAAAGAAGAAGAAACACAGAACAGTATTGAATAACGCCCAAAAATCACTTGCAGAACAAAGGTTTCTACACCAATATTTTCCCCTTTTAGCTCCCACAACAGCGCGTATCTGGTGGTGTTAGCATGCCAACCTTTGCTATGTTACGTGAATATAAATAAAAGAGTTTGACGCATAAATAATTATGCTACATTTAAGTTTACGGATGCTTTGCTGCAATTCTGATTCGGCACTTCTGAATGATCCATCGTTCCCAATATTCTCTGATAGATATTTCTCCGCCTCGCGTCTTTATAACGCAAAAACTCCATCAAAATTTTCGCCAAGTTGTAAAATTCACAAATGAGCGAAAGACACGAATATATAGAGAAATAGAGCGAGTTTTAAGTATTCCCCATTTTTGTATTTTGAACAAGCATAAAGTGTTATTTATCAAATATTCGTCATCCATGGTTTGGTACAAATATGCATCACACGTGGTTAGCTCCTTTCATTTGGATTCGCAAGCCCGAGGTGACAGCTGTAGCTGAAGCCAAAAAACACAGACCTTGACATCTGCCATCTATCTCTGGGTGACATGGACTGTGGCATTGTTTGAGATAAGAAAGAATGGTAGCATGGTCATACAGTGATTTGGATGGCCAAAGGGAAGGAAAGACGATGTTATGAATAAACTCAGTCAAGACAGAATAGACAAAGCATATAAAATCTATGAGATATCTGATACTATGTTAATGCGGGTGAAAAAGTAAATAGTATAAAAAGTGAAGTAATAAGAAGTGTAATAGACTAATCCGAATGAAATACAGAAGAAAGTTAACGAATGCCTAGAAATACATGAAGAGGCAAGTGGATATAAAGGTGAAGTCGTGATCGTGCTCGAATGGTGATTGGAATTTCCGACCCATCGTGATAAACTGATAAATATATCTACTCGTATGTCCGAGTAGAATGAGTTAAAACACAAAAAATTTAATAAAAAATCATGATGTCTATCCATAACGAAAGATTACGTTCGAAATTATTTTTAAAAAAGGGTATTCCAAATATTCTCTTTTGATCCATACTAGGGAAAAATACACTAGTACTTTACCACATATTTTTAATTTGTGGAAAACTATAAGTTCTGTGTTCCTCTGTATGGATACTAAGTACTTCTACGAAGTGAAGGGTGAAATAGTAGAGTTAATTATCTTTTGATTAATTCTCAGAAAATCTACCGAAACTTTAGTATGATAGAGAGAAATGTGAAGAACCTGTGCACGAATGAAATATTCCATGAGCACCAAATGCTGACTACTCCCAAAGGTTATTATGAAAACAACGCCACTAATATTAATACTCACACATAATTAATAACATCAGAATGTGTAGAAAGAGGTCATGACCATCAGAAGAATTCGACATCCTCTAGGGACACATTCAGAAACTATTAATTAGTTCTTATACATTGATCAGAATTCTGGTTAGTCACAAAAGACGTATATCCAGAAGTTAATATCGTTATGTTAGCACTCATCTTCTACATTAAAAACTAATACAAATAAATATAACGACAATAATTTCTCGAATTTCTCGTTTAATTATAGGAAATATAACAAACAGTATTTGAAATTAATATTATCGGCATTATAAAACTATTAACTAATATGCACTTGGAGAGGAGATGCACAAAAAGACTCTCAGGTTTACTCACAAAATGACAAAATTTCGACAGTCTTAGCTTTAAGGCCTTCTTCAGGCTGGGTACCGGAACGAGACTCACCTAAAAAGAAAAAGAGAAGAATGTCACATTAGCATCGAAAGGATAATTCCCAGAAAATTAATGATAAATTTTAATTAAGTAGAAAAATTTAAAAAAAAGTAGTACGAATTATAAAAAGAAATGCATTCCTCTTCCCCATTCCCAACGAGAATGAGGGGTTTAAATTTAGTTTTCTTTCACCATCGATCGCTGGACTTTGGAGGAAGATTTGCTTCATAAAGGGTCAATTCTTGCGGGTGAGGGGAATACGCGCTCGATGAAGGAAAGAGTAGGAGGAGGAAAGAGTAGAAGGAGGAAAGAGTAGAAGGAGAGCAAGAAATTGGAAAATAAAAGAAAAAGGGATTAGGCAGCCGGCCACAACACCCTCGTACGAAGACATATGGTTACTACCGAAGAGTATTTCCTCCAAATAGCCCCCGCCCCTCGCCTCAAAAGAATGCGTTGATGAGAATGTATTCGTGGAAAAATGGCCGAAACTCATATGGCTTTATTAGAGGGTCACAAAGCTGAGGTGGTTTACCGGTGCGGGGGTGGTGAAGGGGGACGAGAGCAAAGAAAAAGCAAGGACCCTAATTAATGGACGCAGTGGACGGGGTGATTTTTCTACTAAATAAACCTTTCCATTTATTTTTAACATCAGTTCTTACAGGAGCGCAGAATGGAGGCTTTTGAGATTCTAGGGCGGGAAAAAAGGATATGATTAACTGAACAGCAAGATGGTGCACAAGGAGGAGAAAGGGATATGGGAGTAGGAAATACGGAGAAGGCAGCAAAAGTGAACAGAGAACATGTTGAAAAGGAACAGAATGTCGAAGAGAGTTATAGAGGGGATAGTGTCGCGTTAGCGTGGAAAAGGATGAAGAATAATATGACTTGAGAACAGCATGATAGAAGGTCGAAAGTGAACAGAATCTTGATGTCAGGTAACTATGTAGATCTTAAGGAGTAGGAACGTTCGTGTATGACCCCAATATAGGGGAAGTGACGCTGGAGAATTTCCATAAACGTACAAATCAATTGATAGAATAAAAATAATTACGAGCAGTCGATAACTGAAAAAACGCACGCTGCGGAAAGTGACGCAGGATAGTGATCAAGGAGATTACCGAATGCCGAAATTTGCCGAAATCATAAAAACATCGGAGACACCGGGAATCAAACCAAAGGCTATGAGGCCACAGCCAACCATGGCGGGCAAATGCATCCAAAATGCAAAGTTTAGAACCATCCCTGTTCCCATAGGATGAAACAAGAGGTTCCAAGAAAGCCAGAACCAATTAGAGTAAATCCTAGGGACCGTCCATACCCCCATGAGCAAAAAGAAAGTTCTTACATTTCTTAATACATTGCTATTTTTTAAATGAATAATGTAACTTCGACCCACAAGACTATTTCAAACCACACAGAAAACAGCACATAAAAGCGATCGCAGAGGAGGTATTTACCCTCGCGCCGTGTGAATTTCTCATTTTAGGGCTACAAAACATTCTACTACCCATTCTATGGCCCATACTCGTCCATCTACTTCAAATTATAACAGACCAATAAGTTATTCCAAACCCAAAATGGGGTTTTCTGTATTTTCTATTAATGATTCGTAAATGGAACTCTAAAATACGGATAGCTAAACCCTTGTTGAATGACCATCGATCGTTTTTACCGCTTTTTATAAAAATCTCAATTTCTGTCAATATTAAGTCATAAACTGGGTTGATTAAACTGGACGATCTTTATGTAGTCGACCTTAAAAGTAAGTAGCATCATTCCGTAGTGTTCTACCCTCCCATCCCACACCTGAGCGAGGGGGAACTCAAGCTCCCAGACGCATGAAAGCCGCTCTCATTATTGGAAACCAATGGAAAGCTCGTCAACTGACGACGCAAGTCAAATTCTCTACCAGCATAGTCAGTCAACTATTTGGATTCGAACGAGCCGCACCGGCAACAGAGTTCGGCTTTGGATTCCACGGTATGTATGTACATTAAGTGTAAACAAACATCCGTCCAAAACGGCAACATCTCCAGCAAAAATAGGAAATTTAAATTCTTCCGATTACGAGCAGACTCGACGATAGGAACGCATAAATCTCCCATCGCCAAATTTAGGGGTCAAACTTGGGACAGAAAACCGCTAACTGAGAAAAACACTTAGGAGGAGAGGGGAAAAGGTCGGTCAAGGGAGCGACATTTTATTTAGAGGAACGCTTCGGAATGAATGCCGACAGAGATGACGAATTGCCGGCGGACGAAAAATCACTTGGGTAGATTTATGGGGGACAACTGCGCTGGCCATGAAAAGTAAAACCTTTGGCACGGCGTGGGCATGAAGTGAAATCCGAGCAAGGCCAGGGATATAAATTGGAGGCGATGCGACGATCCGCTCTAGTTCCGAGAATCCCGCATGGTCCAGGGGCAAAGGGCAGTCTCTTTTTCCAGTCTTCCGTACGTTTATCAGAGAATGCATCTCTCACGAAGGAAATAAAATGGACGATTTAGCCATAGATGACCACAAGTACATTCCATATTCCAATCTGGAATCCGCATGAGAGCGAACGACCAACTGAACCCAAACTTGTTTTTGTTTCCTTTATCATGACCGACTCGCTTTCCATAAGACACCACCGAACCCCATCTCTTTTCAATTTCCTTTCCGTTGGGTATCCTTCTATTGACTACAACTCTCAAAACAACACCTTCGTCTCCTCCATAAAACGTCAACACATTGAGTTAATTAATGAATAACCAATAGTATGTACGTTAACCTGTATGAAGAGTTCTCGGGTCTTCCACCGGGTCAGGGGCTCCATCTCTGCCGACATTTCGAAAAACAACTGTCTCTTAATCCTCAGGGAATGCTGCATAGCATATTGTTTAATTTGTTTTAGAATGCGCTAGAGGTGCAGTGCGAAAGGTATGGGATGAAGATAAACCAGAAGAAAACGAAAGTGATGAGATTTTCTAGAAGTAGGAAGGCGGGGCAGAATATAATGGTGGGAGGGCAGAAGATAGATCAGGTCGAACAGTTTACGTATCTGGCTAGTATTTTGGAGGAGAATGGGTTTAGTAGTAAGGACATCAG
Organism: Pyrrhosoma nymphula; assembly: GCA_963573305.1. Taxonomy (NCBI): domain Eukaryota; kingdom Metazoa; phylum Arthropoda; class Insecta; order Odonata; family Coenagrionidae; genus Pyrrhosoma; species Pyrrhosoma nymphula. The sequence goes on from OY754333.1 coordinate 121,601,580, forward strand.
ATGCAGAATTGCCGTGGCTAAAGAATCATTTTCGAAGAGAAGGGACTGATGAGGGGAGTCTGAGAAGAGACGTAAAGAAAAGGTTGGTGAAAACCCTAATACGGAGCGTGGCGCTGTATGGGTCGGAAACTTGGTCATTGCGAAGGAAGGATGTACGTAGACTTAAGACGTTTGAGATGTGGTTTTAGAGAAGAATGGAGAGGACAGGAAGCCTGTGGCAGAGGTGCGGAGAAGGCAGAGGAGATGGATGGTTAAGGTTTTGAGAGGAGAGGGCATGTTGAAAAGAGTGATTGAGGGGAGAATACTGGGGAAGCGTGGAAGAGGAAGGAAGAGGATAGGAATTCTGGACGAAATAAGAGGAGGTAAAAGATATGAAGAATTGAAGAGGGATCTAATGACGGGACATCATTAGAAAGGAAAGCGAGAGAACGTCTATGAAATTGGGATGCAAAATGAGGACTGTCCAAGAACTTACCAATCAGCCGGTTGAATACTTGAATGAATTGTCATATGTATCTCCTAAATTCGCGAAAATCAATAAATTAATTTGTTTTAATAAACAATATAAAAGGCCTTCGCGGCTATCGCCGTCAACCAATCGATCAATAATTCGCCGTTCAAGTAATCATTTTTTAACCCTCTAATTATAGTGCGGTAGCTCATTGGACTTCCACGCTGCACTACGCTAATCACAATTTATGGGTTCTAATCGGATGAGATCAACAAGTAATGTCGTCAAAACTGTACGAAAGGCTCTTTCTACTCACAAGCGTGTGAATTTCACTCGCCTTCTATCCTTACTCATCAAATTATTTTCCTCTAATCGATCATGAAATAATTTTCAGATCAAGCAATTGCTTTTTTCACCAAGTTCTTTCGAACATTAGCCACTGTCGTCCACACACGAATTATCGAGATACTTATTTTACGCACAGGGCCGACGATTCACATTTAGATAGCGCAGGCTACCCGTAAATGCACAGAAGTGCTGTTATTATGGTTGCATGGTTCGCTATAGCTGCTTAGTATTCGCAGCTAATATGGCTGATAAATGGGGAGCCAAGCACCAAAATCGAATGCGGTCATTCAAACTAATGCAATGAATCACATTTATGAAAACGAAAGAGAACGTTCTTTTTTACTCGATGAATAACAAAAAACAACTGTGCTTCGAATGACTGCAGGTGTTATTACATCATCGACTCTGCATTTTGGAGAGAGAAGTCTGCTCTGAATAACTGAAGAAGTTGATAATAATCCATTAGAATTTATATTTTGAACTTCAGTGCACTGTAAAGATTTTACATTGTTAATCTTCGATTTTCCGAGAGAGATCAGTTGGAGAAAGACACAACAGCTTCTGCTTCACGGTCATCATTTCGAAACCTCAGTGTTTGTCTTTCGAAGTCTCCGACATCGTTGTCCTCTGCCAAATGCGCAGCACGGCTTGAAGCGCTGCCGAAGGGGTTATTCCGGAGCCCTTCTCGCATACTGGCTTGAGAAAACTCAAATGCTTGAGCGCTCGTCTTTTTGCGAGCACGAAGACGAAGGTTGGAATACACATGCGGGAAGGGAACTGACTGGGAGAAGAAGAAAGAATGGGCGATGGGAAAAATGGGGACCTATTCTTGTACATTTAAGGGGGGGCAGGCCCAATGAATAAGGAAGAGGGGAGGGAGGGAGGCTACAGAGCAGGTGGTGGCGATCCGACGGGAAACCTTCAGTACCTGGCACCGACCGCCCGCCTCCCTATCCCCTCTCCAAAGGGCTTTCAACCTTTTCCCTCCCCAATATCCCTCACTCGGCACACACAGACACACCCATATTACACCCTTCGTTATTCACGTACCTTGGGTCCTTTTTCGAGTCATCACGCGCACTTACTACAGTGAGGAGCGTTCGGTAGACCTGTCCCCTCCAAGGTTTCCTAAGATTATGAGTGGGCAGTGTCGTAAATTTAAGATTATTAGATGGCAGTGTCGAACATTTTTTTGTCAAGTGTCCTTAGAATTGAACTTTCTTTTTTCTAAGTTCTTCAAGTTTATCCTCTCACATCTTTAGCGCGGGTATTTCGATGAACTACAAATGCAGACTTAAAAAAGTTCCGAGGAAAAAATACCATTGATTCGATGCATTATTGCGAATTTCCCTTTTAAGGCGGCGCGGCGTGCGGCAATTGATGCTTCACTCATGTTTACTACACGCACTACAAATAACAGAAATTTTCAATAAAATTAATCACATTTCATCGATTATAAGGCATTATAACTGAAATTAATATTAAAGGTTTCGTACTAATAGACAATAATTTAGTATTTAATAAATTAAATACATTCCAATTGCTCCCGCAAAAACAACAAAATGTAGATATTCGCCATCATAAAAATCACTTGACTTCACTATGATTATGATAAAGTCTACTGTAACACTACTCCATTTTCTTACTCTATCCTAATTACGTAAAACTGCTTTATAATTGCAGAACACGAGAGGTGAATCTACCTTGAAAAACCATGGCAGATTGTATTCACTTCATCCGTTCAATGCAGTGTTTTAGAGATGGCACACCATATGAGATTAGTTGGAGTTTCTGCTACATCTACATCTACGAAGTACCGTGCAAGGGTGCCCCGTGCTGGAATCACCCCGTGCCACCACTAGGGTGTGTGGCACGGGGTGATTCCACACCAGGCATGCAGCACTCGTCCCAGCACAAGTCAGAACCTCGCACGCTCCCCCTGGCGCTAGGCGCAGGCCAAAAGCAGTGAGGAGAACAGTGCGCAGTCCAACCGGAAACTGGGAGAGTGATTACGTAAATGAACATGCAAACATGCAGTACACTGTAAAAGAGACAACTACTAGTTAATATTACTTATACTGTTAATGTATGAATGCTACGACATGCTTCTTCATGCAGAGAACAAAATAAAATAATGCCGGACAAATCGACCGATGTGAAGTGTTAGTAATGATGTTGTGTTATTAAGCACAAGTAAAGATTCTACTCTACCTATTGAGGGTGGGATTTTCATATGATTGATCTATCGCAACTATTATGATCCCTTATTGTGCGTGGGAAAATGACATTTTAAATCTATCGGTTCGGCAGTCAATTTCCTTTGTTTTATTCCTGTGATCGCTTCTACCGTAGTACGTTGGCTCTAGCAGTATATGTTGAACCTCCGGCAAAAACTGCCTGCTCCGAGTTTGCGCAAAAGATTTAACCTGTATTTCTCCCTTCGATCAGTTAGAGATTCCCACCCCAATTCCTTCAACAATTCGTTAACACTGCTAAGTTTATCGAAACAACTTTTCACAAATCTTGCTGCTCTCCGCTGTATTCGATCTATTTCATAGATTAGTCCTACTTCTTAAGGGTCCCATTTGCTAGCGGCATACTCCAAGTGAGGTCTCACCAGTGAAAAATAACATCGCTATTTAACCTTCTCGTCGCATTTTCCCAATATTCTTTTGATAAATCCCAATTTGCGACTAGCCTGTCCGCAGATATCCCGGACGTGTTTCCCCTGAGACAGGTCCTGAGTAAGGGTCACACCTAAGTATTTAACTGACTCTAAATTTGATAAGTCTAATTGATTAATTGTATACGTTTCGTTGACCGAGTTATTCTTTTTCCAAAAATTCATAGAAACGCACTTTTTAAAATTCAATTCTAACAGCCCAGTATGGCACCATTCATTTATAGCATCTAGGTCTTTTTGTGACGCAATCTTGTCAGACTCATTGCCTAGATCACTGTACAACACTGCGTCATCTGCGAAAGGAAAATTTTGCTCGTAACAACGGTAGTGATGTCATTAATATACAAAAGAAACAATAAGAGACCGATGACACTTCCCTGGGGTACACCTGATGTTACTTTCACTACATCTGAACTAACGCCATCTAGGACTACCCTCTGTTCGCGGTCGGCTAAGAACTCTCTTATCCAACATATTACGTCGTGGTTTATTCCGTAAGCTTCCAACTTAACGAGTAACTTCGAATGAGGGACCTTATCGAAAGCTTTTTTGAAATCTAGAAATATTGCGTCTACTTGGACAAGCTTTTCTCCCGAGGAAAGAGTGTCGTGAAGGAAGAGAGCCAACTGGGTTTCACAAGACATGCCTTTCCGGAATCCGTGCTGATTTTGCGTTAACAAGTTTTGACTATTCAAATGCCCCATAATCGAACTGACAATTATATGTTCCAATATCTTGCATCTCTCTCTCGGCGTCGGCATTTCTCTCAGAAAGGATAGCGACCTCCAAACCGGATGATTCAAGTCTCTATTTTTCGTATAGATTTTCGGCATATGTAAAGAGTTTTTTGAATCGATGAGAGTAAGTAGCACTCACATCGACAAAAATACCAAGCTTGTTAAGCAACAATTCATGAAGTGGAGGCAAGCGTTTCTGTTAGTTGCGTAAAGGGTTCCGAGAATAACTCTTCCGTGTCGCCTAGGGCAACATACCATCCCTGGGGGCGATGAGGTGTTTTTCTCCGGTCCACTCCTTTCCACTGGGATCCTTTTCAAAAGCAAAACGCCGACCTACAAACAACAAGTTCTCTTTCCTTCGTATCGTTCTCCCCAGACGTGGGACTCATGTATTTATCTGACACGCAGTTTCCTTACGTACATACATATCATGTATATATGCGAAGTTGTATACATGTAAGCTACCCTTGAAACGGCCGCCGGGGTGGCCGTAGCACCTGCACCCCCTTTAGTAAGCACGTCCTTACCCCCTCCTTAGCAACTACCCTCTTATCCTTGCCCTCTCAACCACAATGGCTCGAAGTTTTGCGCCGACCTTCAAACTGCCGTGCGAATTTCCTCTTCCATACGTTGAGATTCGGCAGGGGTTGGGGGAGAAAAGACAAGAAGGTAAGTGAAGACCAGTCTCCCTTCTCTCCAACATTCCCAGCGCTCCATTTCAATGCACATTGTACTCATACGTGTATGGTATGGGCGTCGGCTACGGCTTGGACCTTGCACAATGAGGGATCTGCTTCGAATCCTGCACACAGAAGAGCGACAGGGGTTTGGGCAGAGAGATGGCTGGGCTTTCGGAACACGATCTTCTGGGAAAGTTACAAGCCTAAGAAATCGCTAAAATAAAAATTGGGAGCACCCGACAGTGACGAAATGTAAAATAATGTGTATTCAATATAAAAGAACCATTACAGTAAAAATCTACTTTCATAATAATACAGCTTAATTACTCACATAAATGATTGTATAGGACTATTCACACTTAAATCGTGAAACTAACCTTAAAAAGACTGCAATGTACATACCGATAGGTCTCGATAATATGTTAGCTAGCGCATATATCAATTCCATCTTCTCCATACTAATACATTCGGAATAGGGATAAAAATCTACATCCACATAATACGCTGCAAGCCACCTCAAGGGTGGGTGGATAAAGCTTGATTAGATTATATTTCACACGACTGGTTTAAGAAAATGGAAAAATTTTCTTGTTGCACGATAGCTGTATTCCTGTTCCCAAAGTTTTAACTCGTAAAACGACCCTATTTCAACTTATTTTATTACATTTATATGAAAAATGTATCATTTCTTCCTGCTTCACTACTATCACCAACTTGGGAGCATAGCATTCCTAAAGATGCATTGACAGTTGAGAACGACACATGGAACAGGTTTACATATTCAATTATCGATACCATCGACTTGTATGCACCGATAATATTAGGTTAAACTACAAAAGAAATGTCTAATGACAAGGAATTCATCAGGGGGAAAAGGCAGACATTTCTATTGCAACGCGAGTTTCACCACACAATTTATGATATCTCATAAGAATCATGTGCACGAGGTCGGCCTGAGGAAAATGAAATAGGGAGGTAGGTCGCATTAGACAATTTTAATCCACCAGTCAACGGTAAATATGTAGGGAAAATGCAAACAAATCAAGGGGGCTATCATCGCCAATCTTCCGATGAAAATCCTGCGAATTTCACTTGGATGACATGTACGATGAGATCGGTGATGAAAACAACACGCTGTTTCTACAATACATGGACTAGATGTATGAGAAATGAGGAGGCACTTTCATCAGAAGTTGCTATGACTGGAAACCAACCACATCTCCCTCTCGGAGGAAAGAACACAACCAAACGACTTAATTTGTTTTTGGCATGGCCATTCAGCTCACGAGCTTTTAGCGAAACCAGACGACTATAACATTTTAAATTAAAAATAAGCAGTTAAATTAAAAAGGAGGAAGTAAAAAGTTGCAGGGGAAAGAAGAACCGGATGAACCCCAGGATAGAAGGAAGAAGACCCACAGGGGAAGTTTAAGACTGATGTACATGAAGGCAAATTCATTGAGATCGAATATGAAGCGGTGAAAACAAGACTATAGGATGCAAGGATATGTATGCATCGAATTAGAAGAAAAAGGTAAACAGTAAGACATTTGGATTTCAATTGACACTGGTGAATGAACGCATCTTTTCAGGAAGTATTTCGCTTAAGAAGTCCAACAGAGTACGTAGTACCTAATTGGTGAAATTACATATTAAAACTCATTGCACTACAGACGATTAGACTCGAAGGAGATACCTACATACAGTCAGAAATAAATACCGCACTGCAGAAAAATTTCGGAGCAACATTGTGTTTAATGTTCGGCGAATTACTGATACATTCAAGGAACAAAAAAAAGTGCTGGATAAGTCTTTTTCAGACGAAGAACCGGTAAGCAAAATCTCCGCTGCTCCCATGGGCGTCTGAAAAATTCACCCCGCTGCAATATGGCGAACCTCATTAGGAAATCTAAATAACGCGCTCTCAAACAATATCTCTCTACAAAATAGAGCAACCCATGCCATTATCTCTATTATCTAGACTTTTTAGCATATTTACCACTTGCTAACCACTCGAGGCCTCAATGGGATAAACCAATACGTATAACTTGAAGCTTTACTAGAGTTCAATATATCTACACCATATGTGATCTGGCAGCCGAGGATAATGAGGTAACAAGAAAGAAATTTGCTTCTTCCATAAAAAATGCTCAAAAAAAGATGAACATGTGCCAAGAGCAATAAATGAAAGGCTAAGGCGGAGGATACTAACCATTGTCACCATAAGGACGAATAGAGACGATTGTGGCAAATTAGGAGAAAAAATGTTTACAAATACTAAATGCGTACTTCTGAGTTATTACATAAAATACATTACGAAATTCTTAGCTACTGCAGTTTTTCAGTTACCTCTGTAAAGAAGCAAGTCTTCCTGATTCAATTTTCTTGACTTGATCCCTTCTCCGTGAACGTTGCGGATACCATTAGCAATTCGTAAAAATGCATTTTCCAGGGGACATTTTCTCATGTTGACACTACCGCCTGCTCATTCGCAACTGAATGCAGCTGACATGAAATTTCTAAAGAAGAGTATCAATAGCTATGAGGTGACACGAGGGCATCGGTAAACTCAAAGAATCCTTTTCTTATCTACTGCTTCGCTAATGCACAACTTTCTCGTGGTCGTTTATCCTTAGAATGATGCAGAGAAAGGTCGAGTCGATTAGTATAAGCGTTCGAGTACACAGCCAACGTCCAACATATGCGGAAAAATGGTATGCCTACATTTTATTCTTGCATTAGATGATATAAAACGATTTATTTTTATCTTTTTAAATGGTCAGCGAACGCATTTCAGTAGAGAAATAATAACGCATAAATTACTTATCCTGAACGTGAACAAACCTCGAGTTGAATAGTATTATTTTACGAGTAAACTTGACAGGGACAGGCTTCACTTTGTACAAGTTCATTAGGATAGTATTCATGATTAATTAAAATATTTAGTACTTTTCTACAAATATTTATCTGTACGACGCATTTCACCGATTTACGACGTCGTCAGTTACAGAAAGTTACATTTATTTTGAAATTTTTATTTGTACGCGTACGTAAGTATTTTAATTAATCATGAATACTAACTTTATTTTACTAATTTTCTTTTCAAAATAATCGTCCAAGAGATCAATATTTGCGTGGGAATGAATTTAACCATATTGAAAATTTTTGAAAAAAATTAGAGAACCATTATAATCACCCTTGGGTGGTAGCTCGCCTCTATAACTTTTGGGGATTCTACAGATTAGAAAAAATGTGCTTCATTAAGGTGCTTGGAGCGATTTTTGTTTACCAGTGCGAACATATTTGCATTAAAATTTTGCATACAGATAAAAGTAAAAACAAAATTCAACATGCCGATTGAGTATTTTGGTAATTCAATGTTATTTTAACACGTAGCCTTATGGCACATGACATATATTGATACCTGACGATGACACCAACGTGTCGAAACTTGCCGTAACTGAATAAAAATTGGTGGAATAAATCAAGGGCTCTTTTTCATTCGTTAAAATGAACTTCCACAAAGTTGAGCCAGATATTGTTGAATTAATTTCTTATTATTATAACTATTGCTAATAAGTATCAAGGTATCTCGCCAAGTACAATATTCTAAAACAACATATTTCAATATGATTGAGTCTCAATTTTGAACACCGCGCCGAAAACTCTAATCAAAACATGCTTTAAGGAAGGAAAAAAATGTAAAATAAAATTCCTGTATCATTTCTATTACTGCCTCTCAGGTGATTTCCAACGCATAACAGACGCACTTAATTGAAATGCGGTCGGAGAATTTTTTAACGACACTTTAAAAATTATAAAAACGCACTCAATGATCCACGATTACCGCTCCAGCCACCTCAACATTTGGGACCGTACTAACAAGAACTAACCGCGGTGGAACAGATCTTCACAACGAACCATCCAATAAGGGAAGGCGCATACAAAGAGCTGGAAGAGCAACTGATGTCGTACTATGGAAGAACCAGTCTAATTTTGCAAGGTTAAAGTTCATTCCTTGTATTAGAGTAGGTAATGGGTTAAAATCAATTAAATCAAGGTATAAGCCTCGAGGCATAAGAGGCAGCGTTGTCGTATGTTTGTGCTAGGATCGCAAATTGCTCCAAGGAATTTAATAAGCTAAGTCAATCGTCATCGGTTAGGAAGCTGACTTCTCCTACCTCAATTGTAGGTCCCAGTAGACCAATGAAACGATCACCGTAGTAAAAATAGATTTCAGAAGGTGCAATTTTATTAGACTACATGCGGTCCGTTCTTCTCATGAATATAGGGATATCGTTTAAAATTTCAACAAGAACTACTAATATGACTCCGATGACTACTAAGATGACACTGACGACCTGAAGATGACGCCGCTGCGTCGAAACTAGTCGTATCGTAAAATAAATTGGAGGAATAAGACAAAGTTTTCCTTTTCATTTGTAAAATGAACTTCCACAAAGTTGAGCCTGAGACGATTGAGATAATCAAGAACTACTAACTCTAAATTTCATGTCATACCTTCTCCGTCTTATGCAGCTTCTCCTCCATGTAAATTTCTACTTCCTCAGTTATATTTTCTCCAGTGGGTGGTTAACACTTGTGCCGCGTCCGATTTCTGCACTTGGACGCATTAATAACACGAAAAAACCTTCCCAGGAAATGTAAATCACAAGGCCGAGTCTCCTTTACCTTTCCTCTAGCCCGGGCCAACAAACTCTTTAACACCCTTAAAGGAAGCAAGGTTCAAGACCTAAGGAAGGGCATAAAAAACTACGAAGGGGATTCATTGGAAGATGCCCCGAAATTTATTCAGACCCACACTTACAAGAGACCTAAGGGCCGAGGACGAAATGGGGGAGGAGGGGGGAACAATAAAAAGACAGAATGCTTTCTCATATTGGTGTCTATTAGGAGGGACGATTTGACGGGAAGGAAAGGGGGCGACTAATATTACATGATACGTGCATACACCTGACGTTCATCGTCACCTGACACGAGAGAACATGATGCCCATATGTAGATGTAGATGTAGATGTAGATATTATTGTTGATAACCCAGCTCCCTAAGAGAGGCGGTGGAGGAACTCTCACCACATCTCCAACCCTTCTCCCTGTTGGAGGAGGTGGGATTACCGCCTGGAGAGGAGTTATAAAAAGGATTGCGCGGAGCGAACCCCTCATTCAGGAGGACGGTTTTTAGGAGCGTTTTCTCGGCGCGTGCCGAATTTTTACGACCTCAACTCCGCCCTGATACAGCGAGCAAATCACAACAAGCGCACTTGAGGAAGGGTTAGAGAGGCGGAACTTTTTGTACGGTGCAGAGGAGGAGGTCGAGATGGTTACAACGGGAAAGGGTTCCGCTTTCCGTCTTTGAGCTTAGAAGGCGCAGCCAGGAGAGAGTGTCTCATTACCACCCGACTACAGTATAGGGCCTTTCTGACACGTGAGCGCAAAATTCATTCCGTACCAACAATGCCTTCCAGGGGGGGTTTTCTGCATGTTCTCGGAATGTCCGAGCCTCGAAAGTGACGAAATATTGACGCCACAGCCTTTCAAATAGGGCCATTCAAAAGTCGAGATTTGTCGGGGGAAGTGACGTCACATTCACGGATTTTCCGAGGTTCGACCATGTGGAGCCCTTTCTGAATAAGACCCCAGGACTTGAAAGTCCTTCAAGGCATGAAATTCACACACATCTCACATTTGATTATATGCCTCTCACATCATTTATAACAACCACTAAACACAAGTGAATTTACCAATCGTTCGCACTTCATTGATGTGGTCAAATGAAATTTCACAAAAAACTAAATCCAGAAGATTAGAGCAGGAAAGCTGATTTTTAATGTGGAACTATACAAACAGATAGCAACTACGAAAAAAGAATTTTTGACCCATGCAAGTCAATGACGATAATTTAAAATTTTCCCTTCGATAAGCAACAGCCCCGGGTACACAGATCTCGCAGCCCAGAAAATATAAGGATTATCCGCTAGTTGCAAGTTAAATCCTGTATTGAAGAATCTAAGTGATAATTATGTAAACAATTTTTGTCGTTCGGTGATTTCTAGCCTAATTAGTGAACTGCTATAAAATGTCAGCGAAGAGTGAAGCTCCACATCATCCTGTCACCAAAATTAAAAAACTGCGAAGAGTGAAACCTCTGCGGTGATGAGAAAGCGTCATAGATAGAATGTGAAACAAGACATCTCAGGTTCTAAGATCGGGATCACCGAGACACCACGAATTCGTTACATCACAAGCTCCAAAGCGACGGACCTCTCGGATCTCACCGCAATGAGAGTAAAGAGCGCCGCACGCTAGGTATTACAAACACGTACGGCGCGGCGTAACAGGAATAAATGGATAGAGCAACGGAGTAGGTTCGAAGACAACCTACGGGAAACACTGGTTTGATTCCGATAACATTTCTTCTGAAATATTAGCAATATCTAAATACAATGTATGCCAAAGAAAAAGTGCTTAGCAAAAGAGTAGAACACAATAACAATCTATTGTATAAAATATTGGAAATACAATAGTTTATTAGCAAAATAATGCGTTTCGGCTCTCGACCTCCCAAGGAAAAAAGAGCTGAAGCCGTAACACCCCATGGAAAATAACCTCCGCTAACGAAGACTTTCCAGAGTAATCCAGTTTTTCTAGAGCAATATAGTTTCAATAAAGTAATGAAATTAGGGATTTTTGGGAAAGCTCGAACAAGAGAAGGTAACAGAATAAATCGAACAACTTCGTGCAGCGCCAGAAACTTTTCATGTCTAAAATGATGATGCAATTTTTTATTCGATATGATAATTAAAATCAATGATCAAATTAACACACAAGAGATACTTAATGAAGAGCATGTCGACTAAGTTGGCAGTAAGAAGAGTATGCAAAAACGTTTGTCGTAATGGACTGCCTCTCTAGAATTCAATTGGATGGTACTCAAGCTCAAGCTTTTCTACCGAGGAATGTGCATGACAAAAACACTTTCATGCAAATGACGGAATACTAAGTGGAAGCGAAAAGGTTGGGAATGGTAAGGGTGCTGAAGAACAGCATCAATCCTTCCAACATTGGGGGTTTGTCACTTGAAAGGCAGATGTGGTGAGATCCATTGATAAATGGAAGGAATTAGTGGGTGGGGGATAGGACGAGAGAAGATGCGAGATGGCCCAAGAGTATGTCCAACTTGATGGGTTGGTCAAGAAAGGGAAGAGTCATGCATCTGCTTTCAGAAAGCCAACTTCCATTTCAATAATATTAATCGAGCCTATGACGGAAAATTGAACTAACGCAACAGAAAAATAAGACAAAAAGCACGATGCACTTGTTGGAAAACCGTGCATTATATGTGTAATAACATGTCACATGCGTGCATACAATTAATTCTCGTATGTCACGCGATACTTTATCTCCGCCAAGTAAAATAAAAAGCAAAAGGTAAAGGCTAATGACCCGAATTACGACAAGCGCTCAGATATGCACTGATGACGCAATCGCTGGGCGCTGCCTTCGAAGACGGAACCTCGCTTATATTCTAAAGTAAAGTTTTGTGCCACAGAATAATTCCGTAAATATTGGAGAGCAAGCCAATATAAATGCTAAATAACTAATAATACGTCAAAGAAAAATGTATATGAACATTTATTAGTCCACCACGCTAAGGTTCTACAAAGAAATATCGGACAAAATAATGTTCCGCTGGATATGATTAGTCAGCTGTTGCTATGAGCTTCATCAAAAGACTGATGAAAAACAGTTAACACACGTCCCATTCACGACAGAGTCATTAATTTTTTTTATTTTATAAGATACAGAACTCAGTTTGGAGCATTTTTCTCAAATATTTAGGTTTACGGTTTCTCTTTTAAATATCAAAATAAATGTTTACAGACATCCATTTCGCAAAATGATGACACGGATAGTAAAATGTTTGAAATTTTAAAGAAAAAATGTTTCAAAAAGCATGCATAGCAGAGCTTTGTGTAATGCAATGAGTCACGTTATTGCAGGTGAAAGAGGGGCCATGCGATCGGGCATGTACAGACGAGAGCAATTAGTTTAATAGCCAGTTGAGTGAGTCACTTCCAGTGCATGGGCCCTTATATCTGGATTCTCAAAGAAACATCTCTACGAGAACTACCAAAGCACTGACCTTTTACTTGGTCCTTTGAACTGCAAAATGGGCGGAAATGCGGCGACTTGCGATTTTATTTTAAAATAGCCGAGTCGATTTAGCCGAAATAGGTCGTCCAGATGGCATACGGCCGATTCCGGACCTGATTCTTTCTCTATGTACCAGTTACTCACCGGAGAGGAATAAACCATTGGAGACTGCCTTTGCTTAAGGAAGAAAACTACTCTTGGTTCATATTCCATCTTTCAAGCCTAAACTGCGCAAGACGGCTACATGAGAGTGAAATCTGTTCCCGCAAATAATGTTTCAGAAGAAACAATAACAAAGCTAAAGTCACCTTTCAGTTTAAGTACTGTACATGTAAGTTATAGTTCGACCCCAGCACGCCTTACACTTTGCTACATACCTATTTTTATTAATGGTTTTCTGATTGTTCATGAGATATTTCGGAAACTATAACCGCAGCAATGCATTTGTTAAGCAATATCTCAGAGGGAATCCGCCAGTAACATCGATCATATTCTTCTCTACCACTACATGAGAATTTTAGGGTTGCATAACGTCACACGTAGCCGACGTCATTAACACGGCAAGTATTAGTATCCCAAAATTCTTTTTACCATCACTGAATATTTTTTTCATAAATGCTATAAGCTACACAACTTTTTACTGGCATCCAACTACCTCAAAAATGTTGTTTCTGAGATATATTCCCTGGATTAAGACGATAAAAAAGCAAATCACAATATTCTGCAACTTCGGTGACGAAAGAGTTCGTGTATGTGAGTACGTGCCTTCTAAAGCGCGGCGTGAGAAAGATCACACAGTGCGGGTAGGCGGGGCCGCCAGTGGCTCTCAAGGAAGGAAGATCCCCGAACAGATAATCGCACGGACGACGTGTATCGGGGCGTGCCGAGGGAGGCATCGACCGCATGTGAAGCCAGGACTTTCCGGTCGATAGTCGGGTGCTTTACCCTTTGGAGTAACTCACCCAAATGGCTATTGCGGAGAAAAAGTTTATCATTATTATTATTTTAGTTGTCCTACCGGTCGCAGTAGGTTTTGATGGATAATGGCTGCTCTCCTATTACTCTCTACCTCTTCAGTTCCGTGAACTTCCCCTCGTTACATCTCATATCTACCCTTCTCATTCCTCTTTCTCGGAATTCTACCATTCAAACGTCCTTAAGTATCCCAAACCCCTTTATTATTTGTCTCGCCCATAGAATTAGCCTCATATTGATTTATGTTCATTCCTCCCCAACATCTCCGAACACTACTTCCTTCATCTAAAAAAACGTACGAGAAAAACAAATATAAGTAGAAAAAATTGGGTCTAACGCGATCTGGACGCGTTGAATTTTAACCAAAAGGCATACCGAGCATTTTTGAAAATATTTGCATCAGTATGAAAAAATACAACCAAAAAATCTTATCTCCCACTCCAAAATAATGAGCCCAAGAAATAATTCATCCAAACGTCTTCCCAAATAAGTGAAAATATTGACTAGGCTCGTTACACTATGCATTCGAACCCAGGCAGATACATTTGAATTAATAATTTACATTCAGATTTATTGAAAAAGGCGAACAAATGAAGGAAATAAAAAAGTTTCCTAAAATTTTCCTTTTTCTAACACAATATTGTTCTCCGCGCTCTAATAGGCACCAAATTCAGTTTACTTCTCATTTTTATAACAAGTAAAATAAAAAGGAAATGGAAGGATTAATGCCCATCTGACGAGTGCCAAATGTTCCGAACGCAACTTATAATTGGCACACTTTCTGTTTGAGTATTCGAATCCCACGTCTTTTTATTTGCAAGGTTTTTTCTTCACGTTCCATTAATCCCATGGTTTCCGAAAAAGTTTGGGTGGCAGTCGTCCTGAATTTAGGGAGATGATGGAAGAAAAAAAATTGGGGAACGTCTGCCGACCCCTCCAACCCTCCTCCATTCGTTAAAAATCACAGATAAACAAACGAAACGGGAGTCGGTCGTAATTTGTTCCGGGTAAGGGAGTTGTTGTAGGGGGAGGAGCGCGTGCCGCTAGTCGACTGGCACCAGCAGCGACGCCTCGCGGCCTCCAACCCAATCTCAGTCCTCCCCTCCTTCCACCGTTGATATGAAAGATGAGGGGTTTGTTGTTGGCGGAGGGAGTGAGACGGAGAGGAAAAATGTTTACGCATGTGGAGGAGGAAGAAAAGGGCAAATGGAGTGGGGAATATAGCGGGGAGGGAGGGAATAAGAGGGGAACAACGCGTGCGAGGCACGACATGGCATCACGGTGCCGTGCATTGGGAAGAGGAATCGAATAAAAAGAGGGTGGGAGAGAAGAGGAAGGAAACTGTCTCACTTTGTTATCATATTACAAAAAAGAAAAGAATTAGAGCGAAAAAAACTCGGAACGGAAATAATGAAAGGATGAAAGATGGAGGAAATTTTTAACGTTGAATAAATTTTGCCGTTGTAAAAAAAAGCATCATCATAAAAAAGCAGATATTTATTAACAAGGAAAACAAATTTTTAGTGACATTCAAGCGAAAAATTTATAAAGGGCTGCTTTATTCTCTCAAACAGCAGCTCATCTTCGTTCTAAAGAAATGATGAATAATAATCGCAATGAACCTCTCCCCCCAATTCGAGGCTATTCTTGCAATAAATTTAAAATCATTAACTCTGTACCATTATTACTGGGAATGAACGGAAAATTAATCTGTGTTGCAATTAACCTAAGGCAGTTATTATGAGCCCTTTCCATTAAAGACTGGGATCGCTCTGGTTTTAATTAAACTATAGTACTTTTATTTTCAAAGAAAAGCTCAATATTTTTAAATCCAGTAGTATCCCATAAAGAGAAGAAAAAATGAGGTTTAAGACTACCCACATAACTGCAATAGGAGCAAATACCAGAAAACATCGTAAGAAGGTGGACTGGATGAGTTTTCAAGAGTTTTGGCGAAATGATATGTTAGAGTTGTGAAAGAGAGAACAATGTAGATTAAGCGAGGGAGAATATTAGAAACTTTAAAAGGTTTGAAGGTACGACAATGATGTTTAAAAGTGAATCCACATTGGAAAAATGGACAGTTTTGTGAAGGAAACATTAGGTAAGTACCCACCGGTCGGGGACCTCAATGGATGAACTCTCCAAATAACTACCTTCCATTTAATAGAATAACATAAACAATGATTGAGCCAGAAATGTTGAAGAAAAGAGAAGACATAATCGACGAAGGAATTTCTGATTCACTTCGTTGGTGATACAAAAAGTAAAGACTCCTGGAATAAACAGAGGTCTGCGAAGAAGTTAGAGAATTGCTGAACATCGACCAAGCAAGAAGACATGCAGGAGTTTGTGAGACATGGGGTTAGGTGAAATGAGTGGACAATAGTCGTGACGTGGAACCATTTCACCCCAATGGTTTATATCCGATGTATTGACGTAAAAACCAAAATCAAGAGTCCTCCCATAAATCCTGTCAACTAATAATTTGGAAATGTTTAAGCGAACGAAATGTTGTATCGAACGATCATACTAGTTTGTATACGATTGCCATAATGATAAACGTGTATTCTGAAATTGGAACATCTGAGCAAAGGTGAGGATCGATTAAATATCGAAGCACAGTCTAGTTAGGGAAAAGTAAGACGGCGATATAAAACAATGAAAATATAAATGGATGGGCTTAACAGGAACGATACATGGCTACAGATATTAGTGGAAGGAAATGTGGTGGGAACGAATTACAAAGAATGACTCCGAAATAGCATTTTTAAACTACGAAAGTAAAGAGGTCTAGAGGTCAGACGATACGGCAACTGAGACAAATCAACCCAACAACTTAAAATCACATACTTATGACTCACTAAAATGCGATAAAAATTATTACCTATGGAAAATTCCCCAAGCGCTCATGTACCGTACATTTCCGTCAATGATGACGAATACTTTATACTTATGCACACCAATGCGTAATTAACTACGGCGAATAATAGCTTCCCCCATTGTACGAGAAACACGATGTATAACTGAGTTTTCAATTTTGAAATAATTAATAAGGAAACAGCGGCAGTGAAATAGGTCAATGTATTAAAAATTCCAGCGAATGGAATGAGACGCATTTAGAGGAAATGAACGCGCCTAATTCTATCAACCCACCCAAATTTTATCATCCCCCACTGCCAATGGGCTGAGAGAGTTGGTCTGGTAGCCAAATGCTCTCCCACGAACAAGATGTGTCCCACACCCGCTGATATGATTAAAAAATGATTTAATTGGCCACTTAAGGAGCTGAACTTCCAAAATATAAAGCATGGTTTTATTAGGTTGCCGGATCCTATAATTTAAGAGCGCCCTCATATTCACCTAGAAGTAAAAATTGCAGTCTATTGCAAATTCAAGAAAAAAAACTCGTAAATTGGCTCAAGATAGAAATCGCAAATGAAACTTCCGAATCTATGTACTTTCAAATAATCTGAAAATATTTTAGCCCAATCTTCTCAATTTTCTATCAAAACATATCCCTTACGGTTCATAAACAATTAAATCGATGTGAAAAACTACATATACAATATTATCACTCAGGGTGACATCATTTCCAAATAATGAATTCAAATTTTACTTTAGGGAAAACAATTTAGTGCACACATGAAAATAAAAAATATTCTGCTCATAAAATAAGAGTGCATCTCAATTGGCGCTAAGTTTTATGACAATGCAATTCAAATGTTAACAGAGCAATGCAGCAGAATATGGCAGCCAATATATCAGCGAAGTCGGCCAAAATGATTTTTCTACAGGCTGAAATTCATAGCGTTTCGGATCAGTCAAACTACTAACGTAAAACAAACAATAAATGTGTAGTATCCAACTTAAAACTAAAAATCGACCTGATGGTGACTTCTGAGCATTTTTCATGGACGTGGACGAGAACGCTCATTTAGCACCTAGCTTGGGGATCCTTTAGCAAGAGCATTTCGTCCCCAAATTCGAGTTGGAATTGCTAATCCCGCTAATGACCTTTTCTCTCTTGCCCCAAGGGCAGGTAGCAGGTGAAAATGCACTGTATTACCTGCCTGCTATGCTTAGATAGCCGATAGAAATAAGCAGCCACGGAGCAAGGTGTATAGACGGAGAGTCTACACCACTTGACCAATGAGCACGTAGGACCAAGCAATCAACTGACGACTATTGAGGTCCATGAAACTGGAGCCAAGAGGACATTCGTGAATAAATCTCCCCAAATACTTAGAAGCTCAAAGTTAGTAACCTACTGTAGACTCGGATGTGACCATAACAAGTAAAGTGACCGGATATTTCTAGGATGTGACCATAATAAGTATATAGTATTACATTTCTTACAATACCATGACATACGAATTTAACTGTGATAGTAATAAGCGTTTATTTTGAAAAAATCTAGTTACGGAAAAAAGTGTGACCCAGATTGGTCTGACTAAAATTTAGTTTCCAACGCGTTGTAGCAGAGGAAAAAAACATATATAAAAACATCGATACAATTATTAACCTCCCATGGAAACGGACCAGCAATTTTTTTGCTCATTAAGTATGGAAAAAAATTGGCTACTTTTTTGGTTAGCAAATTAATTGCATTGCGAAGCATGCCATTATTATTATTATTATCATTGAATGAATTTATAGAAATACCTGCTGATAAGGTATCAAGTAAGGTTTGAATTAAAGTAGTTCGGTTTCTTTCCTAAAAGCGAAAGCTCTCATAAAAATTAAAGAAAAAATGAGCCAATGCGCGATAAAACCTTAAAAGAACTCATCTAAAAATCCAAGTCTACTACTACTTTGAGTACATTCAAATTTATTCTACAGATGTAAGACGCAATATCCTCTAAAACTTAGTCCACACAATGATAGCATGTTTCACAACAGAAACCTCAAAGTTTTTATGCTCCCTCGTTCAAAATGAACTATTGCATCGCAGAGACAGTTCATAGAGCGGCGAAGACGAACGCGTAAAAACAAACATTGAAATCAAGCCGTAATCAAGAGTGAATAGCTAAGGAACGTAGATGCCTAACATATAATTAACTACCTTCCCTACAGCTGTGAAACACTAGTGATACAGCATGTGATAAAATTAAAATTCGGTACAACGATACGACTAAAAGTCGCCACCTAAAATAGGCGTGAGCAATCGTTACTACGGTCATGAAACGAAAATCGATCCACGGGGTAGGTCAGTTTCCCAATTTGCCTTGGCGACAAGGCAAGAGTCTCTCGTGGCGAATTCCTTGACCAACCAACTGGCCACTACTCTCGCCATTATCTCAGGACAATCCCCCGAAAAATGTGTTCGGCGCCAGGAATCCCCGACCGACACCCCTCATAAGTACACCACTATCCCACCCGCTTTCACCCGACGAAAACCCCCTTCCGTTCTATCTCAGGTATGTCAGAGACATTCAACGCAGACGGAAGCCCCTAACCCTACACTCCGAAGGGAGGGGTTTATAAAATACCCACTCTCTTCAGAGAAAGGCATGCAGTGGGGGGACTGGTGTGGGACGCAGGAGGGTAGGGACTGGAGGAAAGGTATGTGGACACAAGACGAGCCCTTAATCCCCATAATTGTATGAGGGGGAGGAATCCCCATAAAAATGACTAGGGAAGGGGGACGCGGCCAACTAACTGCCTCGCCCAGCACCACCCTCACGTGGCCCGAGGGGTCTCAAGGCGTCCTTCGTCCGGTGACGCCGAAGGCGACATTAGTGAACCTTTTACCGTTCCTTCGATTCCTTCTAACCACTCAGGGCCTACAACCGCCCCAGTTGCAACATCTCATAGTCACCAGGGTTAACTTTAAGAAAATAACAATACCCTGAAGCTGTGGCTCCGAACCTGAAATACGCGTAGCATAATAGAGTACGAGGTTTGGGGGTACGCAAAAAAGTTGAATAATGGCGGAAGAGTTTAAAATAACAAATAAAATGTAAAATAAAAGATTGAAATATCAGTAAGAATATATGCTAAATTTGTACTGCATAGACCACGATGGTAACCCATTTCAAATTTGGGAACCGCTGCTTTAGAGCAAAAAAAGAATTTTTCGATTGTTTTTGGCAATATTTATCACCAAATATTCACGAAGCTAAATTATAAGAGTATCCTTTTATTTTCTTGTTTCCAGGCGGAAAAAAACAACACAATTTAGGGCTCCCAAGACAGCAAGATACTCAAAATATGCACTGGTTAGAACTCGTCAACATTTTGTTTCCTATAATACAAGGAACTTTTTTCGGAGATGTGAAACTTGACTTAGTCGAATAAGTAAAATGATGGCTCTGTTATCGTTAAAATTAAGGTGGGGCCTCTTCAGAAACCGACCAATCAATTAGATGATCACCACAAGAGGGTGATGCGAATTTATTTCATGATAACAACTTTCTTCGCTCAATTCCAAAAAAGAATTGGTAGTAGGAAAGAAAACTTATTTTTATATGCTCGGTTGGTCGAATGGGTTCCACGAAATCTTAGCTCGACTTAAGGTAACGGCATTCATTATCAGAATTCACGTTCAGTAAAAGCCAAGTGACCGTGCTGCCCTTCCCAGGATTAACGGAAGGGGGATGCGTTTGGTGTTTACGAAGGGGCTTATGTACTGGCTGCCCATCCCGATGGCCCGGGTTTGAACCCTGGCTGTGGCAGAGATTATTCAGAGGAATCTCAAAACCTAATTGGGCGCTGTGTGGAGAGCACGCCAATGCAGTACTCCGTCCTTGGGATGGGACGTAAAACAGTGGTTCTCTCGGCGCCCTTCGTCAAGAATAGGCTATTGCCAAAGAAATGTTTTTCTCCACCCTTCCTCCTCCATTTCCCATCAAATCCCTTTTTAGCAGCCTATACACCTATCCTCAATGCCACAAATGACCTTAGCCGTCAGTTGCCTCCCGAAATAACCAAACAATTAACGGAGGGAATCCCGGGTAATAGGGAGTCTTAAAATGCGAACTTATTCCGGGCGAAAACGGGAAGTGTCTTAGGATAAATAGACTAAAATAGCGCTTTTACTTAGGCATCGACGATACGTATCACAATAGCACATAAACAGTAAGCTGATTGATTGCTAAGCCACACGTTTCAATTTATATTGAAAAGTTTCATAGAGCACGACTCTTTTGCCTCCGTGCAAAAAATAGCGATAGCGATTAAAACGTGTACACCATGTACACTTCCAACATTACACCGGAATTCTTACACGAATTAATTTATTTACATCTTTAAGGTACAGTGGAAGCCGCCACTTTGACGAGTGGCACTATTGCAATTCAATCAACGCAGTAACGGATTAAGTCAATGAAGATTTTAAAGTGAAGTAAATATTTTCAGATCGAAATACAATGTCGTACGTATGATTCAGTAGCAATAGGAGATAGAGAGATGACTGACAGCTGACGTTATTTGATTCTCGAAGTAATGATAACTAGGTTATGGTGTAATTTTTTTGAAGAGAAACCTAACGTCGACGTTAGCTTACTCCAAACAAAATGCGCCAAGGACTCCAGATTTTTACGCCTCATTCGAAGAACAGAAACACACCACGAATGTCATCGATAAAAAGCGCTCAACATGGTACCCAATGATAGTTTGAGCAAGGTATCGCTTCACCTAGAATTTCACCTCATTTTAAAGAAAAAACTCTGATCTTTCTCTGATCTATTAACCTCTCGCTGAACTACTTTTCAAGCTACTCTTTATAAAAATTAATCAATTACTCACCGCAGTAAATTTTACAGAATAGGAAAAAACCAGTTGTGAAGGCGTTTTAACCGTACGGAATGAAAAAATTAGTCAAGTTAGACATATGTAGCTATATGTATTTAATTACTGAGAATTTTTGCAATGAATAACTATATGTTTGCGCCATAAATATTACAATATTTACTTCATACTTCTTGCAGACGCTGGAATTAAAAGATAAAATTCGAACATGGTCTCCATTATGACTAGGGAAATATTTCGCTCGAACTACCTTAAAATATTTTCGCCGCTGCAGGGTTATGAGTCCTCCGCATGGGAAGCCAGGACTCTGGCATGGACAACATGGAACCTTGCCTAGCCAAAACTAGCGAGAAGTAGGCGAATGCAATAATTCAAAGCGACGACAATGAAGGATGAAATCATCGGGACGGTTCCTCCCGGGCGCACATATTTGAATACGTGCTAAGAATTCCGGGGAGCAGGATTAGTGAATGAATGAATGTAGAGCGGACAACATACATTGAATGGATTGCAACGAATGAAACCACGACACGTCCTCCTAGCCCTCGCCAAAACCCCATCCCTCGATAAAGGCAGACGCCGGCGGCAGCGGCCGACCCGGCTTTGACTCATTCAGGCCGACCAAACAAAGACCGGAAAGGCAAACACGCACGACGGTTTACTCACACGTCGGCCAAGGGACAATATGAGAAGTGTGGAGGACATATGCCCACACAAGCAATGCACGCATACTAGTATTGCACGGGGTCTTACACTCTTAATCACAGAGAAGAGGGACGGACGCACCAAACATACTGCGCTTGTCGACAGTCATCCGTCGGTCGCAAGAGAAGAAGCACAATCGGTCGACGACGAAAATAAAGTAGTAAGATAAGATAGAAGGAAAACTTGGGAGACGACACAAAACCACCAACAAAAAAAAGTAGCTGAGAGGTTTCCAGTCCGACTGGTTTTGCAATACGACTTAAAATTATCCTGTCAAGAATCAAAACGCATTCACGTAAACGATACGCGAAGAATGTATTCATTAATCTTAGCAGCAATACAGTTAAAGCAACTAACAACAACAGCATGGGGCGATTTCGTTTCGTAATTCATTAACTAGAATTAAATACTAAGTATAGCTAGAAAAATAATAGAAGCTTAGAAACAGAAAACTATGATGATAATACACCAACCTAGTCCATGAAGCAAAATTCCTTAGGTCGACTTCAGGGATTTTTTAAATCAAACAAAAGGCATGACTTTTTTCAAGTGTTCAGAAATTTTCGCATTTCCGCGGAGTCCATCTCTTTTGCACTCCACCCATATGAAATACCACTGAACTTAAGAATTCAAAACAAATTCAGCCAGCGAGAAACGGACAGGCAGTAATACATTTACGCCGGAATTTCTGACGTCTGGCACGTATTGCGCAAAATATTTGCTAGTTGGGAACTTCTAATTAGTTCCTAGTTATTGTTACTCGCTTCGCGCTCCTTAATCCAGCTAAGTGGTGGGGTTTTTCACTTCCTAAACTAAGCCAAAGTGCAACTACTGCAGAGCCTAAATTGAAAAACAAAATAATAAGTTATGCGGAACTGAAAGAGCTTTAAATGCAATTTCGACGAATTTATCACCGGCGCCCAAGCCAGCAAACAGTTGAATGCATAATGCGCTCTGTACACAGGCATATTCAACAGCATTACCCGAAAAGATGAAGCAGCAGATTTCCATGAATCCGGCTTGTCAGACAATTGGAAGGAAATGATGTAAATATGAGTTCAGTCATGTTTACAGAAGTGCACAAACTTCCTCCCATAATGTAAGAGAAACAATTGCACTTTTCCACAAATTGTTTTCTTGCGTACAACGCGTTTCGGCTCACTGAGCCATCATCAGGTACAAGACTTAGGTACAGGTACTTCCTCCCAGCCAATCCATTGGATCTTTTAGGATTAACAACACTGAGATTTAAATCATGTAAACTTAGTTGCTAGCAGATAGAGGGACCGTTCTCCGTCGCCTATGATTTGTTTTCTACACGGAGCAGATTACGAATTCCGAGGCAAACTTCAACCCACCGACCGACAGAAAGCTGCTACGGTATTCACTGACAACGGATTTAAACTTATTCCTTTCAAAACAAGAGAAATTACATGGATGTGTGAAAACAATCCGGTACTTATGCACGACAGCAAGAAAGATATGCAACGGCTAAATGACATTTCAGGAGTAAAGTAGCTACTAAAGTGTAATTTGCATTAGTAAAAAAATCACCATTCAATTTTCATGATTAAATTCTTGAGGCATTAAGATTTCTCATCCGGCTTAATTCTCCCCAACGCATTATTTCGCCGCAATTCTGATCGCCACTGACTCCCAAAAATTATCACGGTGGTTGAAATTGAGATGGCAGTTTATGTTTGCAAAATTTTGCGATGGAGTCGTAACAAATTCGCAGTTGTCGTCTTGAAAGACTCCTTAAAATGCCATCACTACAAAGGCCATGTAGACTTGGCATCAAAATGTAGCATACATATTTTTAACTTAAATTAATTTAAACTTAAATAAGTGGATACTCCATTGAATAAAACTGAGGATGTACGATGGAAATGAATGTTGGTAACGGCAATGAGCCCTTTGGCTCCTCAGTTCTCGGATTCCGTGAATCTTCACGGAAAACAGCGGGAAAACATCTCCTGAACAAGGAACCGAACCGTGGGCCCTTTCGCTTTCCGGGCGGAATCTCACCACTACATTTCGCCATCCGTGCTTCCTGATGCGATGACTTCTATCCGAGAGGGCTTTTGGGAGGGAAGGGAGGAGGGAAGGAGAGTAGCACTTTCCGTAATCCGTCCCCTCGGAGCGGAGTGAGTCGGCGAAAACGCCGGACCGCGTCTGTTCCTCGCTTCCTCTTCTCGCTTCCCGTTCTCCTCCCTGGGATTAATTTATTCCGATCCCCCACACTACCAGGAGGTGCACCGCATTCCGCTTATCCTCCTCTACCGTTTATTTTTTTCCCTATTTCCTTTGCCTTGAGGGAGAGTATTTTACCACTACATCCATCCAGCCAGCCAACCACAGGACCGCTCTCTTCTGCAGTTCGCATTTGCTTTTTTTTATTATTCCTCCTACTGCAATAGGGGAGGCGGGGTGCATAATGCATCCACAATCATCGTGAGGCAGCTCTCCGCTTACGCGCGTCCAGCCAAAGCCGTCAGACCCGTGCCAACAACTTCTTCCTTCCCCTGGAGTGCAACGAACGGTTCAACAACCCACAACGACGAGGTCGGCCATATAGTCTAACACACTCTTTGCCTCCCTCTTTCGACGCTTCCGTTTTGCAACTCTCCACCAATCGATTTAAAAAAATCTGAGGCGGGCTTGAAAAATTAAGCACGCAGTCCACTGAAGTCCAATCGATTACCTATTTTTTTCTCTCTGACACCCACGGCTCACATACTCGAAAAACCTTTTTAAAAAATTTCACAAATCAAAGAACCCGGTGGAACTCACCTAAGACGATCATGACGTCACGGGGAAAGGTAAATAAATTTATTCTGTGGGGGCGACATTGATGCTCCAGAGCCCCCTCTTCCACAAAACTCCCTTTCACGTGGGAGAAAATTATACAAAATTCTCCATTAACTTTCTATAATCTCACTCGTTTCTTTTATATTTGGATGGCAGACCATTACAGTTTATTCAATATTTCTGCAACGCCTTGCGTCTTCCGGTTCCTTGTTAATAAATCTTATGGATCTTCTTTAAATGACAAACTAGTTCATCAACTACTTCTACTTTTCAAATACTGGCTGCAAATTTAAACAGCGGTCTTATCGAAGTAAATTAAAATACTTTCCTGACCTTCTCGTCACAATTACCCAGGACTCGAATAATAAACTCAAGCTTTTCAATGGCAAACCAAGAGGACTAATAAGGAAAACAGAAAGGACAATCGACGGAAAAAACAAAGACTGCGAAAAGGAAAGCGAAGTAAATAAAGAAGGCGAAGAAAATGAGGGAGAGGAAGGAGAACCAGTTCCCCAGCCTGATGACGCCTGGGAGAAACGCGATGTGACGTACGGAAAGAATACGACGACGAAAGAAATGGGAAGTGAAGAAAGAAAATGTTTTTTTTATTCCTTGAGGTCGACGAACGCTACAAAAAAATAGCTGTCGCTCCCCGCACCCACTCGTTCATTCACTGCACCCTCCAACACGGCGCGCGTCGGCGTAGTTGTCAAAACACGCGCCACTGCCCGGAGGGCAAAACTTTGGAGATGGAGCGAAGGGAAGAGAAAGAGGAGAATCATAAAAATCGCCCCTCTCCACCTATCCGTCCAATTGCTTCATCAAAGCAAACGGTTCGTGGAAGTTCAATAGGACGGAGCGCCAGTGTTCGGACTCAAATATGCTCCCCAAGCGTTCTTCTTCGTTTTCCTTTTCCCAACAATTTTCGCTGTAATGCATCTAATCTAAGTGCAACCTGAGAGGTTTTTTTCAGAGTCCAAATCGTTCCGGCGAAGTGCATAACGAAAACCTTGACAGAAAATAAATTTCATAAAATAGGACCAATAACACTATTTGTAGCTCAATGACTTAGTATGATCCAGTTAAGACCCAATAAGTGCTACGACTGAATTACACTCGACGATCTAATTCTCATGCACACGACCAAAGATTAAAGTCAGAACCGACATTTTGCTGTGGCAATATTAGGTTGCAAACTCTGTGATATGAAATACTATATCGCACAAACCAGAATTGTTCCATGATCCCGAGACCAACAACAAATGCCTGAGCAAGATTCGATCCAGAGAAGTATTAGTCAGACGGTGTTAAAGACCTACCGAGGAAAAGTATTGACCAATAAATCCTATGCCTACTACTCTTCGTCTTCAATTTTTCTTTAAAAGAAGGGCGTTCCAATATTTGCTTTTTAGTAAGCTCACAAAGAGCACGCGCGGGGTGTGTAGCAATCACAAATACCTTTGAATCAATAAAGATAAAAGATAATAATTCAGCAGAAACGAAAGAGACGGACGCCCGAGCAGATGATAGGTCCACTGCGACGAGAGGGCACTCTATTGCTGTTATTTACCTTCACATAAGTACTTTATCAAAATATAAATTAAATAAGTAAATTTTACTCAAGTTTTAACTGTATTTCCGCGTCACTAGTTCATACGTTTGTTTACAAGCATCGGAAAACACTTCCACGCTAAGTCATTCAACAGGTATATATTTGTAATGAGGCGAGTAAATCAGAACGTTGCTCACGGGATATTCCAAATTCTTTTGTAAATATTTACCAACAAGCCAATATTCAATAAAGTCAGATAAGATGACACGGCACCATAACTTGGTAGGTATTCATTACGCTTTAATTTCAAACTATTAAATATCGAATGTATATTCTTTAAGAGACTTTGCCACCAACTACATTTTTGCAGGGTCAACATTGGCACAAATCGATTCATTCTTTTTGCATACCTACTCATAAAACTTGTAATATGCACATGAGAAAATTATTATTATTTGAATGTGGATTGAGAGAGAGAGTTAAGTTATCATTACATAGACGCGCGACGTTAACGCAAACCATTCTTTGGCAAGAAAACTAAACTTTCGCAAGAAACCACGTAAACCTACGCTGGTGTGGATTATCGTTTTAAATGAAAAGAAAGAGTAACTTTCATCAGAGAAAAGCGAGATGTTAACAATCAGAGCCGCCATGCACACTCAATGCGCTCCAGAGGCTCGCCACAACGATGCCCCGCCGGGAATAATGACGAGAAACAGGAGAAAGACGATACTCGACAAATTAAAAAGGGCGAAGATTGGTGACGATGACTCGACGAAGAATACGGTGGGGGCAGTTCAGCGGAAATCGGCTTTCCTGAACTGACTGGAACATATTTCGCGGCGGGTAAAACAAAAAAACTACGTCAGGAGTAAATATGCCACCTGCAGGCAGTTATGGCGCAATCATTTCAATCCCACCACCAACAAAGGACCAGCCTGAAGAAAAATTCGCCGCATTGCAAACAAAATAAAATAACAACGCGAAGTCTGCTCCCTTGCGGAGACGAGGGGAGTTGATGTGGGGTAGGGGGAGAGCCGAGGGATATGGGGGGACAAAGGGACCAAAACCGACCGACTTTCAAACCCCGAGTACAACGCCCCCACCCGCACCACTCCCTTGTAATCCCTTCGCAGCTCAGTCATCGTCCGCTCGTGCACCAACTTATACGACAGAGAGAAAGGGCGCACGGGA
Organism: Pyrrhosoma nymphula; assembly: GCA_963573305.1. Classification (NCBI taxonomy): domain Eukaryota; kingdom Metazoa; phylum Arthropoda; class Insecta; order Odonata; family Coenagrionidae; genus Pyrrhosoma; species Pyrrhosoma nymphula. The sequence continues at coordinate 121,629,643 of OY754333.1, forward strand.
AGCTGGGCTGACGACGAAGGGCAATGAACGACGACACTGCAGACGGACGAATAGCGGATTTCCGGAGAGGGGAGGAGCAGATGGGTGAAGCGGTGGTCCAGACGCGGCTCTTTCAAGACGCTTATTCTACGAGGCTTCCTGTCCGAGCGATGTTCCTGGAGCATTTTTGCAACCTATCTCCCGTCACAGCTCGCGAAGCAAAGAATGGAACGAGGTACTGGCGACGGTTAACAGGAGAGGCTAGGCCTAAGTGAATTAATCCATTAGGTCTAATGCGAGATATATAAAACTGACATACATCCAACACAATATCACATGTATTTTTCCGAGTAATGAGTAGTCCTCGTGCTTGATTAAAACTTGCCACAACTTTTAGCAAAAACGAAAGTTAGTGTGTAAATCAATAGTTTTGTATATTCAAAATAGGATTTGGGTTGTCAATGTAATCGACTTCTAGGTACAGCGATTTACCATTAAATAACAATGAAATACGCTCTATTTCACCATTGCTCTAGGCTAACTTCCAGCCACCACTCAGACCATCTAAAATGCCTTTACTTTTACTAATTATTAACCTCTTCAATTCAACCATAGCTCAATTTTTTATGCAGGAAACATCAGATTTTTCCGATTTCCAAAATTTTCCGATCGTAAGACTTAGAACTTGACAATGTATTTTAACGTTATTACCGCATGCAAAAGTGTACGGATTCTAACTTCACAGAAGAATAATTGCAGCAGTCAGCCTCCTAGTCTCTAGGGGTTTACATTTATGATTTATCAGAAAAAGTATGACACTATTTGTTGTTCCTTTGCAGTTTTCACGATTAGGGCGGATTTCCACTTTAAAATATTTCTCATCGATAAGGTCAGATTTGGATTCTAAAGGCATGAAAAGTATTCGACTCCACATCAGAAAAAATATAATACCAGAAAGAAAAACAAACAAAACATACCGGAAAGATATCGGCAAAGTCGTGGAACCAAATATAGGGCAGCTGAGAGAAGTCCGAGGTGAAGGTAAACATTTAGCCATTAAAGGTAAGTGGATGTGGGGTGGAAGAGAGAAGGAAAGGAGATGCTCATCAGCAAAATTACCACACTGAAAAAATAGCATTCCAAATGAGGAGAGAGAAACATTCTTGGCTGGGAAACGGAGAGAGGCTAATTCTAACTTTCCCATCGAGTTCAAAAATTGCCATTTAAGCAATGACAAGAGGCTTTTGGGACACAAAAAGGGACAGGAAAACGAGGAAAGGAAAAACGAATTGAGAAAACACGATAATTGGGATTAAAGGTTAATATGTTGAAGATCGAGAGAAATGGGGACGACCATACAATGAAAGAATAATGAACAAATACAATACACACGAAAAAGAACGTTTAGGTCAATGAAACAGGAAAATAGGATATAAACGCGTTTTAAAACTCGTATTTCTTCACAATTATCCAAGACGAGATGTCCTGGTATTTGAAATCTAACCAACCCTCAAGTTTCACCGAATCCCTGTTTTGGCCTCAAATTCCCAGCCAAACATTATTCTGAATGTGGATGCCAATTGCAGACTTAGGGAATCAAATATATAACTTTGTCATTATTTTGTAAAAAAACATAAGAAGTAGTCACATGTATATCATTCGGTTCGGTATAAGAATGGTTCCCTAACAAGACCAAAAATGGAAGAAAAACATACTAAGGGTAGTTAATGTCGTTCTGAATTAAATTAAATTTCAAAATATCACAGACATTTTGTCCTCATACAAAATGCATAATTTTATAATACCGGAGGAAAATAAAATACAAAACTATCATATATACCGCGAGACGAAGAGAAGAAAATTTAAGACGCACATTTGCAGCCACTGCCCCCAGTGCTGATATCAGCACGGTAGCGAGATAAGCTCATTTTGAAAAAGTATAAACACAAAAATAGGGTGGACGATGACAAACGCATAAGAAGAAAAGTGGTTCATGAGGTTTTACTACTCGCTTTAAGTCGAGCGATTATATTTGTATGTCCTCAAGAAAGTTTTAAAAAAATACCCTTAAAGCTCAAATGCCTTCGGTAAATGATTGAGCAATTCACCATGAAAGATCCAAGCCTTTGTGGGAAGAGGAATGTAAAGGGGGGGTTTGAGAAACAAAAATAACAAGAGAACTAGGCTCCCCTCACATCGCATGACTCGGATAAAAGCCCTCCGTTGAAAGTCTTACAGACGCTCAAACTGAGCGAAGGAAGCATCCAAACTGAAAAGTAACTAAAACGGAAAAGGGGTCTTCCTCCTTCTTATCATCTTCCTTGGGGATCACAAACGGAACACTGAATGCACGCTGGCGCGCGAGAGACGACGTGGGACTGAAAATACAAAGAAGCAATATCAATTCGACGGCGCGCAGAAATGCCCAAGTTTCCCGGAGAAATTGACGGCGCCGATTTCGGAAGTAAAAAAACTCATTACCATTTAGAGTGGGCTAATGGGGAGTCTTAATGCGAAGGAAATGATCATTCACAGTCAGATCGGAAAGCGGTCTCTCCTTCCAAACGTCGTCTGAAATAAAGGCCACTCACGTGGGAATGCAAGACGCCGCCGTGAAATTGGAAAACTTTCCTTGTCACCCATTTCGCAGGAGCGGAAATAATGCAGGCGTTCTAACCTTGAAGCGGCTCAAGTAGCATAATTCCTGAACCCTCCATTTCACTCGAGAAAATTACCAAAAAAATCTCTTGATGGGATTGAAATGCCTCATTTATTTCAAGGAATTGTTCCAAATCAGCGCCGAAATGAGTTCTATGAGGCTTTTGGATTCTGAATAGTCAGAGAAGACCTGTCTGAGCCTTGTCTCCTTTCCCCTTGTTAACAGGGGAGGAAACAGAGGAAATAGGATCTTTCTAATTACATGAATAATCAGCAACTTACGCTTAACAAAGAGAAACTTGGGCCAAGGGGATACAGACTAAGGATAGACTGCATGCGATTGAGATGTGAAAGTGGAGAGGAATGAAGAAGGCTGGATAGTCGGAAGGATTAATGAGTACTGATTATCGCCTGGGAGAAAAATGCTGATTAGATAGAAAAAAAGCGGAGTAGGTGGGAAGTAAAAATAGATTCAGAGGCGAGGGGAATCAGAATACCTTCAAGCCAGGAAAGAGAGGAAGATGCTATAAGAACGTTAAAAGGAATGTAGAAAAGTATTACTTTTATGTACACAGATGCAGAGAGAAAAATTTGGTCGGAAGAGACATTGAAAATAGCAGATAGAACGATTCACACCATAGCCTTCCCAAAAGTGTAGTATACCATTAAATATAATTTAACTTTAATACTAATGCCACGCGTAATAAATATAAAATGATTCGATGCATCAAAACCAGATGTGTACCAGTGGAAAGCTGCCAATAATCCACCTGAGCCAACATTATATACACTGGTTCTCCGTTTTCGATTCCGCATTCAAAAAAGAATATAGACTTTCACAATAGACATAAGCGAATATTTTTAATTGAAATCAAGGGGAATGGATGATAGTTCCGAATTGTAGTGATTTAAACTCCGATAACGACAGCAAGTTTAAATAAATACATGATACAGCCATCACGGTTCACTCATTCTTGCCGCATAATTACTCCTAATAGGCAAACGTCAATCATCTACCCTGTTATCTATGTACACTGAATTACTAAAAGGTTATGTGTATTAATAATCAATATTAACTCAAGGCATTCTGATGCAATGTGCAGAGAGGTTTTGTGATCCGGGCCCACTCTAACACACATTCTGAAATTCCCTCTTTCCTCTCCCAGATTTCCTATTCTTTCCTAAATACCCTCAGAATTCAACTCTCTGTAAGCAAAATATCCTTCCCTCTATCTGTTTTCTCGACCAAACGCTTTCAATACCGTACTTAAAAGTCACTTGGACAATGAAACACCGATCATCATTCATGAAAGCCAATTTTGTAGTACATTTTATATTTTTTAAGCGGATATTTTTCAAAAATTCTATTCACACCAATAGTTATTTTTCGCTGGTATTTAATTATTATATTTTACGATATGCTATTTAAATATCCTTGTTTTCACTTTTGATTAATTTTGAGTGAACCGGGTAGTACCTGTACGACGTCTGCCGCAAATACACCAGAGTGCGAAAATTCCACAGAGGACAAATCAGCCATCTTTCCCGGGATTCGAACACGGATACCTCGATATCGATCCGAGTACTTTAGCTAGCTAAGGTAACGAATCGACGTCCTCTGGATTTACAGCGGGCTTTAAATGAGCTAGACGCTCATGACAGTCGGGCATACAATGCTACGAATCAGTAGAATAGTGCGCACAGCGCCACCGTCGAAGATGTTAGTACCACACGATACTGGGGTGTAAAACGTTTGCAGTTAGGTTTACGGTTTGGTTTATTTGGCAAAAGCTCACAGCGCGGAAGCGGAGGATTCGGGTTCGAGTTCCGGTCAAGGATGACGACTTTTCCACAGTGGTATTTTCGCACTTCTGTTATTAGGTGTTTAACGAAATAAATTCATTCATTCATATTTTTCTGCTCCAGATGGCAGGTTATTTCATGGGCTCCTCCTCCACTACACTCTTCCCTCAGCCAGAAATAAATAAACACAAATTTCATACGACAATTTTGCCATAAATTCGATCCGAAGGTAGAAAACCTTTATCATGGGATGTCGTTTGTGAGAAAGACATGGGACAAGGATATAAGATTTTTGCAAAAGTGCGAAGGGTAACGAGAGACAAATGTAACAAATGACATCCACTTCATTCCACAACCCATTAAGTGATAGGTCAGATGACATCCCTCACAGAGCAGAAAACAAGTCCGAATTCCTTCCCGGTATTTCAATAGTTTTATCTCCATTCCCTGAGGGAGCCTAAGAAAAAGTTATCACACACAAACCACACACACAGACCGACCAAATAAAAACGCAGCGTCAGCTTGATAAGTTTAGGGATACTTTTACAGGGGTTAGAGTAAAATGAAGGTATGACTGTACTTCAATATTATCGGACTGCATTAGCTCGAACGTAGAGAGGAATTAATGTCAAATAAATTTAGTCAGCCTAACATAAGATTTTTAAAACTTTAGTTTAACCCGATCGAATTTCACCGCACTACCCCTAGCAAAACTAGAACCAAAGGCAAGAGGAAAGTAATAAAAGGAGGCTATTAAATGTATTCCTACCAAAAGCGCAATTGTAATTTCTTCTCCGGGCTTAACGAATCAGAACTAGGTGACATGTGAGTTTGCATAAGACAAACGGACAAAAGATTGAGTCGTTGCAACGAATTAAATGTTCATTTTATTACAGGTCGTCAGAATATTCAAATTAATACAAGCTAGATTTTCGAACTGCCTAATAATTAAAACTACACCATTATATGATTCTACGCTTCACTTCCCGTGATTAAATTTCAAATATTCGGCGTTTTATTTACAAAAGTCGGCCGAATGCACCCTGATAACACCGAGATTTCAGTGCATTGCATTCAACTACATCACCAACCAAACCGAGAATATGTAACGCGTAAGAAATGCGTCGTGCAGCAGATGTTAAACTGAAGCAGAGGAAGGTAGGTCGCAAGACTTCACAATCATCATCACTGCAGTCGGTTGAAGAGAGAGAGAGGGAACTCTTTAAGGGTCGGAAAAGGGTCACAAAAGGGTAACCCTGGCAGTTGACTCTCATGCCCTTTGTTCCGGATCGTAATCCCAGGAGATACCAGGATGTGAATGGGGAACAAACAACAATGGCAGGAACGCCTCCGGGGCACGCCCCACACTTACCCCATACGTCCCATAAAAACCCCTAAGGGCCAATCGCACACGACAGAATCCGCAAAACGTTTATATCCAAGGCGATATACACGTCAGTCGAACATCAGATTGGGAACCAAACAAAACCCTAGGGTAAGTATGGAAAATAGTAGAAAAAATGTGACCCCGAAACACTAAGGGCAATGTTATTCCTCATTGCTACGGCAACTTTGAGGAAAGCTCCAAGGACCACACAGGGAATCAATGGAATAGAAAATGCGAGAAGCAATGGGGCTTATCGAGTGCCACCATAAAAGACATGCATAAGCATTGCTGCATTCAGATTAGGCAGGGATGTGTCCGTGGTAGCGTAAAAACTAACATCGGTGACTGGATCATTACCATGACTTAAGCTTTCACACCAGATTACCGCAGAATAAGATATAAAATATTCCATTTATTTTCTAGTAGGCCAAGGTATGAAGGAACTTGCTACTTCAAAACCTGGTAAAAACTCTATTATCTTGCCATAGTACGTAGTATTCAATTCAATGAAAAACTTCGCAGACTTCAACTTTTAGTGTTACTAAATGAAGCCATTCCTCAACGTTAGAAGAAAGTAGATAATTGCATATTACGCTCAACAAAAATGCCTTTAGGAATCTATGATTAGGTTAGGAATGCAGAAGAATTACACAGAAGAAGTGATGACAAGTAGTAGAATGAGCAAGGCAGAAGTTTCAAGATAAAATAGAAAGCAAAGAAAGGAAATTTCAAATTGCAGGGGAGAGAGAGAGAGATGATAAGTTGATCGAAGCAAACCAATGGCGCCAATGGTGTACTATTGTCCAAAAATAGATAATTCGCAACTAATGAGGTGAAAAGGTACACCTGCAAGGACCATCCAAACTCATAAAGCTCTATTAACGGTAGATCAACGTATATAGATATCAATTGAACGAAAATATCACAACATGGATAAGTATTAATGTCAGGGCATCTCGCATGAATACTCGGATTTTCAATTTTAACCGGACCGTTGAACGATCACACACGCCCAAGTGGGTGCATAAAGCGGATAACTATCGGGAGGGGAGATCGAGGGGAGATCGGCCCCCTCCGTTTAAGGGCTTGCGAAACAAGAGCTCCCAGAAACCGATGCGATGGGAGATAAACAAGAAAAAGGACGATTGCGAATATGACAAAAAAATTAGAGTTCGTTCTTTCCTACCTTTTTTTTCGGCCACAACCTTTTTTCCCTTCGAGAAAAGGTACGGGGAGGATCGAGAGGGTAAAGAATAAGGGAATGAGAGGGAGGAAAAAAGGAATGGGGGATGAAAGGAAGAAGAGGAGGTGAATGAATGCGCGCAAGCATCAAGGGCCACCGTCTTTGTGCTTCGCCGTTTGGAAGGATTTGGCAGGGAGGGATGAGAGAGACGGGAGAAGGTAAAGGTACATATGAGGGGAGGAACCTCTTCCGAGAGAAATTCCCACACGCCTACCTTTTACCGGTGCAAGATACGAGAGAAGGGGAGGAAAAAGAGGTAGGGAGAGGGAGGAGGGAGAGAGAGACAGAGGGGTGGGGAAGGGAGAGTAGGAGAAGGAGGGCCTTTCTTTGAAAATTCGGGCTCCCCTCTCATACCATCCGACTCAGGAGGTAAAGGTACACCGTCTCGTGCTCCTACCGGAGACGCCGCAAAACGATGGAAGGTATGTGCAAGGGGCAGAAGGGGTTAGGGGAGCGGGCGGACAATACGCAAACGAGAAAGAGCAGTTGGCAAAAGGTGAGCTTTGCCCATGAGAAACGGTTCGGCAGGCGAATGGGGGAATGGTTGCCAAGGGCCAGACGTGGCCCAAACCTCACTCAGGGCCGACTGCACCGACAAATTCATAACGTAAGGCAAGAGAAAGAATAAGCCTACGTATTTGCAGTGCGTCGCTCCCAAAATCTCACAGAAGAAATTAAATCGAACGTTCGAAATGCTGACTAATAGAGCTATTCTGGAAAAATTTTAAAGTAATCGCCAGTCATGATTAAAATCGTATTCGACATAAAAATAACGTCGAGGGCAATATGGTTACAGCAACAGATCAGCCGAGCAAGCTAAATAAAAAGAATAATAATATGTACGAATTTGGTAGCATGAAAAACATGGCGCTCCGTCAACAGTCAAAATAAACTCAAGCCAAGAGTGTAGTAGTCATGTAGAGATATCAGATATTTTTATATTTTCACATTAAAATTAATGGTATAAGCCACACACATACTGATTATGAAATGGTTGCAGCAACGTGGCTATGAATTGAGAGTCTAGCTCAGGTGTTTTTCACAAGTCAAGCCAAGGAACGTCCCAGAAAAAACCTCATGGAAAAAGCACATACTTTCATTTAAATCTGCTTATGAATAAAATAAAGGGACATTTTTATTTCTCAAAAAACTTCAGAATTGAGTGACGATACTACAGAAAAATCTGTAACTTTTTCAAGGGTTTATTTTAATTATTTCTAATTGTTATCGAACGCAGGATCAGAATAACACAGAGGCAAAATGTAGACCAAACAAAACAAAAAATACAGCAACAGAAATCATGCCCTAACTAGAATGATTCACTGCAGCATCAGCACACTATGTGGTTATTTCAAACGTTGACTAAATTATTTCACAGAAGCAGTATTAATCAACGATTACGTCAGCAGATTCCTCCAATTCCTAAGCCCCGATGATTAAAGAGCAATGCAGGAAGTTTATACTTCCACTACAGCTGACGACATCACATTTCAGCCACAATCTGAGATGACGCAATTGTACGCGAAGCTATCTCCTGCGCGGTGCTATTCCTGCTGAAACAAGCAAACATTACCAACGTTCGAAGATTTGGCACGTATAAACGTCTTTTTTGCGATCAACAACTTATCAATGAGCAATAAAAGTTTCCGATGTGCCAAAACGCTTCAAAACATGATTTTTTAAGAGAAAAATCTATAACTAAATCGAGCAAATCGCAAACACTTAAATTTTAAAGGCTTCCATTTGACGAAAACCACCAACACTTGACCTTCAACATTTCGAAAGTTTTAATTCCGACATTAGCCATTTAAGCTTTGCAAATTATTTTAAGTATACAAGCATTTCCCTAACCCATGACGCAATTCTTCGTCATTGAGTTTTCCCTTCGAGAAAAGGTACGGGGAGGATCGATTCGACAGTGACGTGTTAACAGATCGAAATGAACTAGTATTTTTTTACAAGGCAATTAAATAGTTGGGAATAAAAACAAATACAGCCATGTTTTTCGAAGTACATATAAGTTGATAGTTAGTATTTCAATGTTTAAAAAAAATATTCATTTCCAGACAGACTAGCAGCAATCACGCGTAGATCAAAATGAAAGAGCTTAATCATCAACTTACGAGTTACAAGTGGAACATTTAGGTGACGTGGGTCACGAGAGAATTTGGACATAATACAAACCACGACACCGGGCGCCAAATTCCAGCAATAGCTCTTCCGGTGCGTCATTTCGAGTCCGATTGTTAGTTACTATACATGTGATGCTCAATTTTTTATTCTTCTCAACCCCCTTTTAACGACTACCGCGTTCTAACCCCACCTCAATCCACACAGGAATGAATGGGACCAGCGGAGGCGGCGACAGCGCACGCCTCCCCAGCCATTTCCGCCCGAGGCTGCGTGTCCGATCGCGTCGGGAACCCGTGACGTACAGAGGAGGGAAGACCCCCCACACTCTCCTGGGCTGACTGAATGAATGTGAATATGAGAATTCCGATGCGGAATTTACCTCAGCTCCACAATACGCCAGCGATGGTAGGGTTGGTTGAGTTGAACAATTCAAACCAATCGCAACATCTCCAAATACGTGACTGAACGATCCAATAAACTTGATTCCCTTATCAGAGAAGATATCATGTCACAAACACATCATAATTATAATTAGAGGTTATCTACGAGTTAAGATTTTGGTTTTGATGAAAAATTATCATTTCTACAAATCTTTCATGGTCGCAGGCCCCTACATTCTTACAAGAATTCATTCCTCAGATCGGCATTAATTCTCTTCATCACATTCTAATGTCTTTCTTCCCTTTCCCCTCTTGCAAAAGATCCTAACCTCAATCCTGGCCTTTCAGCATCTCCATGCTCCTCATTACCTACCCTAACTCCTAATCTTCCAAAGTAATTTCCTCACCCAACATACCGAACACTTCCTCTTCCTCACCATGTATCGGACCTTTTCAATTTTCCTCAACACCCTAATTGACTAGAGTATTTTCCGTGATAAGGCTTACCAAGTAAATAATTTAGAAATGATTACCAAAACCTTACAGCTTCCAGATGCATTCAAAGTTATTTTCTTCGTGAAACTCGAGAAAAAAATTCCTAATGGTAATCCGTCACAAACTTTACCCGATAGGATTTGATTTCAATAACTCTAAATTGTCATCCTGGGAAAATGAACGGTTTTATGAGAAATTTCACACACCTTGATTGTAGGCACATTTAGTGTACTGAATACAAAAAGGTATATTGTACATTGCGTACTGAGCGTATTCCATTGTTCAAAAACGCATTAACAAAAGACGGAAGATGGACTTATCATTTTGTGGTCGATGCGTTCACCTTCGTGACTATAAACTTCGAGACGATAATTCCTGTCCAATAATTTAGGGCTCTGCACAAGCATTCTTGATCATAGAAGGGGAGAAAAAGATGTCAATACAAACCACCGTAAAAATGTTTAACGGGCCAACATCTTTACAAAGTAATCGAAGGTATCGTAAACAAATGCACATCGCTTATACTGCCATAATGCGGTTTGAGGGCCACCACGAAAAGTTGGCTTCCGTTATGTAACCTTTTGCGTTTTGACTTACATAAAGCTCTTGAGGCAAAGAAGAAACGAGCAGGGCTCACGGCATTATACACGAGGGAGGGTTCGAATCCTCATTGATCAATTGGAAAGGACAGAGTGAGGAAAAACACAAAAGACGATAGAATCGGGAAGAATTTTCATTGCTAGAGAAAAGCTTTAAAGTTTATTGCCATCTTTTACATCTAAAGGTATTCTTATCGCAACTAAAATAATGTTTCAACTGACCCAATAATTCATTAAAAGTAAATAATAAAAGGGTAGAATTTATAGAAAACTTCGGATTGAGTCATTGATTCTTAGTGCACCAGGACACGTTAACCCTGAAAATATTGAAAGGTTGGATCTCTAATTTTGGACACAAGATAATGGGAAATCGTGCCAGCCGGTATGTGACAATTCAATTCAGCAAGCGCCGCATCCAATCAACAGCCAATTGCTGTAGACAATATCTCTGCTACCCAGTAATCACGTCTAAGAAAGAGATAAGATTACATAGGAAATGAAATAAGAAATAACTGATCAGAAATATATGCTAAAACAGTGCCGCAAAGAAATATCCGTTCATTACCTTATCCTAATAACTACTTTTGTCCCCTGCCAGTAATAAATATGTCACAGTGAAGTCAAAAATCAGCTTCTCCACGCGAGTTTTATTTCAGTGGTAGGAATCAATCTCTTTCCTCAAATTTGAACCCTAAGTTATCTCTACAAGTGGAATGTTTAGGTCTAGTTGCATTCAACTATTCCTTGTACATGTAAACAATTTGGCACGCATAAAAATGATTGCAGTGCTTGTAACATAAAATGAAAAAGTTATACAGTAGTGTGTTAAAGACTTTATAACACACTTTCTCCAAAATATGGTAAAAATGGCACTTAAAGCATTGATAGAATATTGACGCACCTTTAAGCTGACCGATTAAACCGGCGCGGCGTAAGGAAAAACATTGCCAAAAAATGTAAACCTAATCTCTCGAAGCGATATACGATGCCCGAGTGGGATGAAACTGATAAGCGACGACTCACTCTTACAATGAAGTAAAAAGTGAATGTGCAAGTCCGCTTATCCTTGACCCACAACTTTTAAGATAGAAAACTCCAAGAAAAATCATGGTATCTAGTCTTCTAATCCAAGTCCAAAAATTCTAAAAGAGGAATGAAGGATTATGGCTGTCTCAGCAGAGTAAATAATGCTGAAAAAAATATAAAAGTTCAACCTGCCACATAACCGCTTGAAATATTTCATGAATATTCATCAACCCCAGCCCCGTTTGTACCACTACCGTATTTAAGACCTCCTATGGAGAGCCATAAAGAAAAACGCGACAAAGAAACCATCGAAGTAAGCATCATTAAAAAAAAATGACTAAAACACATGCAAAATTCAAAGCGAAAAACATCATACAACTGTTAAATTAAATGAAAAATGCCTAACCATTGACAAAAATCAAATTTCTAAACTAAGAACGCAAAACAATAAAATGCGGAGAACAATATAGAAACACGAAAAAGAACACTCACACTATACGTTCTGATATTTCGACAGCCGAAACGCTGCCTTTCTCACAGAAGGAAGGATACAGGTGTAGTGTGTGTTCTTTTTTGCGTTTCTATATTTAATTCCGCCCCACCTGTGGCAAAGTTTATTTATTATATATATATTTATGAAGTGAATAGTTTTCGATCGATATTTTGAACAGAAGGTGAAAGAAAGAGATAGGAAAAACGTAACTAAAATTGGACGAAGACACTGGTGATGTGGAAGATGGTAAAGCCGAGAAATCAGCGGGTAAAAATGTGCCGTTGCCGGGACTTGAACCCGAAACCTCCCGATTTCGCGCCGAGTGCTCTACCAGTTGAGCTACCAGGACACTTGATTTACCATGATTTCGGCTGGAGCTTATAACAAAGAATACCCCTTCAAGCTTGAGCCCGTAGCCGTGGCCTCTGGATGGCACACAAGGGCAGCTATTCCATCACCAAGAGAGAATAATTAGACATGGACACAAGAAGAAAGGAAAGATGAGTTCATTCACACAGAGAGTCGGACAGAGATAGGAACATGAACTGAAGAGGAAAAGAGCCGGTTCGGCCATACATTTCGTTCACTCACTCACACACTGCCTTTAGGCGAATAAATATATAATATTTTGAACAGAAGGTGAAAGAAAGAGATAGGAAACACGTAACTAAAATTGGACGAAGACACTGGTGATGTGGAAGATGGTAAAGCCGAGAAATCAGAGGGTAGAAATGTGCCGGCGCGAAATCGGGAGGTTCCGGGTTCGTGTCCCGGCCACGGCACATTTTTACCCGCTGATTTCTCGGCTTTACCATCTTCCACATCACCAGTGTCTTCGTCCAATTTTAGTTACGTGTTTCCTATCTCTTTCTTTCACCTTCTGTTCAAAATATTATATATTTATTCGCCTAAAGGCAGTGTGTGAGTGAGTGAACGAAATATATATATATATATATATATATATATATATATATATATATATATGCATAAATAAAACAGTGATACACTAAACAAGCACAGAAACACGCAAAAAGGACACTCACAAAAGAAAACTTGTACGTTTCGGCGGTCAGGACGCCATCGTCAGCGGTGTATATATATACATACAGCGGTGTGTATGTGTATATATATATACACATACACACCGCTATATATATATATATATACACATACACACCGCTATATATATATATATATATATATAACTATTCACTCAAACCGCTCGCTGGCGTAAATAATAAATATTTCGTTCAAACAGGTGGTGAAAGAAAGAGGATAGGAAACATATAAAATTGTACAACACAATGGTGATGTGAAGATGGAATGATGGCCGATTCCAAGTGAAAAAAATTCGTCTAGACCGGGAATTGAACCACGGACCTTCCGATTTCGCACCGGATGCTCTGACCACTAAGCTATCTAGACTACTAAAGAAACACTGGAATCGGCGGGGGGTTTATATGAATCAAACACCCCCAAGATTAGTCCGTAAAAGTCGCCTCGAAAAAAAAAAATATATATATATATATATATATATATATATATATATATATATATATGAATAAGTAGATTGTAAAATGTTTGCCATTCGATCTATGGACAAAAAATTAAAATAAAGACGAGTATCTCTAGCAAAACACAGATACAGGCATAAAAAGCGTACCAATTGTAAAAATTAACTTCGGAAAAACTAAGTGAATATATTTCACTCACAGAAAACGTAAAAATCCCCCTTTACCCATGTGTCGTCAACTGAGTCTATTTATAGTATTTTATAGGAAATAATTACGGAATGGAAAACGAAAAAAATTAGAAGAAAAATACGTAGTAAAAATACTACTTCCGAAATTGGAGATTGGCATGGAGTTGGAGGCAGCCTCGCAAAAAGGGGAAGAAGTTAGACTCGAGGACGAAAAATAATTTTAACATTACATCCGAAACTCGACCGCATATAACAAAAGTTGGGAGAAATAAATCCTTGCTCGCGGAACGTGCATACGCAAGGCAGTAAAAAAAACGCACGCAACGCCACGGAAACGAAGAGAAAAATCAGAAGCAATTTATAATCGCGAGCTCGCCACCACAACTTCCCAACAACCCGAACTGGCCGTCGCCTGACAACAGACCGCTGATAAACACCACTGAGCCTTGGCTCCAAACGAATACGGAAAAACAAGGTGGATAAAATAAAACAAGACACGATAAACATCGAGCGCAGTTTTTTATCCTCGCAAATTCTCCAGTCAAGCAAAATTAATACATTACTTAGTCACAGCATTAATTTATAACACGGGTAGAAGGCGTTGACCACGATTCTGGCTTCAGTTGAAAATGAAGGACAGGAATAATTGAACTTACCCCGGTTAATTCCGATATCTAAGGTCACTGTTGGGACTAAAATATTTCTTTTGTAGTGAATTACTTCCGTTTTTCAATAAAAGGAAACATTATTATAAAGAATACATATCCAGGAGTATTAAAGAGCAAAGAATGTTGTTAATTCCGTGTAATTTTGCAGTTATAGGTGCACGGAGAAATCTCACAACGCTAAAACAGCAATTTTTTATTTTAATCTGGCACAAATCGATATGCCTTCAACCTTTGAGTCTCTGTCTGAAATCAGCAATATCGCTATCATATAATCATTACCATCAGCAGTAATCACAATTAGACTAGTTCAATACAACTCATTTTTTCCATTCTCTTTCCAGCTAACCAATACATTTCAAAAAGTCTTCATTTTAACATCTTTCGACGCTTCTTAATTGGCCCTGTATCATTATTATCTACTTCGGTAATAACAGCCTTCAATTATTGCTTTAAGAGATTGATACCTCTTAGAAATAGTCCAAATTTATAAAAAATGTAAAATGTCTTCACATCAAAGGTTACTTTTACATTACCACAATAAAATAACTACAAATGAACGAGAATAATTGAATGGAGAATCTAAAGCAATTAATAATCTACCATGCACTTACTTTTAATACAAAGTGATAACGACCGATGTTGATGCAAATGATTGTTCACTCTCCAAGGATTACCCGCCCTCCAGCGATGTCAAATCGAAATTTGAAAAGAGCGCTTTAATGATTCAGAATGAGGAAATGCGCAGTCACGGGCGGATTCCTAAAATATATTAAGGGTGGATTACTAAAATATATAAATAAATTAATTTAACCACCTAGTTTCGACGGCCACTTTCTGAAGAAAATTCAACCTAAAAATCTAATCTGGTCGCCGGAAACGTATTTGTTTTATGTGAGACAAGAAAGAAGAGACGAAGGTTTTTTTCAGGGACACATAGTGGACGCTTTGAGCGGAAGAAAAAAGAAGTGGAATACTGAAAACCCAGGAAGGAATTAAAGGCGGTGAACAAAAAATGTAAAGGAAATTATGCATTTCGTCAATCTCAAAGGTGATTAATTAAGTTCCCCTAATCGATGCCTATCTCCAGTCAAGAACATGCAAAACCTCATCGATCTCCCTCATGTTCCAAAGTTGCTCCTAACTTCGGCTGCAAGCGAATTCATTTCTAGGGGCATTTCTCCCGCCACCTTCGAATCGACAGCCCGCGAGACGACGAATACAGCTGGAGGGAAGTGCATGAGAACCCGACTTTGAAGTCGTTGATCTGGACAAAAAAGGGGGCGTCAACATATTTTCCCCTTTTTCGAAAACCCAGCATCTTAGCGTGGGAGTGCCTTGCGGGCCGGCCGGCTTCCATGGACCGGATTCTTAACCCCCCCCTTCTCTCTTCCAAAGTGAGAAATTCTCGCGCGCCAAAGTGTTCTCGGCTCCTCGAAGATAGAGACCACGTCGGATGGAGTGTACGAGTTGGTGAAAATGGAAAGGGAGGGGAAGAAGTGGTTCTGACGGCCGTAGCGGGGTGAAGTGCGTGGGCGAGACATTCTCAGACGGGTCCCGGGCCGGCTCGCTCAGCAGCAGACGGACAAGTGAGTGAGCATCCCCCTTGCCCTCCAAAGTCCACCCGTCACATACACACCTCTCAACAGGAAAAAAGAAAAGTAAACAACGAGAGTTCAAGGCAGCTGAAACCATCGATCTACTACGGCAATGCACAAAATGTAGCCAGCACAAAATTTAGCCGAACTGCGATATGTCACTACATTTTGGAGGATGGAAAACGCATTGACTTATAACGACTTTGAGTTGAACGGAAATTAATAACACAGCATGAAATATTCGAAAAATATAATTTATCTCAGATTAGTATAATATCGACTAAAAATACTGCGATTCATAGAAGTCAAACTGTGAAGAACTGTCAAACAAACTTTAGAAGCGGTATAAAGTTTAAATCCGCTAGTTTAAAAATGGGACCAATTGACAACATTCTCATCCGCAATGCTGAAGATGACGAGGCTCATAAACCATAACCTGATAAGTTATACTCCATGCTAATTATTTCATCACTTGAAACTTTTCCTTAACTAAATAAGTTGCTTGTTTGTCGGCTATTATTTTCTTTGGTCCTTATAATGGTCCATTCGGGCGTTCCGAACAATAATAGGTTACAGGAAAACGCACCTGATAAAGAAAACGCTGTGTGTGAAAAACCTAAATATCCCGAATCCCCCTAAATTAACCAACGAGATCGGTGTGAGTGTGAAGGGCAGGGAAGTGGGTTGCGAGTAGGCGTGAGAAAAGGAAGAAAAGAGTGCAGCAAGAGCGTCACAAGTGTCTGCTTGTCTGAAGGAGAGGGGGGCGTGGAGCACTATACTCAGCGGCGATAAGGAAAGGTCGTCGAGGGCATAGCTTGATGACACTTCCTTCACACATTACCCCGCTCTCACAACAGGACTCGTGGGAATGCTGCCACTGATAAAGAATTGAACTATACGAAAGAGATGCTGTAGAATCCAGTAGTCTGCAATTTTTTAGGAAAATAATATTTACTCAAAACGCCCGCAATGAATTCTTTATCACTAACACCATATTCTAGTTTCACCGGGACAGCGGCACGGGCCCTTGGGCCCCCTGATCACATCCATAATAAACCACCATGATTTAACTACTTAGAAATTACTTCCGACCCGTAGACAGCCCGTTGTAACAAATCGATGGCCTCGGTACACAAAAAAAAACTCAGAAACATATACACCATGCTACATTACTTGTACCTGTTTTAATCTAGCTGAAGTAGGGAGGCGAACAGAAATAATTACAAAATAATTCACATATAATAATTCCATGTTCTGATCAACAGTTTTCTTAGCCTCTGAAACAAAAGCCAGCCATGATGGTAAGCGGATAAATAATTACCACACTAGATGTTATGGAGGCGGAATATATGCAACTATATTAGTGATACGCTAAAATTATTGAATTGCTTCACACCCAACAACAAGGACTAAGAAGCGGTGCACACTTATCACCCAAACCCACGAAATAATAAATCCCCCAAAACCCATTAGATACCCAGCACCATACAACTCAGAACCTGCCCTTAAAAAGCATGAAACCAGCAATGACTTCCATCTCGTCACAAACTCTCCACTATAAAACACTTCCGCCTTTGCTAAATTAATCTAAGGCCCCTTTTCTCTGGTCCGATTCGACCTATGTCCTAAGATTTTCCAACGACTAATACATCATGGTATAAGATGCAAAATGGAACACAATAAGACATAGCAACCCTTTCGAAATTTATTCGGTGCATTTTCTAGACGCGATCCTTATCTCAACCCTTCCACAACCCCGTCGTCTGAGGCGCCAGACGGGGATAAAGGGGTTTGCGGGCTAAGGAGGCAGACAGGGTGGTCCCAAACATGGCGCCCACTCGACAACACCCAAAAGATACACACACTCGCTGATGAAGAACAGGAGGGGCGCGTGAGAAAGGCGTTCACGCAGGAAGAGGGGAAGTTGCACTGGAAGCATTGGGAGGGCAGAAACCCCTGGCCATCTTCTAAGCAGGGGAGGAGAGAGGGGGCTAACTTGTTTTCAAGTGGAGGGATAAAAGCAGCTTCTCTGTTTGGATTAAAAAAAAACTTCCGAGGATTGCGGAGGGGAGGGAAGAAAGAGATCCCTTCTGGGAAGACGATGAAGACTGCGATAAGGTGGCTCCTTATTCAGTCGCCTCAGCCCCTCGCCTTAACCCCTTATCGCTCTCCTCAACCCTTGAGGCGGCCTATTTTCCGCCTCGGCGACGGCCGCAGCGCCTGAGAGCTTCGCCCTTCACGAAAACTTCAAAAGGAATCCACGTCGAAACGCAAGCACTGATCTGGAAGGAGGGAGGGGTGAAGTAACATATAGTGATGGTCAAAATTAACCAGGCAATGGAATCACATACAGTCGGACAATTTTCTAGAGGGAAATTCAACCATAAACTACCGTGATAGTGGGTGAAGCGGAAGAGGAAATCTCCGATTACAAACTTTAATGAAAAGGACGAAAAAAACTGATTTCTTGAGCAGGATGAAGGTTTTTTTTCAGTTTTTAAAATCACCGAAGAAAAATTCTGCTTAAAGTTGGAAAGAAAATAGACAATGACGCGGAAGAAAAGAAATAAACTAATCCAACAAAATCTAATACATGTATCTCCTAAAAACAATCATTTAAAGAAAACTGTTATCATTGACCAGGAGTTATAATGGACCGGAATATCCGCAAATACCCGAAAAGCCCCTCCATTCAACTATGATGTTAATTTCAATAGGTGACATACAGCGTCATGCTTCGAGTTTACGTCCTCGGTACATAAAAACTACTACATCATAGATGGGCACACGACCATAATCAAACAGAATGCTCCTGGCCAGAGCCACTGCACCAGAGAGCAATCCAACCTTCTCAAAATACTTCTATAGATCTACACAAAAGCAATGACACACTCATATTTCCGAAATTCGATCCAATTGAGTCGAAGTGTCCACATGCAGGACAGCATTGACTTATGTACAGGAAATGGTTCTTTTACAAATGTGGCAGTTTAAGAGGATCTGACTCCAAAATTTAAAAACAGAAATTTTGAAGCCAACTAGCAGTTCAGGGACATGATTTCAGTTGTAGTCCAAGGAATCCCTTTTCTAACAATAAGGAGCAATATTTGAACGTGAAATCCGGTGAATCTGATAAGGAATTTAAAGCTTACAAAACAGGCTTATTCTAATACCTTATTTCTCCCTGCGCCTTTCCTCCAACCCATATTTCATTCATGTATTCTCCCAGCTGCTTGGTAGGTTCTTGGACAGTCCCCATTCTTATAAGTAATTCAATATATATATATATATATATATATATATATATATATATATATATATATATAATATATATTCTAAGAAAACGCACTCAGTGAATGTAGTACAAACATATAAATATAGTTTTAAAAACACAGGCATACGAAAATAAATTGAAAGGAGACTCACAAAAAATATATGGACGCTTCGGGGGTCATGCCGCCAATAATCCAAACTGCAAATTTAAAAAAAGTCCACAAATTAATCTAGGGAGAGCCAATTCCGATGTAATAGCCAACATTAAACACACACTGAAACCCATCATAGTAGCCGAAGACTTCGCTTCAAAATACATTGAAATTTACAGCATACAATTAATTTAATATTTATAGACATAATAGTCAATAAATTCTGCTCATGAGTTTGGCTATTGCATAGCGCCGTAGGGCTAATATGCGTACGGCAAGCCAAATAAAATACACACACCACATGATCCACTACTGTATAGTCTGAAATCTGAAATAACAAAACGGATGAAGGCACTATGCAAGTGAAAGAGGTCAATGTTAAAAAAAAACTCCCCGATTACTCCAGAGACGAAAAAAGCTTTTAGAGAAAACGTTTTCCTCAGTGGAAAAATTTTCCAAGCCGTTCTCTCTTAAGCGGTGGCGAGGGAAGAAGAAGATCACGGGAAATCCGAGCCAGAGCAGGAAGGGTACGGGAAAGAATAAGGAATGCAGGCCGTAGGTCTTGGTGGGGGGAATGGCTTTCCGTGTTTGGGTGGCCAGCTCCCGACGGCTTCTGCTCATCGTCAAAACGAGAGTCTAGTGCCACACGAGAGAGGGGGACTAAGGAGGCAGCAGTTCCGACCCCTAGGCCCCTATACACAGATATCCACTGCCACAGGCGGCCACTCAATATCCTAGAGATCGACCCTTCACCCCTAACGTCATTTAAGCCACACGCAATCCCTTGAAGTCACGTTATAAAACTCTCCATAAGCTTCGGATTCCGAATGATACTGAACGGCGATGCTCCAAACAGAGGGGAGAACAAATCGAATTTGACTCATTCTTATCTTGATGAGACACCTACACACAACAGCATTACATACGAAGACAAAAAGGGATCGCGTTAGTATGGTGGCCATAGTACTGACTTCCCATCCCAGGAGCCTGGGTCCGAATACAAGGGAAGACTTCGCTCCCCCACTTGTTCATCCCCCACTTGAGATGAGTGCGACGAGGAGAGCACTTAATTGCTCTTTCCGACGGATGGGAAATTGAACTTTGATCCGCTTGGCACCTTTTGTCAAGACTAGGCTAATATCGACGTCGGGTTTCTCTCCATCGTCATCAGTCTGCAGGTCTACCCTCCACTCAGCTCAGCTAACTGCTTCACTCCTTAACAACTCCTCATTCCAGTTTCCCCAATAGTTTGTGCGATGTATTCCATACTTGGTCTTAATATCCTTCCGATATTTTCAAAATTAACCTACCCTAACCAACCAACCCACCTATTCTTAACCGGCGTATGTCACATAAATTGTCGGTCGTCTCCCACAATTACTAATTTAACCTATGAAGGCAGGAAAGTATTCAATCAAAATATATAAAACTGACGCGAGTACCGTAATATTACCATCGATACAAGTGGATATTAATATTACTTAGGCTGCGATTCTTTACACTAATAATGTACGACTTTTAAGTTCTCCCTACTTCACGAAGCTTGTTCATTCATCACAGATCTTACAACGAAGCAAGTAAACTATTAACCTCACCTCAGACACAAAACACTACATTTCGGCGAAAACTACTTAGAAGAACTCCCACGCCAGAAAGTATAAAAAAGCCTCATCCGGGAATGAAAATGAGGATGCAAGAGAAGTTCCGCAAGAAACTTAATTTCAACACTTAAGGTACCGAGTGTGCCGTAGACTAGCGTATGAAAGATGAAATCATAGCTAACAAAAAATCTGTACTTATCACATTAAAACCCCAGAGAGAGAATAGTTCCTAGCAGCCAAATCCAGAAATACGCGGATCAAAATAAGGGCGCAAAAAGATCCAACGATTTTAACCGTTGACAAATGTTCTCGCCATCACACTCCATCGATTAATTGCCCCAGAAATACCTTTGCCATAGGGAAATATCGAAAATTACATGTGCACTTACAAAATCAATCGATTGAAAACTATGTCAATAAAAACAAAGGATGTCACCGTCTGATTACGGCAGCACCTTTGAAAAAATACTACCACGCCGAAGACATCGAAATTAAAGTAGCCATCAGCAAGAAAACTCAAAAGAAATGGAGAAAGCAGATGAGAAATGCAGAATCGGCATACAGGACTGGAAAAATGGAAAAGTTCATGGATGAAAAATGTCTCATGGAGAGGGAAAATTGAGATGCACGAGGGAATTAAAGAAGAAAATCTCCAAAAGTAAACATTCTAATTGGGAACATGATGCAAAATATGTCGTATACAAATTGTCAAAGCCAATTCAAAATTAAATGAAATATTTAGGTAAGTCACGTAAACTACCTAAAACGGAAAATCACTAGAAACTCCCCTGAGTATCAATTTCGACACATCAGCGTTTCAATTCTAGGGTTGCCTAACAACTGTCTCCGTTTTTCTCCGTCAATAGCTAATTCTACCACATCCAGGCAATTCTTCCGTCTTACATCATTTAATTTGGTGTTTTAAAGTGGAAAAATGAAATGATGCAATAAAATGCAGGAAGAATTTCACATCAGAGAGACAATCATTAATATTAGTGAAAACTTTGAATGATGCAAGGACAGTCACGAGGAGACAAACATGGAAATGGCGAAGAACAAATTCCATTCATTAACAATTCAAGAGCAGTGGAGGTAGTATATTAGTTTCGCAAGCCCCGTTAAAAACCCATATACCTCCTCACCACCATTCCTCATTTCCATAGATACCTAAGGCAACGAAAGTAGAGAGAGCACCGTGGGAAAAGCATTCGTAAAGGAGACTAGTCTCTAAGGCAAGACGGGGCCGTTTCAAAAGTCGCCGAAGGTGGGCGGTAGGGGGAGGTGGCGTAAGCAGGATCGGAGAGTAGTCAATGCAAAATCCTCCTGCCCGAATGAAAACCGGGGGATAGGGTGGGGGAAGGAGAGAGAGGTATTCCCGGGATATTCCACTCGCCCGCCGGAGGCGAAACGATGCAGAGAGATGAGGTTGGGAAGCGGAAGAGGTCACGGATGGGTCGAAGGGGAAGGCGGGGAGTCAACATTTCTTTATGGCAAAGCTCCAAGCAACCACTATCAAACCCAACCCCCATCATCGGAGAATATGTCCAACTGTTCAGCCGTGTGAGACGAGAATACTGTATACAAAAGGGTTTCCATCGTCACAGGGATTCGAGCAGGACTGTGCGATATTGCGCTGTACTGACTGCGATGTGAGATGCTCATGCGATACATCATTCGATATCATGCTACTTAAAAACACGATACACATATTGCTCCAAAAAATCATTGGTAATTGGATATTATCCCGGATATGACCGAGATGCAACACAGTAAAGGATGTATGCATGCCTGATATACTAACTCTTTGAGATTAAATATGAAATTTCTGCAATGAGCCGGACAATCACGACGCATGAAATCTTAAAAGAGCTACCACTCCAAGCCCGTGGCGTCCCATATGCGAATATCAAATTAATAAGAGCACTTATTTACGTGCAAAAATTCGAGTGACTCTGCAAAGAAGCAAATAAACTATTTTAAGGCTTTTACACAAGCGTGAATGATGCAACACGCTATAATATAACTAACTAGCAAGATTTGCAATATTCCATACCATTTGAACGGGCTATCATATTTTGTGACATATAATGAGTGATGCGTCCCTTCTTATGCAATACCGGTTTCTCAGAGCAAAGAGAGATCTAAATTCGAAAACCGCATAGCCTCAGGTTCGCCCACTGCCGGGTTGGTCGTAATATGTCTGCGGGCAGGCTGAGGCACAGCGATCCCTTCGGACTTGGTCCACATCTCTGGAGTTAATCCTCGATCGAAGGATCGGGACACCTCGGCAATTTCTCTCCCAGCGACGACAAACACGTATAAATCCCCCGAGGATCGTAGAATAAGGGGAAATGTGGCGAGCGGGAGAGAAGGAATAGAGGGGACAGCCTGGACTACTGAGGGGATTAAGAGGTCTTCAGCGGGAGGGAAATACGCGAATACATAAAAAAAACTAGTGGGGAATAATTTCATTATACCTCTTCGCTTCAGGATAATTTTGTCATATAAAATGCACCATCCGAGAGACCTTTCCTCCCTTATTAAGAAATACAGTCATATGCGGTGCGGACTTGCAAAAAACTATTAATAAATATTGTAGATAACTAGCTTTGTCGTTATGTTTAAACGACTTTTCGTCACACTGTAACACATGTTATGCATTCAACTGAACTGATTTGGTAGGAAATAGAAATCAACTTACAATTCACTTTATCATCTCTTCCCTTCCCTTAGACTTTAAATATCTCCAGTTTGAGCGGTACATTCCATGTCCCAGTTCCCAAAGAGTTTTGCATATAGGATCTTTCACGCAAAGATATAAGGATCTTTTAAAATATAAGTCCGCATTTGACACCGATGACGGAATTAAATTTCGTCATTCGGGTAACTGAAAAATAGGCACACTACTACTTTTTTCCCAAAATGAATCAAGTTGCCATTCCCAAAGTCAAATCCAAAAGTTATTTTCCCAAACCAATGACTTTCCCCGCACACCCAATCATAACTTCAACCACCAAAATCGCAGGCATGAGCTGTCAAGCAGAGGCTCCGCGATATTCCATCGAGTGCAAAAATCCGAATACTTTACTTTACTGTACGCCCCTTGGACCCCTATGTACTCCAAATTGAAACAGCGATTTTCATCGACGGGAATCGGGAATTAAAACCTCAGTAATCAACACTCCCACGCTCCCTTCTCCTAACAGTAGTCTACTAAAACATTAACGGGCAAAATTTTCTCGGAGATACAATGTAAGCCAGGGTATTAGTAAACAAAAAGATCCTTCGCCGCCTTCTCTTCGCCTTCCGATAAACCGTTCAACCTTCTCCATGAAACGGGCGCAGCTTAATGAAATGGGAGCCCATCGACCTAAGACGGTTTCAACACAAAAAAAAACCCGCTGACAATGCCGGAATGCGCGGCGGAGTGTAAGTGGAGAATGTGGAGTTAAATGCTTGCGATTGACGGAAAAAGGGGAAAGGAAGTGAAGGCGAATGAGGCAGTAGAGGAAAGAATATCCAACGCTGACGCCGTGGTGTATGTCACCGGAGCCTCCCCGCGCTCAAATGAAGCGGGTGGGAAGTTTAGTTCAAAGGTCTTTTACTACTTCCTCCTAACCTGCTCAGATGAATGCGTCTCTCGCACCGCGTAATGGGTAAAAAAAGAAGACAGTCAAACGTAAACGAGCGCCGTGGAATGCGATTAGGTGGATGAAATGGAGTCGCCAACACCATGAGAGTTTAGTTTTCTCATTGTTTGCTTTGACGTTCTCTCATTGGACCGGGCGGAGGTGGAAGATCATAGGTCCAGGGATTGTAAACTTCCGGTTGCTGCTCGGGGGAATGGACAGCGATTTATAAACTCCCGACGCAGGCGTTCATCCGACCAGCCAAGTCAAAAAGGCCATCTATAAAACGAGAACCGCTCACGGGAATACCCCACTAATGGCGAGGGGAGAGAGGGAGAGGGGTGATATAACACAGGCCACGCACGAAAGCAGCGAGCTAGAGCGTCTGAAGACAAAGGCGAACGTGGATCGTTGGGATTTGAAAAATTGGGGAAGAAAATAGGTCCATCAACTCGTCACAGTGGCACCCTGGTCTCAATAGTTCAGCTACCATCTTCAAGTGGTTAATTTATAATTGACTTTCATACACTATTGACTCTAAAATCTTCCGTCGAAAACGAAATGAAATTAATATGTAACGGGAATTAATAACTTAGAAAATATTTTTTTAATCATACAATTACTATTAAAAACTTTGCAACAATTGACATAATGTCCTTCTACGTCCTTTACCGCGCACTAGCACTTATACTCATTAATTTCATGACTCAAAAATTCTAAAAAGGCCATGTCCCGTACACGTAAATAAATTGCGCTAAGAGCAAACTCCAATGTTAGTGGAAGGAGTCGGATATGATAACTATCGTCAGTATTCAAATCCGTAGTAATGGCTAAAAATCTGAAGTCCCACTAGTCAACATTAAAAATCCGCACTCGATATTTTTCTTCGTTTTTTTTAATAATTCACCCTCTCCCCTAACAACGAAGTACTACGTGGTCGCAATATCTAGGTGCCAGACCACTAATATGAACTTCATTCCTTAAAATGCAAGCATTGGTATACCAACACACTGCTATCATGTATTATCAGGGAGTGGCACATGGAACAGCAGCAATCTCTGCTTATCTCAATAGTAGAATTAAGGCGAGATAATAAATGCTGAGAGAGCTCGAGCAGATTCCTCAGTGAAGAAGATACTAACCTCCGGAGCGGAGCCGATAGCGGAGGAAGAACAGATCGTTGACTGGCCGAGGGGCGAGCTCCTAAGCAACGACGAAAAAAAGCCTTAGGAGTTCGCTAATAACTTGAAAATTGCGGATACTGGTAAACGTGACTTTTTCTCGCATTTATATCAATGCAGACACCTACAAAGAAAAGTTAATCTTGACACCAAAAGATACGAAGATTCACAAAAGATAAAAAGTGAGGT
The DNA here is from genome assembly GCA_963573305.1 of Pyrrhosoma nymphula. Taxonomy (NCBI): domain Eukaryota; kingdom Metazoa; phylum Arthropoda; class Insecta; order Odonata; family Coenagrionidae; genus Pyrrhosoma; species Pyrrhosoma nymphula. The sequence continues at coordinate 121,655,829 of OY754333.1, forward strand.
TCGAACTGCCTAACTATGAACTCAAGAGTAAATGTGAGGAGGGGATTCAAACACGATTAAACCAACAAAGTATAATGTTCACTACCAGACAACCTGGGAAAAGGAGTAGGACTCCTTTGTTCGAGCACTAATTATTCCAAAATATGAACGACGACATCCATGACCGAGCATGACTAATTTTAAACTCTGTGAACTTATAAGTCAATGATCTTCCAAAATGATACCTCCGAATCGGTAAACAGTCAACGCTCAGACTGTTTTACATCAATAGTCAACCAACATCGATATATCATGCAGCCATATTCAATACAACACAGATAACTCGCTTAGATACACAAAATTGCACGCATGGTCTCTGAAAAGATGTACTTGAACTTTGAGAGATGAAAAAAATCGAGCGCCGATCGCCGAGGAAAATATGTGTGTGGAAAAGTAGGTTACGGCGGAATGATTTCACCAACCCTTCCGATGGAGATGGGGAGAGGGGTGTGGGGGGGAGGGGGGCTTCCGGAAGGGAAAGGGGAGCCTGCCAATGATGGAATGGAAGGAGGGATGGAGGCCGTGGGGATGAGACATCGGTAATAAACAAAGCGACGTGGGAGGGGTAGGTGAGTTCGGTGTCCTCCACCTAAATTGGGAGGAAATGATGTTGCTTAGGAGAAGGATGGGAAGGGGAAATGAAACGTGAAGTCAAGAGAGAGAAAGAATTGAGGTATGGTCCGGAGGAGGAAGTTGAGAGACCTGAATAAGTAAGAGCACATCTCCGACGGAAACAAAACCTGTCTCAGAGAATAAGAAATACTTCTGCTCATCCACTTTTAAATGGGGAAAGTCCCTCTCTCTCCACTGCGTCCACTCCCATGCGACACCCTTTCAACCATGTAACACTTCCATCTAATCCGGAAGGGCCAATACTTAACTGAAACAAAAGGGTGTCAAGCGAGCGCAATCTCTATATCAATATAACCTTCACTTTGATAACCCAAGAAAACACTAATAAAGTATTCAAATTCATGCGCTTGACCTCTTTGTACCAATTTTCAGGAAAAGCGGCGACAAAAGCCCTCGAACCCGAAAAGTAAATACGAGTTTACTCCGATGATATCTAAAAAGGAAGGATGTTAGTATGCACTATGAGAAAGAAAGCGTAGAGAAACGAAGACTCGGAGGCAGTATGCTCCTAACTAAATACGCTAGCAAATCTGGCAAATAACTGTCCCCTGTCACCAAGCAGTGCGCATGAGTTTCAATCAGAGAATAGTTAGAGAGGTGACATCCCGGCCAAATAAATCAGCCAACTCAATAAAAACATCAAATATTCCGTGAAATGCCATTCTACTACGAACCTTATACATTAATTCATTCATTTACCCTAACCGCATGAGCCTTAGGCGGGAAGTTCATCAATTTATTTAAAAAACATTTATCTCAAAGGAACAACAATGTCCCAGCATTTCTTTGATAAATAGGTATTCCTTAGAAAACACGGCAGAGACCGTTCAACCGACAGAAACATGGCACACGCGAGGAATTAAAATAAGTTACAAAGATGCGGTCAGTAACTGAAAAAAGAAAAATAATCCGGTATCCTCACTCACTGACTCCAATCATAAATAGTAAATATCGTAGGTTCCATCCAGCTTCATGTAGAAATCAACGGTGTCAGGCGAGATGTGGTGGAACATCATATCAATAAAGAAAGTAATCGATCTAGTACGTCCACTTTATTTCAAAAGTCACTACACGTGTGTCGGCTTTTCACTAAGCCATCTTCATGTACGATAACTGCGGTATTACGTACGATAACTACGCTTATCGTACCTGAAGATGGCTTAGTGAAAGGTCGAAACACGTGTAGTGAATTTTTAAATAAAGTGGACGTACTAGATCGATTACTTTCCTTCAGCTTCCGGTAATCTCCATCGCGTAGATTGTTTTTAATACAACAGTTTCACCCCTAATACAGGGGGGGCGGTCAAAGTGATTACGTCGCATTTTCGCCGCTATTTACAGGGATTGCTGTCTGCCCCTAAGAGCGCTGATTGACTGCTCCTTGTTAGCAACCCTTATAAATAGCGGAAAAAATGTAATGTATGTACAAAATCACTTCGACCTGAAGACGCCCCATCATGGATGAAACCCGGGAGTGAAACTTATCTTAAAAACAGCCTATGCGATGGAAATTCACGGAAGCAGAATGGAGCCATCAACCAGACGTCCCGGAAACCACAAGAGTAAGTTAAAACCGTACTTTAAATAAAAATCCCAAACATTAAGTATTAGATGAAGAATATGGATCCCCGTTACTATCAAAACTCGAATAGGTATAGCATTAATTATTCAGTAACTCAAATGTTCAGAAACTGCAACTTACAGCACAACAAACATCAGGCCCTGAACAGTTTCCACCCACTGTTTACATTCATATTATGAGTCGTCTACATAGAGATTCAACGAGATTTTTTTTAATTTTCCGTTCAACAAGAGCAATTTCAAAGAGATCATGAATCTTGCAAATGGTAGCTAGGTGGCAAACCCGGTTCACTAGCACGGATACCCCCCGTCCACCACTCATAGGAAGGAAATGTGAAGGATACGCTTGAACATGGAGGATATTGCTCCGTGGAAATGAGAATCATCGATATTTCCTACCAAAGGATCGAAAATCAATGATGAAGATGAAGTTTAAAAAAAAACCGGCAGGTACCTTCCGGCAACTTTATCAACATTGCTCACGCGAGCGACTCCGACAAATAAGGTCAAAACTCTTACCATCTACCGCCCCACCCTCTACTGTATACCCAACAGCTACGGAATAGTGAATACGGTCAGCAAGCCGGTCCGTCACTTTTCGAGCATCCCTGTAAAAAGTTTACGTAGGCTCATCAACGGGAATCCCACCTCTTTCAGGGTCACCCACGCCATAAGCACAAGCTATGTCCTCGTTAGAGGAAACTGATCATTTGACTAACTTAAAAAAAACAAATATAAGAATCCCGTTTTTGCGGGAAAATCAGAAAATTCGGGGCTAATTATAGGCATCGTTCGAAAAAGTAATTCCCCACTACTCTCCCTTTGATTTTTCATTTTACATTTGAAACCTATAGCCCATTTTAGCTCAACTTCAACATTTGCTGCGTATTTCGCACAGGCGACGAATCCGCAGCCATGAATCACTAATCAAATAGTAACTATACTCATAAAATATCAGATTGACTACCATCCCCCTGCCAAAAATAAGTCCCAAAAATTTCCCTTTCACGATAAAATATTTAAAATTATGATTTTGGAGCATTCACGTCACACTCAGGACTGGCTCACGCTCAATCAAATGAAACAAAGAAGCAAAATATTATTAATTACCCACAAACAAATGCATTTGCTTATCCAGAAACGCGTGTTTGAGCACACAGAAAGTCAATAAGTAGCGCAAGAAACAGGGAAATCACCAAAAAAGCAAAAACGACTAGCATTTACCACATACAATTTCAAGGATTTCCACATAAAAAGAAGACCAAACTTCATTCCGCTGCCAAACGCATTCCCCCAAATAACATAACAGTAATGAACATGAACACGCTTACTAATGCTCCTCCTTCACAGAATTGTAAATTATGTTACGTACAGCCTGTAGATTGATATGGATAAAACCCCCTATTTAGGTATATACATAGCCATATTTACTGATATTGTCTCAAAATACGGCGGAAGGCGCAGAAGAACTTTGGAATTACGACGTGCCTTGTTTGTGATAAATTTCGAGTTTCAATTCCACCGTCGCGACCTTACACTCATGACACGTTTACGTTTTTCTACATGTCAATCCAAGCTAAGAATGTTCAGATGAAGATATATGTATGTAAATTGCATCATGAAAAAATGAAGACATACCCAATGCAAAAAAACTACGAGTAAGACACTAGCCACCAAACCGTGATCGTCATGTCTGGAGCAATATATTACTGATATCACAGCCAGAAGACAGGATTTGAATGCTGGAACATGCGAAAAAAACAATTATAATTGATTTCAGCCTGTCAAAAATATTCGTTCATGATTTTGTAGCATTTGCATGACACCGGGTGAGTATTCGGGTTCAGAATGTACAGGCGTATTCCAAAAAATGCTAACACTAATTTTGCTTTTGACTATTATGGTATGTAGACGGGGCATAACCAATGACGACATAAAACAGTCCAACAATACCACGCGACGAAGAATTGCAACGCAATCAAACAGGGCGGGCGAGCAGGATGAACGCGCAGCAAAACTCGGCCCAAGGTCTGCAGACAGGTCGCAGCGGAGGAGAGGGACGGGAGGGAGTTCTTATGGGTGGGGAGGGAATGGGGGGAGAGAGAGAGACGGCAGTCATGGAGGAGATGGCGATGGCCTTGTTTCGCACTCTCTCGCCTCGAGGTAAACAGTCAAAAAGCGAGAGAAATCTCGATCCAACCGGCCAAAGAACCGCCTCGCCTGTTGCCTCCCGCGGAGTACGCACAGGGCTGCGTCCGAATATTCTCAGTGGACAATTACGGGTTGGGTTAAACTCACATAAGGTGCATTGTGCACTTCGGTGCACAATGCACCTTAAGGTGCAAGGTGCACTTCGATATCTATGCGAGCTAAAACTAAATACAATTAATACCTTCAAAATCCTCGCGTACCTGGGCCAAGAACGAATCTTTAGGCGGTGTCTCGACTGTTTGTTTCACGCGACCAAAAAACATACGAGCTTATTAAGAGTTTTGAATATTCGTGGAAGTCCAAACATACAGAATTACTGATCACATCAACTGATAATTTGAGTAGTTGCAAAGGTCATACCCATTATAAGAACGGTAGGCTCTGAATTAATCCGGTAAAACGGCTCGCATATTCACTTACAGCTCAGCTTCTGGGAGAGGACAGTAATTATGCGAAGTCAGCGATAGCGCTTTGAATAGATATCCACAACGATGGTAATGCATCCAAGTCGCCTATGATAAGCCAATGCTCACACTGCCGTCCTCCCATCCTTCCACAAAACAATTCTCTCTCCACAATTGCAATTTTCAAGTAGAGCCCCTCAACTCCCAATAATTCCTTCAACCTCTGCAACATTAATTCAAATTTCAACAGTAACTTCCTTTAAGCGCCATCAAAGGTAGCACCCCATAGCATGTCATTCCCTAAACCCAAATTGACTTTTCGAAAGTAAGGTCTCAAACAAAACTTACCTTCGCATGACCTATTAGTCAAATAATCCCAATCCTCTAACGTCACAGTCCATTTTAAAGTTATAACTAACACCTTAATCAAATTTCAATACTACTAATAGTGACTGTACTCGTCCTACCACATCTCTCATCGCTTAATGAATTAATATAAGGAACTCCAGAGAGAAATCCTTTTCAGCCAATAGATATCGATTTTGCTTTTAATTACTACCAGGAACTTTTATTGATAAATTTCTCCTCAACCAAGAAAGCCATTCAGATAGGAATCCGTCGATTGGGCCCCGATTAGATCAAAATAACTGTGTGGCGAATATCGCGACCAACTAGAGCGCCAGATAGGACAATTCAGGTCTTTACTCATTCCAGTGCGCAATCATATCTCAATACTCTTACCTAGCATTACTCGCCAACGTGACCTAGATGTCACAACGACCAACACCTAAGAAGTGAAAGGCCTTGTGCGTCACTGGCCCTTGACACCAGAGCTAAAGACCATAGCTCCACATGAGGTCTTAAGTATTCGGAGCAAACCAAAGCAGTGTGTAGACACCCGAGAAGATATGACCACAAATGAAGCCGTATGACCTTTGCCACCTGATCAATAATGTAAGCCTGTAAGTACTAAACTTAAATCACGTAAGGTGATAGGGCTGTGAGGCCAGTGTAATCAACCTTAACTAAATCACTTCTTTCCACCCCTCAATATCACTTGAAGTCAACGCATAAGAAGGCAAGGAGTCAGGAGTAGATATTAGTCCTTTCAGCCCTACAACAGGAAGGCACATCTAAATGAGCCTTCCTGTTCCTAACGCACGCACATTCCTTAACTACAAAAATCGGAAGTAAAATGTACACAACGGAAAGTATCACATATATTATTACAGAAAGGTATTTTTCTGTCATTCCGTATATGCTCCGTTAATACTGCACCTGCAGTGATAAATGAGGTATAATTTTAAACGTTGAATCACCGGCTTCTGACGAAAAATACAATCTCAATCTCAAATTACACTATTTACCCATTATTTTGACTTAAAAGTTTCGATAAACTCTCTTGCCTGTATTGTATTCATATGTTTTGTATATTTTTGCCAGAAAACAAGTATAAAGAAAGTATTTTATGATACACCTTCTCCTCAATTTAAACCCCAATTACACCGTTTTCTTAACATACTTATTCCCTGATAGCGTGAAAGTGCGAAATTTTCGCACGGGTTACCTAGTTGATACCTAACACAATAGTGTACGTGGACATTTTCCAAATATTTTAGCCCCTAAAACAGACTCCCTCACTCAAAAAACTACACGATAGTGACGGTAGCATTGATAGACGATTTAGAGGCTAAGGGATGCTGACGGCCACGATGGAGGAGTGGAAGATGAATAGGATTCATTGATGGGATGAAAAGAAATACAGAATCTTTAGAAAGTATGCCTGAAACAGACTGAAGAAGTAATTTTTGCACGGACCTAGGAGCCTCGTGCGACAAAATATTGTTGATGCCTTCTCAATCCAAAACCATCTTAATCGGTAGATCACCTCTAAATATAATTAAGGCGATGGAGTGGTCTTAACAATAATGCAAACGCCATTTGCAATTCAACAAGCATTAAATTTATCGCCGCCGATGAAGGGTGGAAGAAAGCAAGGAAGGACCTCTGAGACTTCCTGATGGATAATGGGCGTATCCTTCCTCCTCAAGCTTCTCCCGAGCCATGCCCCTGCAAGGTGATTAGAAGGTTCTACTCGCTCATATTCCTTCTACTCACCTTGATGCCCCTGAGCCTTCTCACGTCCCTTGCGGAAAGCCAAGAGCGGCGAGCGAAACGCCCTCAGATTAAACACGCCGCTCCGCAGTACCTACCTATTTGGACGAGACAGTTTCCCTCCAATGACTAATTCGTATTTTTGCATACATGTAAGCGGTTCCTAGTGGGTGAAGAGTCCTTCTCTAACACGAGCACAAACGAGGCGAGATTATGCAGAAAAAATCACGTTTCCAAGTGTGAAACAGTGAAAACGCTGCGCATAGTCTCGTGACGAAAGCAAGTGCGCCCAGTTAAAAAGTAGGTAAGAAAGATATACGCTAAACCGTAATCTACACTATAGTGGGAACGAGCGAACAGTGCCATGGGTATAAAAAATCGATAAAATGACGGAAAACTATGAACTGTAGCATAAAGTTCCACCCTGGAATAACGGATAACATTATCACAAGAAAAAAGAAAAAAATTACAGCATTAGTGATGGCATCGAACGTCCTTTTCCCTACTGAGGGAGGGACAGAAGAAAAAAATTAAGGAAAAGAGATAGGAGCCTGTTCAATGGCAAAACTATTATCAACAACTGTAAAATATACGCAGGCGAGCACCAATCCTTTTGTTCACATGGAAACCGACATCGCACTCGCAAATGCCACCGACACTAAAGAATAGACCTTCTTCCATAAACAACCGCACGTGGACGCCCGAAACTCAGACAAGCACGATCGTAAGCATAAATATATCGTTCCCTTCATCAATCCCCGTTCCCCACTGCTGCGCGCGAATGGACTTCCCGCCAAAGGACTACCGCAACTGCCCGCTTAAAAGGCCTCCATCCCTCCCAAAACGCATCTTTTGGAGAGTGTTGGAAACCAGGATGAGGGGCGGGTTCTGGGTTGGAGAGAGACAAGGGGTTGGTCTGTGCCAAGGGAGGCTGGAGGTCCACCTATTAATCCCCAGATGAGCGAGAGGTATGTACACTCTCTTTAGCTCGTTCGAAGGGGAACGAAAGTCACCTGGACAGTCTGTCTGCCCAGCGGACACCCATTGTCGGCTTCAGTCCGTGCTCGTCTACCCTTGACCAACCCACCCTCCTCGAGTCGAGGAGCTGAGAGCATTGTCCTCCTGCGGTGACGGGGGATGGTGGCTGCAGGCCATTCCAAATTATCCCCTTCCAGTTCCCTCTCCGAATACCATGCACCCCTGCCCATAATAGGAGAAAGGGGTACCGATAAGGGGGAGCGATGCAAAGCAACCTTCCGGGATTAAATCGAGACGAAAGGGTGTAGGGCGCAGCCGCTTACCTCGCATAAACGTTTGCGGAAGCCAAATGACCCCTATGAAAAGGGGCGTTCTAGCGAAGGGCATCGACCCTTTCACGATTACGCGATGGAGGAAATTCGGAGATAAGTATGAATGTGAATGGGGATTATGAAGATGAGTCCGGCATGAAACAATTCTTAACGGACAACCGTCAATCCGAAATGTGGAATTGGAAATCACCAAAAGGTCCCCATTGCACCACAATCTTGCACACGAACACAAGAGTTGGGCAATATTTAGGATAGCAATAACGCATAAAGCAAAGGTAAATCGAAAAAACTAGACTGGGAAACACACTAGTCAAGCAAGTAAGGAATCTAGGCACTGCGGATGATTCCCCAACTGAAAAGTTGGACAAAGATCATTGGAGAACCTAAGGAGATTGATCGTCGAAAGGCTACTACAGTCCACTTTTATTCATCATCATCAGTAAATTAATTGGAGAAATTCCTCACCGGTGCTAAAATCCTATTCATAGACAGAAACTTACTAGTGCAGCTCGCAAAGCTGTTGACATTTAGTTTTCTGAATTCCAATGAATATTACGATTTAAGGCCTGGAGGGCACGAAAAGGTCAACCATAAGCTGAGCGCCAATGTCACAAACATCAGCCTACAGTGAACAACAACTTGGTGCAAAAGATTAACCAAAATGCATGACACGAGCGGTGAAATGACAAAAACATCAAGAAATAAAAGTAAAAACAGTAAGTACACTGGTAAGAATGGTCAGATGTGGAAATGGTAACAAGAATCCACTCGAAATCGCCCAGGGAACAAGTAAGACCTTGAACGCATGTCGATGCGTTTACTGCCAATTAGAGCAGTTGTATATAAAACTTTTTGGGATTTGCACAGACATTCTCGACATCATCTTGAAAAAGATGCTTGAGATCAAAACGTGCATAAACCTAAGAAATAACGTAATAATTTTCCGATATCCGAAAGGATGTCCCGAAAAATAACTAAAACCTCAAACGAAAGCCAAAACTCTGCATGAGCATTTTCCACAAAACCTCATGTGTCCCAGGAGCTCCTTCCAAATGGCTACACCCGAGAAGATCATGCATCGCAAGTGAAGTCCGCGAAAGAAACTGGAGTACTGTCACGCGTGCCAACCTTTCGAGTCTCTCGCCTCATTCAGAAACGGACAACAATGAACTGCAAGGGGGGGGGAGGGGGCAGGGTAGCGTCCAGCTGGCTCGGACGGAGATTAAAAAAGAAAAAGGAGGGGCTTAATAATCCGACCGGACACTAATATATTACGCCCCACAAGCTACCGCGCTCACACCAAGCGTGCGCGAGTTACCGACACACACAACAATCGCCCGCGGGTGAAGCCGAAGTCATCAAAGGAAATAATTCGAAGAGTCCTCGCAGTGCTTTCTTTATTCATAGGGTCCTCCAACCAATCACAAGCACTCGTGACACAGGGAGTAGGACGAAGGCTTTAGGGGAACAAATGGGATGTAAGAAGGGGGGTTCAAAACACGCTCGATGGGGGTGGAAAGGGTTTTGAAGTAGTCGAGGGGGTAAACAGCGGGAGATACTATTCATGAATGGATTGAGAGGGGAGCAATATGAAAGGAGGGGGCTGTTGCAAAAAAAACGATTAACAAGGCAAAGACGGGGTGGGGGGGGGGGGGGGTAATAAGAGGGTCACGGGATTTTCCATCAAGCATTTTTGGAAAAATCGCACACAGCGGATGAGGCATGATCCGGAAGAAACAACCAAAAAGAAACAATACTAATTTAGAAATTCCAAAAGAAGAAAATGATGTCCAGGGATATCAAATTTAGAATAAGAGTAAATAAAATCCCAATACACATAAAAGACAAAGAACAGAGACGCATGTCAAATTCCTATCGACTGATCGACAATGTGGGTTGAAAAAGTGCTAATTACACATGATTAAGAGGTTAAAACGCAAGATTTTTCTACAAATACATCTACAACATACCCTGCAAGCCACCTCAGGGGTGTGTGGCAGGGGGTGAGTATTCACCAACATGCATTACACTATACCATAAAGTTAGTGTAACTACGACTAATTATGCATTAGCAAAAATCGCAAATGCTTGTCCATAGGCGAAGCCTCACCAGCATGCACTATACTACAGATATACTCACAATGGAGAGGGACCATTAATATATATATTTTGCAACTACACAAAGTAACTTCAAAGAAGTACAAAGTATGCGTATGGAATTGCCAAGGGACAAAGATTTCCTGGACCGCGAAACAAACCAGCATAATCAGGGCAGATTCTTCGACTCCTCGGACTGGCGAATTTATCACGCGCCGAGGTATGCAATAACATCCATCCGAATAGACAGTGGCTTCGTTGTAACGAAAACACTGACAAGACAGTGACCATGAAGGTAAATGGCAATCGGAATCAGGAATACTGCATAGCATACGGATCTTCACATAATTCCGCAGAGCCAAGGGTTCGTGTTTCCACTCCCGGTACAGGAAATATTCGGCCGCAACCAATAACTTCACAGGAAATATTATTCTACATCTCCAAAATACCCTGCAAGCCACCTCAGGGGTGTGTGGCAAGGGGTGAATATTCACCAACATGCATTACACTATACCCTAAAGTTAGTGTAACTACGATTAATTACCTAATGCCTATTTCCTAATGGCAATTCTCAAATCAAACGTAGTGCCTTCAAAATTCGGCAATTGGGAAAGGACTCAGTCCCTCCTCTCGGATATTTACTTGCAGGTCACCGAATTATTTCACTTTGACAACATACCAGCGCGAGTACATATTCTACATCTACGAAGTACCGTACAAACCACCACTAAGGTGTGTGGCACGGGGTGATTCTACACCAGGCATGCAGCACTCGCCCCAGCACAAGTCAGAACCGCGCACGCTACCCCTGGCGCTAGGCGCAGGCCAAAGCAGCCAGGAGAACAGTGCGCAGTCCAACCGGAAACTGGGAGAGTGATTACGTAAATGAACATGCAAACATGCTGTACACTGTAAAAGAGACAACTACTAGTTAATATTACTGATACTGTTAATGTATGAATGCTACGACATGCTACTTCATGCAGAGAACAAAATAAAATAATGCCGGACAAATCGACCGATGTGAAGTGTTAGTAATGATGTTGTGTTATTAAGCACAAGTGAAGATTCTACTCTACCTATTGAGGGTGGGAGTTTCATATGATTGATCTATCGCAACTATTATGATCCCTTATTGTACGTGGGAAAAATGACATTTTAAATCTATCGGTTCGGCAGTCAATTTCCTTTATTTAATTCCTGTGATCGCTTCTACCGTAGTACGTTGGCTCTAGCAGTATATGTTGAACTTCCGGCAAAAAACTGTCTGCTCCGAACTTGCGCAAAAGATTTAACCTGTATTTCTCCCTTCGATCAGTTGGAGATTCCCACCCCAATTCCTTCAACAATTCAGTAACACTACTAAGTTTATCGTAACAACTGTTCACAAATCTTGCTGCTCTCCGCTGTATTCCACCTATTTCAGAGATTAGACCTACTTCGTAAGGATCCATATGCTAGCGGCATACTCCAAATGAGGTCTCACCGGTGAAAAATAACATCGCTCTTTAACTTTCTCGTCGCATTTTCCTAATATTCTTTTGATAAATTCCAATTTGCGACTAGCCTGTCCGCAGATTTCCCGGACGTGTATCCCCCGAGACAGGTCCTGAGTAAGGGTCACACCTAAGTATTTAACTGACTCTAAATTTGATAATTGTGATTGATTAATCATGTACGTTTCGTTGACCGAGTTATTCTTTTTCCAAAAATTCATAACAACGCACTTTTTAAAATTCAATTCTAACTGCCAAGTATGGCACCATTCATTTATAGCATCTAGGCCTTTTTGTGACGCAATCTTGTCAGACTCATTGCCTAGATCACTGTACAACACTGCGTCATCTGCGAAAGGAAAATTTTGCTCGTAACAACGGTAGTGATGTCATTAATATACAAAAGACACAATAAGAGACCGATGGCACTTCCCTGGGATACACCTGATGTTACTTTCACTACATCTGAACTAACTCCATCTAGGACTACCCTCTGTTTCGTAGATCCCTGTACAATACTCCGTCATCTGCGAAGAGGCGAATTTTATTCGTAACAACGGTAGTGATGTCATTAATATACAAAAGGAACAATACGTCGAAAAGGAATATTACGTCTCGCATCACATTCAGATGGCTTTGGAAATAAAAGGAGAAAGTAGGAATCAATGACGAAAAAGGAACAAATATTACTTCGGCGATAAAAAAAACGTAACACGTGACTGATAATGTTCGCAGACAGCTTAAAGTGGCTACTCATCGGAATTTTCTACAGGCTACTCGTACGGTAAAACTGATTTAAACTTAGACCGCGATAGTTGTACTGTGGTTTTCAGTTTTCCTTCCAAAAAACATAAAGATGGTTCAGATGAGGATCAAAATACGATAGTCATCCAGGCGGCCAAACGTGAAAATAAACGACCAATCACGAAAGCAAACATTTCCCCGCAATACACGTACTGCCATCGCAGCACTTCAACTGAATAACTTCCGCGATTGCATAGGCGATGGCAGAAAAGGTCAGTCAACACAGCAGAAATTGACGGAACCCAAAACTTAGGAAACGTTGCATTGAATAACAGAAATAACCCCCCCTGAGGCAGTTTCCCGGTCACCGACACCATCGGGTTGGACAGTTAACAACACGAGGCGGCGTGCGCACACAAAAAACCAACGAGGAACGAGGCCGGTTTGTTTCCGCAGGAAGCAGCCGATGTTTAAGTGGCACGCGGCTGATGACCCAGAGTCGAACGAAAGAAGGGACTGAGCGAGGTGAATGAGGGGAGTTACGAGGGAGAGAAGTCACGCCGAATGCTTCGTGTGTTTTCCTTACAATTCCCACGAGAGGATTTGAAAAAAAAGCTGTCGCCATCTTTCCCCGCAGAAGTCACAAGCGCCGACATCCACGAAGGCGCCCACCTACTTTTCCATCGGAGCGCAAGGGCAAACAATACCAATCTCCACTAGAGGATAAGAGCAAGATGATGATTCAGAGATAGCCATGACTCATTGCGAACCTTAACATCGCAGCTGTAATTCAACCAATGCCGAAACAACAAACATGCACGTACGATGAAATGCAAGCGCCGTAGTCGTGCAAAATAAAATGTTAAAACTGGCACCAAAACTTCCCAAGACCAGTTAAAAACTTCCTACTGCAGAATCGCTGGGGGATTTCTTTGATGTTCCGGCAACTGATTACAGGGACTCCAATCACTAAGTACGTACATAAAGGGAAGGCTACAGTTTTCGTAAATCAAACACAGCATCTGCACTATTCTCCCAACAACATCATCGTAATCTTTTTTTTTTTCAGAATTACGGAAGTGAAATGCGACAGCTCAAATCTCCGCTTGATGATAATGCGAATACGAAATTACTCCTCCCAAATTTTAAGTCTGAAACTCAGTTATACGAATGCTATTTTCGCAAGCTCGAAACCTTGAAAGAGGTCAAAACATTTACCAGGGAGAACGTCATCAGACAAAGATTTAATAATTAACATGCACCATCAAAATGAGTGTGCCCTTGATCTTGGCGAACACATATCCGGCATGCCTGAGGCTATAGGAGGCAAGTCATTACTCATTTGCTTTAATTAACGAACTCGGACAAGGTAATAATTTACAATGCTCGTTTTCGGAAACTAAAGACCCGAAATTTACTTTCCCACTGGTGATAGAGAAAAGTTAGACTGACATCGCAAATTTCATCTACATCTACAAAATACCCTGCAAGCCACCTCAGGGGTGTGTGGCAGGGGGTGAGTATTCACCAACATGCATTACACTATACCCTAAAGTTAGTGTAACTAAGACTAATTATGCATTAGCATAAATCGCTAATGCTCGTCACGAGGCGAAGCCTCACAAGCATGCACTACACATATTATCACAATTGAGAGGGACCGTTAATATATATGTATTTTGCAACTACACAAATGGACAGAGACGATGGCAGAGTTAGACATTGAAACGTCGGCTCTGGCTGAATATCTCACCTGGTGGGAAACCCGTGAAAAATTCATTCAAATCGTGCGCCAGGAAAGCACCAAGTCTTACATTTATCATGATCTGACTACCGTAGTATGTCGGATTATCAACGTCGTCAGAGAATGGACCGGCTTGGAACTTACATAATAGATTGAGTCTTAATTTTAATTTGGGACTCGCATATATCTTTGTATCTTCCCCTTGATATGTAACTGAAGGTCCTCCTATCTATAGAGGGTGTATTGAAATCTCCACCTGTGATTTAATTTCTTTCGGTGTTTCTGGATGTGATGTTCTTTATTTGTGTTTCGAGTTCTAAAATTGAGGTGACGTCGGTGTTAGGTGGCCTGTAGTATGCGCACACGAATATTGTTTTTGATTTAGGGCATCTTATAGAGCACCATGCAGATTCTAGGCTGGTATCTCGAAAGATTTCCGCTTGGCTGACAATGGTTTTCTTTACAGCTATAAATACTCCGCCTCCGGTTCAGTTGGACCTATCTTTTCTGTAAACGTCGAATGATTTAGGAAAAATTTCACTATCAGAAATATCGTCCGTCAGCCAACTTTTTGTGCCAATAATGACGTTACACTCCGTGCTATGAATAAGGTGGTGAAATTCTGGATTCTTATTTTTTGAACTACGGCAGTTAACTACTGCAACGACTACTGCTTCATGATTATTGTTTATGCGTTTCGGGGACATTTCAAATTTGTCTTCAATTAAGCTATTCTTGGGCCCTATACTCGGAGTACTCTTAGCTAAATCACTAAATGGCAACACATAATCATTGACCCCACTAATTGACCAGCCCTGTAGCCTATCGTATATGTTAAACTCGACGAGTGTGCCCAACTATCCTGCTCGCTACCTCCTGCGATGCCTCGTAAGTATAGTGGACGCCCGAGCGATTTATAGGCACCGGACACATTCGTCGAGGAGTAGAACGCAGTTCAGAACAAAAAAATGGAAGGTTCAGAATCCTCCTACGAGTACACCAGGAATCCCATTAGGGGAAACCGACAGAAACTCACAGAAGTACGGAGTACAGACAGGGATTAGCTACGGAGGATACCATGGAAAAATACAATATGAGCCAAAATTCATCAGCCCAAATTTTAAGTATGACCATAAGGCAAATGAAGGCTTTGTTCGTGAGCTCTAAGTCTGACCAGCGGTCAAACATTTACAGATTGAAATCCATAATCGGGCAAAGATTTAATATATAACATGCAACACAAAAATGATTGCCCTTGATCCTGGCGAGTACCTACTGTCCAATTTCTGTCAATTCATTTGGATAACAAATAAAAATAAATCTTGCATTTGAAAGGGATTTTTTCGTAGGATAAACATTAACTCCCTAAATTAACAGATTTGTTGAAGAACACAACACCATCCTGAGGCCGACAAAGCGAGCCGGTCTTTGGCGCGGGAGTCGGTAGCAGTGAAACATGCGATGGTGCTGACCTCTACGAACGGCCGCGGAGTCCCAACTGGACCGGAGGTTTAAGATGTTTTTGCGCTCTTTCTTTCGCAGCCGAACGACCGGAGGATGCGACTCCTTCCCACTTCTCGCAGTGTACATAAAAATCCACTAACCATAGCCCCTTCACAGCTGAATTATCAAGCCTGGCAAACATGCCAATTGGGCTCGCAATGGCCATCATGTCTCGTAGTCTCAAGAGGTCCCTCTGCCAATGAGGGTTTGTTAAAAATGTGTAAATATATCAGCTGCTATCGATTCTGGCTTTGAGCAATGGATACTTTCGCCCATATCACAGGCTACTTCGCGACTTACGTAAATGTGATCATCACGACCGAAAATGGTTACGTATAAGAGGTTAAAGCTAGCAATTCGATGCACAATATATATGTGACAGAAAAGCTAATACCCATTATTGTAAATATAATTGGGAAGCAAAGTGGGGTTATGCACCCTAAAAACAAGCACAATAATCTTTGTAGATTGTTGAAGTTCTTTAAGAATGCATGAAATTACTCATCCTCAATTCAATATCCATCTTCAATTCACCTCAAAGTTACCTTCCATAGCATATTCTACACCATAATAATTAACCTAAGAAATAATTTCGCAATTTTGAAATCCCAATGGAATAAATGTAATCCGTATTTAATTTTACGCAGAATGAGTAAATGATGAAAGGGTACGTCCTAAAAATCACTTGGACACAACATTAACGATGGAAAAACAGCTACATGTATAAAGATCACAATGTTTATCTTTCAAAATTGTCAGTATTGGCGTCTATCCAACAAATACCCACAATCGATATCACAATGTTGCCATATTAGAACCTCTCCCCTCGACAGAACTACACTGCCCAACCTCCCTAATCACGATTGATGGACTAATTACCCGTCAGCATTCACCACCGCCCGACTCAGTTCGTCATTACAATAATCGATATCATACTACATATCTCCGCCCATCTCCAATTAAAAATCACACATACTCCTCCACCGATAGAAATTGCCGCCATAATACCTCATAGAGACGTGACTTACAATTAGCGAAGTGCCGTGGGAGTACATTCGAGCAACAAATTGTTCGAAATGACGACTGAGCAAGAGGAGAATGGAACAAAAACGAGATTACGAAAGACTTTACATCCTTTACAGAAACAACTCAAATCATCCACACATTCGTGTAGGGAGACACGGGCTTTCGGCTGTAAAGATTAACTTAGGTAACCAACCCTTTTTCAATCCAAACATACCTTAACTGGTAGAACACCCTAAACAATAAACCATCAAACGTGAAGAGTAATGTTACTATTCATTTCCTCAACTAAACAAAAGTCGCATCTTTCGAAAGTCCAGCGTGTTTGCCTTTGACAATCAATAAATAAGAATATTCAGCCCAAATGAAGGACTACTATTAACTATTTAAATATTAATCAAATAGTCCTTCTAAGGCTATCTATTCTAAGGCTTCTAAGAAAGGCTATCGGATCAACCACGGTGACTTCTCAACGAATAAGTAAGACGTTACTCTTGTCCAGGTCTGCACTATGGAGAAACAAATTCACATTCACTTAATCCTAACCTACACTAATTTAATCCCCGCGCGATAGATTCGCTAATTCTATGTACCAAACTAGCCGTATAATTAATAATGACAAACATTTATAGTCGAAGATCACTTTTGCCTTTTAGACTTTGAGCAAATAAAATCTGATAATTTTAAGTAAAGACGGCAAAAATAAATAAGTAAAAAATAAGTTATAATAAACAGAAACATTTTCAATGCAGAGTTGCCTTCAGAACCACAAACTGAATTACAATAAATGTAATGATTATGACAAAAACCAGCACAAAGCTAAAATGTAGAGAGGTTGCTAAAGTGCATATGATATTACGTATCTGCCGGCCTCAGTGCGGAGGAGTTAGGTCCTCATCAGCCAACCAATTGGTAGCGGGTTCGATTCCCGCAGGTGCGGATTTTTACCCACCTAGGACATAGTCGCGTGTGTCCGTCCATTGTTGTTTGTAAATGATACCAGACGTAAAATGCCTTGCAAGCTGTTTTCGGGCCCAACGGAAAATAAATAAATGCATAAATTAGGGGTGAATAAACGGTATACATACATTCCATTTTCCATTCCCCCCTCCCCCATGTAAAACAACGTAAGATTTCATGAACCTCCCCTCCTAATCTTATTCAAGTTGCCATTCATATTTGGAACCATGCACATAATTAAAAATATGACGGCGATTCCATGTCCAAGTGTACAAAAATTGACTTCAGACAGAAATTTTTAGTATTTTATATAATCATAGCCCTAATTCAGAAAGCTATAGAAATATTATTTTTTCGCCGGATATCGACAATGATTTTCAAGACTCGAGAGAGTGATTCACAGCAGGGGCGACTCTACTAACACGTGATCTTAAAAATGCGAGATACCCAAAATAATGAACGCTCAGAATTAATCATACGTTTCAGAATAGTTAGGCTAATGTATGGCGTACCTTCGGAATCCTACAAAGAAATATTTTCCATCCGACAAGTATTTAGAACGATGAACGGTCTGAGAAGTGACTAAAATTTTACGTAAGATTGTCTCTGACCCCCTCACCTTCCATACTTAAGACAACAAAAAAATCACAACCCCATTCTCCCTCAAAACGTCTTATGTAATACTTGAATGCCTCATTTGAAGCAATTCCTCAAATGCTTCTAGAGAAGCAAAAAAGGCTTTGTATTGGTGTATTCTGAAAACGAAACATTCACTTGCTGTGAGGTAATCAATAACAATGCAGTGATCCTGCAGGTAGGCAGTTGACAAGTATTTTTTTTGCCTAAGGCATACATATACTATCAAAATAATTTTCAATTGAAATAATCAATTGCAAAGTACGATGACAACACTAATTTGTAACGTCAAGCAAGCACATCAACATGCCACCCTGCGAGCCACCGCAGAGGCATGTGGCAGGGGGTGTTAATAAATCAGAAATGGAAATGGGGTAAATGGAAAAGGAGGGAGGAGAGGACAGAGTTGAATTGTGTGTTAACGATGTGTCTTAAGATAGTGACCCCCTGATAATGTTATAATCACTTACGGTGCGAGCGAAGAAGGAATTTTTGAAGGAATCTGTCAGTTCGGCTGTGTATTCCTCTTATAATGTCACTCCTATCAGTTTAAATATATAGCGCGGGGATAAAATTATCCGTGTCGTAATAAAACTTCTCTGATCGAATTTTTCCAAGTAATCAATTACGAGCGTGTAACCTTCGAGACTTTGACGGTTCCCAACTTAAACCTTCCATCAGCTGTGTGACACTTTCTGTACGCTCGCAGCAGTTTTTTACAAAGCGTGCGGCTTTCCTTTGTATTACTTCGGGAAATAAATCTTTCTGTGCAGCTAACTGGCGTATTCGATATGTGGACTAACCAGAGAAAAATGGCATCTCTTCTAAATTGCAGCGGAGAACCTTCCTATTCCTATTTTCTTTAATGCAGCACACCAAATGGTCCGCATGTGTTTCCCCCACGTTAAATCTGAACTAAAGGTGATTCCCACGTATGTTATTTGATTCTACTCCTTTATATTAACCTCTCCCACTTTATGGCGCAGGTGTGATATCTTTCGTGAGAAGTGTACGGCATGGCTTTTACTAAGGTTTATTACGCGCTGTCACACTCAATATTTAGCCTAAAAACATTTAATTCGTAAATATGACAAAATACATTGGTAAGCCGCCGTATTAAAATGTCATGAGAGCAAAGTAAGAATAGTACAAGGCCACAGAAGGTATGGAAGTCGCCTGAGACTCAAAAGTTACCAAGAAGGTGACTTTGTAAAACAATTCAAATCGCATGTATGTACTTATTTGCTGCTAATACGAGGGATAAATTTCAAGGTACCAAATACACAAAATACTCGACACTACTTGAATTAATCGGGGTCCTAGCATCGATTACCTCAAACCCTTGCAAATTGTCGCAGGGTAACATGCGGATGCAGTGCTTTGGCCTAGTTGTCACCGCAACATCCACTTACCACAGCTATAACAGCTGATTCTAATCCTGACAGCTATAACTTCCAGAAAAAGGAATGTCTGGAACGTCCGGAATTACTCAAAAAAACAACAAGAACCAGAGAACGCACGAAATTGGTATTGTAAGCCGAGAATATTACGAGGATTAAAATGATGATAAAAGTAAATAAACGAGAAACGGTTGTATCAAAATTGTTTCAATCTGCCATCAAATTCAACGCACTTCTTTTTTGGATCTGTTTGATTATAAAAATCTAGAAACAATCACCTTCCGTACGCTCCGATTTTTTCAGGGCAAAAGGGTACTAAGGGGCAAATACCTTAGACGCAAAACTACGATGGTAGCCTGAATAGAAAAATAACTAAAACTGAACCCAATAATGAATTTACACCTGACACAATAAACCCCTAAAATTATCTACTATCGCTAGAAAATTAGCGGCATGTAATAGAAACACCGTTCAAATGACGAATGTTGAGTAAATATGGTTAAAAAATGCATTAGACCACCGCTAATCCAGAGGGACATAATATTATGTTCTGTATCTGCTAACTTCCTGAGGCAATGAATAGTTTAAGATTCTGATTATAACAAAACATCTGCCGGCACAACGGAAAGGAGTTTCAAACAAATAATTGCGGGAATTCTCTCACAGATGAAGCTGATTCCACAACGAAAACTTATTCAAAAAAATAATTCCTATCACAAATGATCGCTTTGACCGATGTTGTCACTTGCAAAACCAAATGGCACTCGTAGAGCATGGCGAATGAACTGAATTCAACGTAATATTCGAGCGAAAAAACCTTCGTCGGGGTAAAAACAACGTGGATTACTGTAATTCAAAACACCATGCTACAAATAAAACACTCAAGTCCAAAGGAGAATGCATAATAATAAAACCACATATCAAAGTTTTCAAAAGTTTTTCACTAAACCAAAGAGAAACATGCAAAGAATCTTTACATCTTTCCTTCATCCTAGATGCGTCAAGAAACGTATTTTTGATGCTCCTGTGATTTGACTCCGAACGTATTCCATCATTCTTTCAGACTGAAAAGTATGCTGCATTATTATGCAGCCGATGGATACGAAAATAATCCACGAAAAAGGTTAATATACCATTCAATATACTTAATTTAACGTTCACAGAAGTCACGAATAGGTAACAAGTCACCAAAATCTTGAACTGAGCCAAAGACCTAACTCCTACTTGCTCGCAAACTGGTTATACTAATAAGCGCACCTGTTCCCAAGGTGTCTGCATGACTATAGTACCTGTCCGTCGCCATCTTAACTCTCAGACCGCCTATGGAACGACGTCGCCAGCCGAGCCCCCGAGATTTCAACGGCAGGCACTAAACTTTCTAAAAATCCCGACAACGGCCTGACTACTTCGGCAGCGAGCCGCTCACAAAACGATAGAGATATACTTAAGTGTTGACAAAATACATGCACGAATCTATGTAAACAAATGTCAATAGGGACTACTCATTGACAATTCTCCATCTTATAAAACACAACAAACTATCAAGAGTGTTTCAAGGACCTTCGCGAGGCCCTTTCGGAACCGCGCACTTTTCAACACTCACCGTTGCTGTGTCTGCAGGACACCTCTGTAGCCCACAGGTAAGGTCACTCACAGAAAAAACCAAGAACAGAAAAAAGCACATCCACGCAACCACTTCCAGGATTCAAAAAACTCAGGTGCAGCACTAAAACTTGACGGAAATTTACTTATAAACAAATAAATATTTTGATTTCACACACGCAACCGCGATCGTCGCACTAAAACAAGTAATATCCTTCGAGTGTTATCCATCCGATGAAACACAACAAACACACATTCGTAAAACAAAAACCCGTAGCGACCTCTTTCGAGAGGCAAGGAGGCATCCGAACACGTCCCACCGACCCTAACAGCTCACGGGAAGCAACTCACGCAAGCCAACCAACGGGCACCCGCGAAGGTAGGAAAGGGGGGTGGCAGAAGGGGGGGTAGGGTTGAGGACTGGTCCGAGAGCAGCAGAACTCCACTGCGCATGCTCCAACTCCCGATTGGCGTTCCAAAGTCGTGACGTCACGTTTCCCCGAAGAACTGCTCGCTCGCATGCCCGATGCTTTTGAGTTGACCGCGGCGAGTGCGATTTCGGAACGGTGGCGCGATCTGTTATCATTTACTTTATCCTGTGTTTATCTGCCGTCGCAACGCGCGCTTGGTAAAAAGAACAGGTTTATCGTTTGAATTTGAGTTGTGTTTATTCGTTGTTAAGCGGTTTATGCTAGTAACCATAGAGTTGCCCTTCGCAGAGTCGTACTATCGAAAAAAAAATTATTTTTATTCTTAAGCTTGATCTCCCAGGACTTTCGTCCTCGGTAAACGAGATAGTGGGATAGTCACTGGTGTATGTAATATATGTAATTTTATTTTTCAAATTTCTACAATATGATAAATGGAAAATTATTGATCAATCTCAAAAATACAGCCGCGGAAAGTATAATCGATTACTTCCCGCAAACAAAGGATAAGGAAAATGGATTGCATTGGCTTCATTTAATCTCACAATCAGTCGAGAATATAGATGAGCCTATAGCCTCACCATAACCTGCGATCTGCCTTATGGGTGAGTGGCAGGGGGTGATTGTACATTATCCGGCATTCGTACAATCCTGTGCATTTTTATTTAACACTGGGAAAAATATTTTATAGGATATTATCATAACATTATTTGCAAAGCTGTTGCAAGAACTTTTCGTATCTGTACTGTATTTCACTAATTTCGTGTCTTCTTTCAGTTCCGTGAATATAGTGTGGGGTTATAATAACTCCTTGCGTCACAATAAAATTCTCACTGTCGGAATTTTTCAAAAGATCTTAGCATTTAGTCACTGATCCTGTAGCCGCTCCCAACATAGCCTTTCCGCGTGTTGTGTTACATTCTTACACAGTGCTATGCAGTGTGAAACTTTCCTGTATGTTTTATTTTTAGGATTAAACGTTTCTTTCCAGGGTACTAAATACTTGAGACGTGACCTAAATAGAGTGAGATAGCACACCCCTCCCTCTCTCTTTTTACATCCTAGGCTCTTATTAATAATCGCCTAATAAATTCTAGTCTCTTACATGCAGCTCCTAAAATTTCTCACCTGTTTACTCCAACTCACGAGATGACTTAAATTTTGGGAATTCCCTGGTATTTTACTTCATCTAGCACATTACATTACTCCTATCTCCTTATTGTAATAATCTTGAAGTATATTTCAGTAAGGCTATTTCAATGTTAATGGCGAAAAAAATTGTTATATGTAGTTAAAATTCATAGTAATTAACTAAATATTCATATAAAATGATTTAAGTTGACTCATTTGTCTCATACCGTGTGCTGGAGACGACTTACTGGGAACGTTTCGAGCCTGTAAGCTCTTCGTCAGCAAGAGAAAAAAAATATATATATAATTAGGGGAACCCGGGGGGGGATAGATATTATATAAAAAGGATATACATATAATTTAAATGGTAGTGTCTCCCGCCGAAATAAATTCCTGGGTTCGCCACTGGGTAGATGGGTAGTATGGGAAATGCGTCGAAGGAGGAGAAAAACCCGTCGTCGAAATTATATTCCTAAATCTAATGGCACCAAGGGTCTATAGTTAAAAGTACGTCCGACGGATAAAGAACTACACCCTAAAGTGCTCTCCCGATTGCATCCAAGCAGGTACCGGATTTCTACTGAAAAAGTCTCCGCCACAACCAATGTTTGCATCGGGCCCCCTGGAGCGGAGGCCAGTGCCCGAGCCACCAACACCAACGCCATCAAGTACTATGAATATGCTTCTGGTAATGAAGGCGCACGAAAAAGAGTGAGAGAAGAGCTATAAATAAATAAAATAATTTCAAATAGTTTCAAATATTTTTTCATCTATTGTTTTTTTTGTTAAACGTTAAAAAAATGTAATGGCCAAAGAAAACATGGAAATGTACTTAATCGCAAATATTCGAAATGAAATCGCTCATATTCTTGGGAAAAAAACTTGGTACAACACATTCAACTAATTAATTTTTATGATACAACCAGTTTCAATAACACATTGTCGTCATCATGGGAGAATACATAAACCAGGTCTTAAAATAAGATTTAATAAAGCGTGAATTTGATATTAGTACAAAGTTTATTTCCACGTAGGTATACTAATGCCCACGACCTAATGGTCTTATCTGTCGATTTCGTTCAAATTTCCTGACAATCGGCCGACGAAAGATCCTCTTACAAATAATCGATTAATAAGAGTTTATATGATTACTCTTCATTAATTATAGTTATCAATTGATTTTGAAGAATGGCCGTAAATTGGCGCGGCCGCAATAGCGAAGGTATAAACAGAGTCCTTCTCCCTCTACTATTCTTTAGATCATGGAGAGGAACTCCATGTTATTACATATTCCCCAGTAGTTTCACACATAATACTATTCGCACGGGTGCATATTTATCCTACTATACATATTTACTCCGTTTACACCTGTTTGCCAACTTGGCTCTGGCGAAAAATCTCAAGTTATGTGATTTCTCGTTAGTTTTTTCTTTAAGTGTCATTACTCTAAAAGAGCCAAAGTCATCGCGAAAAAAAATATATGGTCCTAATTAATTACTAAAGTGTGGATATCCAACTAGAAAAAAAATCATTTGAGTTGACCGAGATTCGAACTCTCATCTCCTTATTCCCGTGGGTTGAAGTTTGGTGGTGTAACTATCTAATATACCTGAACGTCAATTCTGAGATACGGATTCGAATCCTGGTCAACCGAAGTTGTTTTTTTTTCCCTAATGAATTTCCACTCTTTGTCTTCATACGGTCAAGTAAACCTGCGTATTGATCAGATTTGGAGTGGGGTGGAAACTAAACTCGAGCGGTATTATTACCAGGGAATACAAAACAAAATATTATTCAATCAATCGAAGGAAGGCAATTTTATATACCAAAATAAGAGCTAGCATCTAAATTAGAAAAAGAAATGGAATTTTACCATTTCATTGTGTAAACTGATTTCGGGTTTCATTAATAAAGTGTACCTAATATTCACAAACAAAAGTTATGACTCCCTATTTTATGTATGTTTTGTAATATTTTTTACAGAAATTAATAGTTTTATTTTAAACCGGTTTAGAAATATCATAAAGTCATTTCATATTCATAGGGATGTACTCGATCTTCTCAGTAGCGGAACAAGTCTTTCTGTTGAGATGAAGTCGAACTGCCGTCAACGGTGGATGATACTCATTAGAATATACCTGAACGTCGCAGAAAAGAGTTTAGATCCAGGGATCCCCAAAGTGGTCGATATCGACCCCAAGGGGTCTATAAGAGTTCTCCAGGGGTCGATTAATACACGAGGGTCGAAAGTTTACACACAGACACGGGGTTCTGTTAATGTTATTGGGTGGCTTTTATAAGATATGGGAACTATAAATTCTTTCGTTGGGTTGTTATGCGTGCTTCCTTATTGCTTAAAATCAGAAATGTAAAAAATGATTTAATTTTTTTGTTAAATACTTAATCTGGGGGTCGATAAGAAGGCAAATATTCTATGAAGTGGTCGACGGGATTTGGGGGCCCCTGGTTTAGATCGAAATAAAGTAATCGCTGACCTTAGTGTTTCAATGTCCATGTCTGGACACGTTGAACATCGAAGTAGAGACTAGCGTGTACGGATGCGCAATTGAATACGAGTCAAGTCGAATTATCAAGATATTTTCACTTCTGCCGAAACCGACGATGAAAATACGCAGTCATTTCCTAGTGAAAAAATCCAACAGGACCGGGAATGGAACCACGGACCTTTGTCTCAAGATCTGCGGCCGATTCCCGTTCCAGGTGGGTATTTTTCCCGGGGCAATTTCTACGTAATTCGACTTATGTTTTACAATTTCTCGCTCTGGTTATTATCCAGATCGACCACAGAACCATCATTTGCACACGACGATGATGTCAATCTCCTGTCCTCTGTTCATATTGACGCAGTTGGAGATTTCTATGTCTATCCCGAAGGCTCCGCGAGTAAAAACTCTTCCCTCCAGGAAGTCCCAACGAAGTTTCGAAGCAGGGGCCACGTGTTGTAAAAAGAGAGTTATTTATGTTTATTAAAGAGCCTTCATCGGTAAAAAGACAATAATAAAATTTGGATATGTTTATTTGTTTATAAACGACGGGGGTCCGGAAGTAGATAAGTTCTGTTTGGTTACAAAAAAAACACCAATACATATTGAGATTTTTAATAGCATGAGCTCTATAGGTATATACAACTCTCAGCTATTTTTAAACATGTTTTCCTGCAAGATAAAGGCTCTGGCCACATCGGCGAACAAGTTTATTAATTCCGCTTAGAATTAGAATTCCGCTTCCAGAGCTGAGCCATGCATTTACACTGCCCTTCAACACTATGTCGTCTGAAAATTACGGTGTCCCTTGCTATTTTCCAAGTTCGAAAAAAGATGATAGATGCACGGAGGTTTATCAATCAACTCCCACTTGAAAATAACCAAAAGCTAAAGTTTATTTTCTGCGATTTGCTGGCTAAGACTCTTTCACCGGTATGACTCAAGCTTTCAGAGCACTATGCTCAAATAGCTGCGAGTGGTAACGTTACGTAACTTTTATAATGAAAAACCTCTCTATGCATTGGTGTTTTTACTATTCTAACGGAACTTACTTTCCGAACTTCCATTGTAACCTCCAACTACGTGCTGCAATGCCTCACCAAGAAAAATCACACAAAGCCGTTAATAAAAATATCACAGAATTTAATAAAAGTTTGTGATAAATTTGTTAGACCTAAATATAGCCTTAAGAGCTCGCCCAGAAGCACGGTTTATTAGTAACTCCGGTATATCCTATCCACCTAAATAGTTTTTACTTCACACTGTACCTGTGTAGTAGACAACAAGAGTCACAATGAGATAGATGCATCGCGTACGGATGCTTGAGTAAATAAATAAAACCCCGGTGAAAGACTTTATTTCCCCCACATATTATTCACAACTATGACGGAAACGTAAATATACACTCCCACGAAAACACTTTAATTTTCGTCCTTTCCTCTCCAGAATACTTGTTCCAATTTTCTCCCAGTTTTATTGAACCTGCCTAAAACCATATACCACTCGCCCGAGTGGCAGCTCGCTGAGCAGAACATAAGACTCTTTTGATCAAAGATCACGAACTCCTAATGAGAAACTGTGGCGCAAATTCAGGCATAGGCGATAGGAATGAATGCCGAAAGTAAACCATTGATTGTAAATTGCTGTATTCTGCAGTGATTACCAACCTCTAATTTCAATGACTAAACAAGGAACCACTAGTAAATTAGGGACACTTTTGAGGGTATCATTTCCCGGATACTGTGGATAACTTATCCATCAAAGTTGAACTATTATTCAGAGACGTAGCCAGAAGTCCGGACCCGCTCCTCATTGAATTTGTTTAAATAAATGGAACTTAAAGAAACATTTACATTTGTTTTTTAGGTTTTAATTCCATGTATTCTTTATTCTGATAACTTTTTTAATTAATATCTTTGCAAATTTCCTACATGAAAAACCGTGGCTATTGTTTTTTTTTTCAGATATTTGCGCGGAAAATATCTTTAAAAATTGGCAGTTGCATTGCAGTCGTAATTTCACTAACACATTATTTTGCTACTGATTTTAAAAAATTATTCACCCCCCCCCTTGCTTATACGCAACTTATACCCCACGATACGAAACCCTGGCTACATCCCTGCATTATGGTAACCCATTGGTTAAAAAAAAACAAGTAATAACTCACAACCTTCGATAAAAATTACCATCACGAGGTAACGATTCAGCAATTGGGCAAAAAATACATACGTTAATTGGACGTTTTGTAGCGTTTATATCATATATCAATTATTGAAAACTTACTCTCTATATTAAACCAATAATAAATAGCCAAAAGTGTGGCTGCTTAGTTATAATTGTCCCAAAGCTACCCAGCAACAAAAATTAACAAAAGTCGCTGACAAGCCGCTTTGATATATATATGTACTCCAAAAGTACTGACAAGCCGCTTTGGCTTAGCAGGACCTAAATAGTATTATTTTTTTTCTCTCTCTACTTTCTTCATTATTGTATCACTAAATTATGGGAATCATTATCTATGTAATTTTTCTCATCCAAATTCTAATTTTTAATTCATCCATCGTGATGAACAGATACCTGTAACCAAATTATACCTACGTGATGAAATACTGTTACCAATACTATTTTGTATCTGATCACATTAAGTAAATTTTGAAAAAACATTTTTAATATTTTTTCTCTCTAAAAAAATAAGGAAGAAGTACCTAAAAACATTCGTGTGGGGTGTTGCACTATGTGGCAAAACAGCCCAAAATTGACATTTGGACTGCTGAAACACAAGAGGCTTTCGAAAATTGGTGCTGGAAGCGGATGCTGACGATCAAATGAATGGAAAGGATCGGGAACGAGAAAGAGAGTAAAATTTCAACCCATCCTCCGGTTGGAGTGTATATGTAAACTTAAAAACGGAATATGTACCTAGATAATGACATCATAGATGCCGAAACCAAGGTCGGGAAGAATTAAAACGTGTGGAATATATGCACAGGCAGTTTATTACTTTGCTATGCAATGCTATTTAACTTTAATTGAGTGGTACACTAAAATTATATTTAATTATCTTGGATAATTTTTTATAACTGTCTTATTTTCAAATTTTGTTTAATTATCACTCTCCCACAGGTATGATTTTCTAATGATGTATGTATGTACTAAGTGAAAAATTATTTCATGTGAGTCAGTTCCACAAAGTAAAGTCTGAAACTTTAAATAGAAAATCATCTGCATCTACGTACTACCAGGCGAGCCGCCGCTGAGACGTGTGGGAGGAGGGTGTAGGGCATTTGAAGGGGGAAGCAAAATGGAGTACATCCAGGAAGACAAGGTCCAGATGGATAAACCACACTTTGAGAAACAACGAATTTGTAATGAACATAATAAAAGAAAAAAACTCTACGAGGAAGACTGAGAAACAAAACAGGCCAACTAAAACGGGATATTAAACAGAATACCTATAATTAGGATGGTGAAAAATCGAACTTCGGACTTCAACCAAGTTTTGTTTTCGTGCTCTTAATGCTCGAAGATTTACCACAGATATCATCGGTGCTGATCCCAATAGACCTGTGGTTCTCAACATAGGCGGATTTAGGGGGGGGCACGGGGGCACGTGCCCCCCCCCAGACGCTTAAATAATGGACAGGACTGGAACTCTTCAGCAGGAAACATATTAGAAAACTGCCGTTATTATATATGTAACTAATTAATATTTTCATATTAGTTATCTCTATATTAATATAAAAAATATATTTCGTACATTAATTGTTGTATGTTGTTTTTTAATCCCAAATATGAGAAGACCGTTTGCCCATCAGACCCTTGTGCCCCCCCCAAAGAAAAATCCTGGATCCGCCCCTGGTTCTCAACCATTACTGCTCAATCTCAATTCCACCCCTTTCACCTTAGTTTGGAATACCATTATTCCTTTTCAAGATACTCTGACCCAAAAGATGCATGCTTAAGAATGCGCATGTTTAAGAATCGATTTTAATATGTGGAATTATATAACATTTATTGAGTTCCACAGAGTAAATATAATCAAACTACAATTTTACAGTTCATTTTTAGATTTTGTATACTCTACAGAACATCACATTCTGCTGAATAGTGGTCCCAATTCCATCCTGACCGCCCTAAATTCCCCTCGAGGACCCCGGCAGTAAACGCACTTTTCCGTCAACACAGATCAGTACGATATGCATACGTTATGGAAAGAATGAAATCACGTGCATTTTTGGGACTAAGCAGCCCATTTTATAATTATGTTGGATTTAATTTTATAATCTTCTCTTGATTGCGTTTTATTTCGACTAAGAGATCACCATCACCGTATTTTCAAATTTAGAATAAATCTTTATATTTTATTCTAACTTTAAACTACAACTTTTTTCATCTTTATATAATTATTTGGAAAAGGACATTCGAAGCCAATCATTTTTCGGAATACCACAAACACATTTTACGAACCCCTAAATACTACGGTTAACAAATATTGGAGATACTATTTGCTAGATACACAGGTTTGAAATGTCATTTTTTCGATAACAACAATGGAGTTTACTATAGCTATTCTTGGACTGAGATATTTTCTGCCTTTTGAGGAAATAATTGACACAGACTCAATTTTCTGCCTTTAAAATCGATGAAACACTTTTTACTGTGTCTGCTCCGAAAGGGAAATGTGTGACGGGTATGTATAATGTATGTGATAATTTGCCTTCAATTTATCCATTTGAGTAACAATGACTATTCACAGCCATCTAGTTTGTGAAACCGTCCTAAGGGAATTTAATCTTATATGTATAGCAGACCTGAGATTAATTAGCGACCAATTTCAAAATTCACACTCAGAAATGCAAAAAGTAAGTGTGACATATTCGTGTTGCAAATTTACTGAGATGCTCGTATCAAGAACTCCGCCAATCTTAACCAGATAGATAGTCGGTGAACATGCTCATGAAGTACACATTCTACACAAATACACCTTCAGTATCAAAGATAATACACTCAGTTCAGTATTCTATATTCATGGACTTCATGTTCCCTCCAGCGCTCCCAATCGACATCAGCTTCGATCGCTCGAATCCATCACATGGCGCGCTTTGTTAAGATAAGTGACGATCGCATTGCGGATTACTAAACTTTGGAAGATGTGCATTATTGTTGGCAGAGTAGGTAATATTTTCGCAATTTTAGTGTATCTTCTCTCTACCACATTATAATTTAATGTATTCAACCCTATATAACAGTAGCGTGGATAATGAATCATAAATGGCTGATAGCAGCGTTCGTGGTTTCCTCCGTGTGATTGCGTTGCTTATGTGTTCTTCTTCAAGAGCATATTCGCCTTCTCGCGACCTGTTTTGATAGTTATTAGGGACTGGTAGTTGGTGTTGATGAAGATAATTCATTTTTTGCTGAGATAATAGTAGGATGGCGGACCTGAGTTCCAATTGTAATGATGGAGAAACTGATATATATGAAGATTTGCCGAATTTCCAATTCGATGAAGCATTCAAGAAGGTAATTGCGTATTTTAATCTGTCAACTGCATGTATTTGGCCCTTTTAATTTGTGATAAAATTTATCAATTCAAGTGCTAGAAACTATTTTTTCTAATAATTTGCATTTTTCAAAGCTTGAACAAGATAAGGCATATCTCCAAAACAAAGTCGAAGTCCTTGCTGCCCAGCTCGAAGAGATGAAAAAAGAGAATGATAAACTGGCAGCTAAAGTTAAAGCACTCGGAAAAAATATTTCGTGCCTATATAAGACTGCGCAGCGCGAAATAGAGCGTAAAGAGGAAATCATTGCTGACTTGAGAAGAGAGTAAGTAATGGAGAATTTAACTTCTGAGTATATTTGTTGACTGTTTTACATACTCAGTATTGTCACCTATATTGTTTTACAGGAGGGATAATTTACTATTTCGACGTGGATTGCAAGATTACAAGCCCAGTCACACCAAACGGCCTAGTAGAAAACAGCTTACACCAACTAAGAAAGTGAGAAATGGAGGCTTAAGGAAAGTACTTGAAGGAAAGGGGAAATCTGAGGCTGTAAATGATGGAACTATAACGCCATCGTCGAAGGAATATGAACAAATTTGTTCGTTGGCCTCGGTTGGGTCGAAAAAAAGTGAAACTGATGTGAATAATGAAGCGTCCTTAGATGCTGAAGTTGTTGAATTATCTGACAGTGATTCGAATGTTGAGTTCCTAAAGGATGTTAAGACATCCGAGAAAGTGATAAAGACTAAAGCATCTACTGTGGAATCAATTGAATCTTCAAGTATTGCGGTACCTGAGGAGGAAGAACTTCGATGTGAAGAAAAAGAAGTAGGAGGGCAGAAAAGGAAGGAATCACTGGATGGCAGCCCAAGCTCGAAGGTGGCGTTAGAGTTAAAGAAAACGTCGATCTCTGACCCAGTAAGTGGGACTGAAGTACAAGCGATGACGAATGAACCACGGGTAGCCAACTGCAACCAGACCCCAGAGCGGGTTTCCGAGGACGAAAAATCGTCGAGTTTCACCAATAATAACAACAAAAATGTAAGTTATTTGGTTGTAAATGGGATAGGTAAAGGTGAGCTTTCGTCTCAAAGTATTGTACAAATGCGCAAGGTTAGCATTATAAGTGAGGTGAATTTGGTGCCGATATGTGTGTTGAAAATCGCGTTTACGCTGGCGAGACGAAAGCTCACCTTTACCATAGGATATTTTTGGTTTGTAATTGTTACTTGATAAGCCTTCGTTTTATGACCTGACAGTCGCTCGGATTCCTGTTCACTCATACTCATTTCTGTGATGATACATTGTCTTTTTAATACTGAACTGCTGCTCACGGTGTCCATGTTTGCTGGAAGCCTCTCCAAGCTATCTTTAGCACCCTCTTATGCCTCTCAAAAGCTGCTAATAACCAATAAAATTTGCATAGTTGTCTCTTGTAAGCTCTTGTCGAAAGTAAGCTTGCTTATGGTAGAGAAGTGTTTTATTCCTCACTCTAAAAATATTTTCCCAAGAATCTTTACTCTTGTACTCTATTGACCAATTTCCAAATAAATTTAAAATATATTCTATTGCCCTTCCTTTCTCGTGAATTCACAATTTATGGCGTGCTTCCTATGATGTCAGCAATAGTAGTTTTCAAATATGAATTGACTACCTCATGTGCAAGAGTAGGTTTAACAGGTACATTAAATCCACACTTATTAGCTGGATATACTAATTATGCGTGCTACTTTCCAGTTTGTCCTTTCATGTTATGCAGTTAACTATTGAAGGAGTGCTCCTAGTCATGTTGACAGTCAAGAAGTTTACAGAAATGAATGTACTTCTTCACATGTAAGAGTATAAAAAATACAGACATGAATGTACTTCTTCACATGTAAGAGTATAAAAAATACAGACATGAATGTACTTCTTCTCATGTAAGAGTATAAAAAATAAATTACATCCACGTATATATTACTCTGGATATGATTTTTTTGTGAGCTACTTTCCAATTTAATTTTCCAATTTCTAAGTTATGACAGCTTTTTTTCATTTCTCTTATCAGCTGTCATTTTCCCTGAATTCTCTCTTTCTAATCCATATGACTCACCTTCATTCTCTGCACCACAGTCTTTGTATGGTTCTGAGAAACCTTCAAATTACTCACTAAAGTAGTCCATGACCTCTCTTTCATTTTACCTGATAAATTATTGTGCATTTTTTCAGCCTTAGCAACTCTCCAGCTTTCTTTCATTCAAGGCCTATTTGCATTATTATTCATTCCTGTGTACACAAAGTGCTATCCTTTGCTTGCTATGACACAGGGCATTTCTCCTTTATTCGCCCAGTTTTCATTACTACGCAGAATGTTGCCAGGGTCATTTTGCAGAATCCCAGACTTAGTCCTGTATCAATTTTTAAGAATGTCATTTTCTTCCATGTGAAATTAGAAAAATGTTCCTGTGCCTGACATTTGTTAACTTCTGCTTTAAATCTGATTATTTCATGCAACTTTTTAATTTTTTCATATGCTTATTTAAAGGTCACTTTGCTGCTGGTAAGATATAAAAAAATAGTTTTCCATTCATTAGTGGCCCTAAATGGCACAATAGTATGTGTCGTTGGCTGGTCAAAGGTAGTATGATTGCCCTTTATTTTCTGAAGTCGAGGTTTACTTATTTCTTCTTTTGTTTAAATATCCCCAGACTGTATTCGTTTGAATTGGATTATGAATACCGTGCTCTGGTTGTTGGTGATTGGTCATTAGGGGAGGTGACCAACAGCCTAGGTTACTTGCTCCATTAAGGATAGGTGGGTAGGTTGGTAAGGGAAGGATACTTTGGGGGGTGGAGGATGGGTGGAAAGAAACCCAGCATGAGCATTAGCCTACTCTTAACAAAAGGTGCCAAGGAGACCATTGTTTAATATCCCATTTGATGGATGGAGTACTGTACTTCAAGTGCCTTCCTATACTGTGCTGTACCTCAAGACAGCCAAGAAAAATAATAAAATAGCCTCTGCTGGTATTCAAACTGGGCAGGTTATTTCTGGGCGACAGTTTAACTAGAAAATAGTTTAGACATGCCAACAACAGACCCCACTATTCACTATAACCTCCATGAAAAAAGTGAATTTCTTCCTGAAATACTCATCGAGTTTGAAAATAGAACCCCAATGGCCACACTGTTAACCTCTGTGGCATAATGTGTTACCATAATTTCCCCCTAAATATTTATCATTTGAACCCAGAGCAGAATAGATGGGGAATCAGGATCTTGGCTCTTTCATTTAAAATGAAGCCCACATGCTAGCTACCCTGTACATCATTAGCCCTAAAACTTATTGCTAAACCACTACCACCAGCTGCATTAACATCCCAGTTTTAAGATCCAAAAAATATCCATGCTTCTCATTTTCATTATGTACACTCACAGTCTCTTCCATGCAATTTTTCCTCTGTCCCAATGATGAATGTCCAGCTTGTGATACTTGGTCAGTGTTTTTATGGGGCAATCATTTTATTTTGGCTGTCATTTGACTTTGTTTTGACTTTTCATGGTACTAAAAGAAAGATTTAAAGCAAGGTTAAGTTTTGTACCTCCTGCCAGATGTAATATTTTTTGTTGATGATTACTTCTGTTTTCCTGTCAGTTATGATGCATTTTTGCTTGTACATATTTCGTCAGCAAAATCAAATTTTAGTAATATATATGCCCTATTTCATATTATTACAAAAATGGCAGAAAATATGTATGTATATTTATATATATGGAAGCACCATTGATTAAATTCCCAAGGTATTAAGTAGGTACTATTATCGAAAATAATATGATAAATGGGATTTCTAATTGGTTTATTGATTTGATTAAAGTATATTTTTGTATGAATTGTTTTTTCTTTTTCTGTGCAAATAAATAATTTGTACATTATAAAACATAATTGCTCTAGTCATGAGGAGTGGTTATAACCTTGTGAGGGAAGCTATTTTGTTCCTGGGAAAACCCATTCTCAGTTGGTGAATGAGAATATTTCAAATACTTTCATGGTGTAGAGAAAGTAAAATAATTGTTCTGCAAACTCCTCCACTGTAATTCTTTGATGCTGTCTGATCAGCTCTTAGTGAAAGATTATGTTGTTCATTTTTTTAAACTCATGCCCCATAGCATATTCATTAGAGTAACAATCTGCTTTTTATCTCGATCTCTTGTATGTAAAATATGCTGTTCCAAACATTAAAAATGTATATGAAGTTGCGATAAAAATATCAACATAGTCCCTGATCAATGTGCCTTAATGCCATCAGTTTAGGAATATAATCAATGAAGTGCCAAGTACATTTACTTAGTAGAACCTTATGTGTGAAATACAAAGAGCTGTGATGCCTGAAAGAATTGTAGGTCCTGAGTTAGTTGTATGATCGGCCTTTTTGATTTTACTTTAGCGGTCATTTTTATTTGCCACGCACAAATCCTTGTTAGTTTTACTATATTTTCCAAATCCAGTGTAAATGTCAAGTAATATTTCTTTTTCCTTCTGTAGGCAGAAGTAACTTCACCTGTTAAGGATAAAATATCAGTTCACATGTCAAGTGAGGACTGTGGATTTGGAAGGCGCAGGGTCAGAAGAGTGGTAAAACCATCTCTGTCCCCAGCCACAGCAGTGAATACCACATCTGCAGATAGAGGTGTTAAAAGGCCTCACGAGGAAACTACGGAAGCATCCCCGAAAATCTTGAAGCAGCCACAGTTGCTGGCAGTTGAAGTCAAACAAGCTGACCCTCGTGTTCAGAAGCGCAGGTGTGTGGATGGTGCACTAATGACAGGAAATCAGCAAAATCAACTCGAAAATAGCGAGGATGATGGTGGGGCAGAATCCGAAAAGTGCAGAATGGGAAACCAAACTGGTTCATCCTGTAAGACTAATTCAGATGATCTTTTAGTGCTCAGGTATGATGATCCTGAGGAAAAAGAGAAAAACAGGGTTGATGCAGTTGGTGAACCTAAGAGTTGTGACAATATGGTACAGGATGTGAAAAGAACTGACAGATACAAATGCAGTAGTATAAATGAAAAAGGAAGCCATGGTGATGAGAGGATGATGAGGAATGTTTCGAAGAATTATGGTTCTTCATATGGTGTGTGTGCTTTTGAAGGCAAAACTAATCACCCAATGCAAGGTTCTGAACTCAAGTCTCCAGGTGAACCAGATAATGAAGGTACAGTGAGAAAAGCAAAAGCGATTGGTGCAAGGGGTATTAGTTCTAAAGAGAGGGACTCTAATGAAAAGGGAGAAAATGGTCACATAATTGCTTCACCTCAGTTATCACCCAATCTCTCATATGCTAGTGACAATAGAAGTCCACTGAGACTTTCACCCTCTAGTAGGATTACAGATGATGAGCCAAGTAGCCGACGTTCCTGGGATCGGGAGCGTGTCAGTGGACCAGGATCTAGGGATAGTAGATCAAGACCTCATGGAGAAGGTGCTAGATGTGGATACGATAGGTCTGGAACTCAGGTGGGGAAGGGTGACCGTGAAGGCCAGAGAGGGAGAGACCATAGGGAACCCTCTGACAGAGGAAGAGAGACTTTCAGGCAGGGCCTGGGGAGGGAGGATTTGCCCTTTGAGAAGAATGGTGATCACGAAAGAGGTCCTCACAGGGGTAGAGATGGTTCAAGGGATAGGAGCAGGGATTATGGATGGGACAGGAGTAGGGAAAAGAGTGAAGATCGTGACTGTGATAGGAGCAGGGATTACAATCTAGACAGAAGCAGGGATCGCTCAAGGGAAAGGAGTCAGGATCGATATAGGGGAAGGAGTGGTGATCGTGGCAGAGATCGGAGTAGAGATAGGAGCTGGGATCGTGGCCGGAGGAGCAGAGATGGGAGCTGGGATCAAAGAAGAGGAAAGAGTGGGGATCGTAACAGGGGAAGAAGCAGAGAAAGGAGCCACGAACGTGACAGGTGGAACAGAGATCATGATGGTGAAAGGATCAGGGATGAAAGAGACAGAGGTTATGATAGATTCAGAGACAAAGAGAGAAGTAAATATGATAGAAGAAGGGGCTTTGAAAGAGGAAGACGCTTAAACAGAGGGAGAGGTTCCTGCAGAGGAAGGAATCCTAATAGATCAGTAATTCTTGACAGAAGTGGAGATTTTGATCGAAGGAGAGAAACAAGTCGAGGAAGCAAAGATTCTGACAGGAGCAGAGATGGTGGAAGGGGCAGGGACTGCAGAAACGTCAACAGCTGCCACAGTCGGAGTTCAGAAGATAGCCCTGGAAGGACTGAAGGGAGAGGTTCATGCCTAAGCAAGCCAAACGAGGAACCTAATGATGGCCAATATGATCTGAGGAAGAAGTTGAATGAGAGTAATGTACACCCTGATACTTTCAAAGGTTCTGAGAGGAGTAGAGATGGTGGAAGGGGAAGGGACAACAGGAATAGCAGCGGCTGCCATAGTCAGAATGTAGAAGATAGCCCTGGGGAGGGTAGAGAGAAAGTTGCATGTCAAAGCAAGCCTTATGAGAAACCTACTGATGGCAGGTATGATCTGAGGAAGAAGTTAAGTGAGACTGATTTAACCCCTGATACTAGCAAAGGTGTTGGAAAGAGATGGAATGGTGGGTACAAAGACTTGGACAATCCTTCAAATGATGGTGGTAAAGAAAACGTGAGTGGTGGCTCAAAAAGGGTAAAACATCAGGAATCAAACACAATTAGGTCTCCAGATAACCAGGGAAACAGTGATCCTAGAGAAATAATTCCATATATTTCAGAATGGGATTGAAATATAACTCCATAATTTATCCTAAACCTTTCTTATGCTTAGAGAGCAGAATGTCTCATTTAATTCGCACAGCATTATTTAAAATTCCTTTCTTTGTGATTCCTGTAAATATGTGTAAATATATCTTGCACCCTGCAGTTTTTATTGCAGGTATAATATTACACTTAGGCCTGTTCTGCCAGCATTTTTATTATTATGTGGATGTATGCTTTTTGTATTTGTGCATACCCTGAGTGTACATCCTTTGTTTATAGAAAATATATTTTTCTGGATGACTTATGCATTTTATTACATATTTTGTAATAATCTATTTAAGCAGAACCTGTTCACCATAATTCATTTAGTATTCACCGTAGTGTTCCACCCAAGCTTCTAAATATTGGCTGCTGCATCCGATATACCAGTCAGTATACTGGTACCGCTTGATAACTTCAACTGACTAATAATTGTATCACTTAGGAACGTGTTGCCCAGTATATCAGGCTGTCACTTATTGGTTGGATGAGCCCAGGTTACTATATGTGGGAATTTTTTTCTTTATTTCTGATTGGGCCCTAGAGTAACTTGCCTTGGTGGTGGCGGGATAATGTCCTCGCCTGCCTACCCGAAGTTCGTGGGTTTGAGTCCCGTTTGGGTGGGTTTTCTCCACTTGGCATGGGTAGCATATCAGATAAATGTAAGAATTGACTGCCCAGTCCTAATTTTGCTTGAAAATAAAGTCGTCATTGTTATTATTGAGCTCAATAGCAAGAGTGTCCTGGACTGAAACAATAAGAAAGGATTTCTTGCCAGTAGCCATCATGCCACCAATGCCCAATCTCTGCTACCAGATATGCCAGAGCCAGACAGGTACAAGATCAATATCCTCTATGTAGAACCTAGTTTCCATGTATCAATCAATATTGGTATGATTATACCTTGTATATTGCATGGGACAGTTCCTACTTAACTCCCTTCAGATTCATTTTAATAAAATCATTTCACAAGTTATTAATAATGAATTAAAAATTGCCAAGGATTAAAGGGGTGGACATTTGGCTTTCCTGGTCCAGAAGACCATTATTCCTCTGGCAATTTTCAGCACGTTTTTAGTCATTCATGACTGCAGTAGAAAAAACCTTACATGCCTAACTTGTCTTAAAATGTCCCGACGGTAAACTCTTCATACCTCCATCACGACATCCCTTCCCTCTTGTCTTAGATCTCTTACCTAACATTTACCTCTCCATCACATTTTCAACATCCCATTAACCTACTAATTTACCCCCTTCAACAATTTCTTCTGCCTCCATAATTCCCCAGCCAACCTCTTTTGCTCCATCATCCAAACCATCTTGAAAGATGCCACTTGGCTGTAAAACCAGCTCCATATTATAATACGTGATATGGAACCAGGTTTTGCTGTGTGTTTATATTGTGAGCAAGCTTAGATTAATAAAATAAGCTAATTTACAACAAAATTTTGTATGAAATATCATGGGAAATTTGGCTATGAATAACAGAAGTAAATTTTCAAAAACAAGTTCATTTCAAGTACTTAATGGAGTAATAAGAAGAATAAATTATTATAATGGAAAAATTACCCTAGACTTTGGAAGATGTTAGAAAAATAAAAGGATCATTAAAATTGATGAGGTAGTCTGTGATAATTTCACTCCAAGGTTCAATTAACCTTAAAAATTCTTAATCCTGTGATTACTGTGGGCAAGCTTACTGCCACTTCAAATATTCAGTTAGATTTATCAGCACCAGAGAGAGCAAAACCCCCTTGGCTATCATCATAAAATCTTTGTCTGCCTTCAGACAGAAGCAGCTGGAAATTCGAGGCAGAATAGGACTGCAACACTTTAAGTAGGAACCATTTTAGGATGCTGATGGCAGGAAAGTTAAAAAACATTAAATGAAATGGAGAGAGGGAATACATGTGTTCTATTGGAGCAAATAGCTTCAGGCTAACTTCTAGCAGAGGAGATGAAAGCCAAGTTGGTCTGGGGAAAATGAGGAGCACTAAATAATAATATTATTATTATTCACAGACGACCATAAGGAATACAAGATTTTCCTTTTGCCCAAATTTCAAGAGAAGGGATGAGTTAAAGGGTACCTAGATACCATAGAATATATATAGGGGGGACGCTTAATAAATGTCATATACAGGTTGTGTATCTGTATTTTTAGAGGTAAAGATAATGACAGAGGAGGCCGAACATGGTTGTTTGAAAGAGTAATTATGTACAATAGTCTCAAATTATCTGCGTTAATGTGGACTGATGCCACCTCCTCAAATACTAGGATAATATGGGTCATGTAAATCATGAAATAAATATGCTATTTCCATTCATCACCATTATGAGACATATATTTACTTATTAAAAAATCACTTTGAAGAAATAACTTCCTTAAGCAAAATGGGTTGATATCACAAAGCCGTAGTACGTACCTAGTGTATTTGGCAGTGAGCAGTCCTAATATGAAACTTAGAACATAAAGATAATACACTTCTTGGTGAATAGTCTCTGTGGCTTAAGCAAAATAGATACAAATGCATTTCTGCAGCCGATATATAGAAATATTGACCCCAAAAAAGTCACCTTTTAATTTAGTAACTAAAGGAATATAGGTGTTTGTCTATCAAAAAAATAGGTAGAAATTTCTGAATTTATACTCAAATTCGAGTATATAACATATATGGTGAACATATGTAGTTTTGTCATCTAAAAACAAAATTGTACTTTTGTTGAATGAATGTGTTCCCATCCAACTCTCCTGACCTTATCATTCCTTCCTCCTCCTTCCTGATTCAGTATATTTTCTTTCATACCCACATGATTTATCCCCCGTTCTTTCTCTCTCCTCGAGACCATGCCTTGGAATCTGATTTCCTTTCCTACACTTCTTCTCCATATCACTTCCAAACAAATTAATGCACATTTGGGACTATCAGTGACCCTCCAGTCACCTTATGATTGAGTTAGTGGAAACCTAGGTTGGTGTATTAATTATAGTTTTGTGGAATCTTACGAAGTTATCCCATTTCCCTTCATAATGAGGACTCCCTGAAGTCAAAACCTGAGTCTGAATAAATAAAAGGTTTTGTGGAATGTTACGAAGTAAAATTATTTGCAAATCACGATGTATTTCCACTAAGTCAAGCTTGATAATTTGACAAATATTTTACAATAACTGAGAGCCTCGTATTTTCCTTTCAGACAATGAATTGAGGCATTCCTATAAGAGGAGAGAAGAAGAATCAGTAGCATCATTAATCTTTTTCTCCTACCGTATTCCTTCAGTAAATTGGCAATGCTTCAGATTAATTATGTACTGTTAAGAATCTATTCACTACCTTTGGTGATAGGCTAAATTATCAGACTAATTAACTCCCTACTGACCAATGGTTTTAGCATCATAATCATCAGTGATCTACATACATTGTTGTAAATAAATAATACATTGTCAAGCTTGACTTAGTGTATCGATAACTCTTGTGGGTACTTGGATATGGAGATATTACTGGAAATGAAATGGCAGATGAGCTATCAAAATGGGACCTCACTGCAATACCTTTGGCCCAGAGCAAATGATACATGAGAATAAAGGGTGGGCTACTGCCCAACACCCTAGTGAGATCTGACACTCGGTTCAAGGGCTGAGGCAAGAAAGGAGGGTCACTAATGGAATAAAATATCATTAAATAGAAGCCAACTGAAAACACTCAGAGCTGTTAAGTGGCCACAACAGATGAAGAAGCACCTTCACACCGTGAGAATTGCAGGTACACCAACATGCAATGGTAAAAAGTGGATGAGGAAACCAAATCCTATATTCAGCACAAAATCCCAAGCAACTGTCAAGATTTCAAAATGCTGACTACATAACTTTTTCCAGAGCCTGAGGATATCAGGGATTTACCCCTTGGAGACATTCTCGCCTATGGTAAAATAATAGGTTGTAACCCTCACCTTCTTCCGGTTTTTGTTGCCTTACAAATTATTTTAATTATCATATGATAATGTAAATACCTACATACAAAATTTATGCTTTAGAAATTATCTTTTAATTTTTAAATAGGTGGATTGGGCCCAATTTACATTATGTTCAACTTTTTTTCTATTTACTAATGGTTACAATTTATTATAAGTGGCACTTATCGTTCTTGGTCTCCCTTTATTTCCCCACTCTCGTGGTCCTCTCGGAAAAATTCTTTCTCCGGCTGCCGTGCCTTCTTTCTCCGTCTCACGCTGCCGCCGCAATTTCCCCCGTTTCGGCTTACTCTCGGCTTTCCTGTCTTTCAGCTTTCCTTCCCTATACCTGCTCCTTTAACACTTCCCGTCACTTTTTGACAAACCGGCTGCTATTTCCACACTTTTATACTATGTATTTCTTCTTCTTTCGCCTTTTACCAACCGAACTCTTATTCTGCTTCTCACCTCTAACTCTCACACCTCGCGTCTCTCTTATTCTCCACGCGTCCCTCGTTACGATTCCTTTTGTTGCCTTGTTTTGTTTATTTGTCCCTACCTACCTATTGTTACGTTATTTATGTTATAAGGTGTACGTGAGTAAACACTTGAAAAGGTGGGTGGCTCAATAGTCCAACAGGAGCCCTAGGGACCAGACAAAAGAACTCCAGCTGATCAAATGAACAAGACCTTAGCTGAAGGAGCTTTCCTAACTTGCATTAAAATCGCAGTTTTACACCCAGTTCATTTGAAAAGCTCCCTATCAGATTCCAGTTATTATCAACCATCCCTATCCTCCCCATTTTTTCGTATGTTCTTTCAAAAACTACTGTACAATCATTTATCTGTTTCTGGAGTCAACACAATCTAATCCATGAATCACATGACTTCTGTAATCATAAATTCACAACTGCCTCTTCCCAATAACTGCATTTATAATACACAATAAAAAAACTAACCTTGGGTATATTTTATGACTTCAGTAGAGCCTTAATTATGTAGGTAACATAATTGTAATCAAAGATGCCAAAAATAATACCCAACTACTCTCCAAACTACAAAAGCTTATGATACATGGTAGTATACTTAATAGGATAAAATCTCTTTCCACTGATAAACAACAATTACTCAAATCCTCAAACAGTTCTCTAAGTGGACATCCTTTGTCCACTCCTATATGTAATTTTCATAAACGACCATTTAACCTCCATCCAAAACAGTTAGGCCTTTAAATGCTTTTCAGGAGGAAAATGGATTTCCTCAAGGAAATTTCAGAAGAGGCTAATTTCTGGACTAAAGGTCAATCATGGAGAAGCAATTTAATACATGAAAAAACACATCATCTACAAAATATCCCGCAAGCTGCTGCAGGGCATGCAACAGGAGGTTTTAGGACACCATTCATGAAGAAGGGACTTTAAATACAGACGGTAGATCCAGATTATGAACTTAGGGCAATATATGGAGGGCTCCAGGTCAATGTGAGTGAAGTCCATTTTTTTCCTTTTCTTAACTAATAATTCTATAAGATGGCTAAGAGTAGTATGTATACTCTCTATTTGCCTTTACATGGCAGCAGATGTTGAGAGCACTGAGTACAGCTACCAGAGGAATACGTTTTCCTCAAAATTCACTTCCATGGACTTGGCTCACTTCAACACCGCGCCCTCCAAATTTCATCAATATACATGTATCAACTGGGAAAAGAACCTCATTCAAGCTCTGACAGTAAGCTAGGAACTATTTCCACTTTTTAAGAAAAGATAGTTCCAAATATTTATTAGAAATGTAACATTTACATTGCATATATAATTTTAATTGCATTTAACAAATAAATGAGTAAAACAACTC
This sequence comes from Pyrrhosoma nymphula, assembly GCA_963573305.1. Taxonomy (NCBI): domain Eukaryota; kingdom Metazoa; phylum Arthropoda; class Insecta; order Odonata; family Coenagrionidae; genus Pyrrhosoma; species Pyrrhosoma nymphula. The sequence continues at coordinate 121,699,484 of OY754333.1, forward strand.
TGTATATTCAATAAAACTAGACATATACACGCTGTATAAAATAGAGGCACACATGAGAATACAAATGTCTAATTATCAGGTACTACAGTAAAGGAGATTAATTCTCATAGTGGCGAGTGCTTTAGGAAACTGTTTACAAGTCATAGTGGTATTTTCTTATCTACCGAAGTTTAATTACATATTGGAAGACAACGGTATACAACATAAAACATAACATGTCCTATACAGCTGTATAGAACAATAGCACCTCAAGATCAGTATTTACAACACAATATTACTGGATAATTTCATTCTTCAGCTTGTTAACAAGCCATTTAACAAAGACTTATCAGTCAGAAAATCACATAATTAGATATTTTTTAAGGAAAAAATGTATATACAAGTCACCAAGCTTAAACTTTGAGAATATATGATTTCCCTGAGGTGAAACCAGTTACTGACTCATGTTTTACTCCAATACCCATTATTCCAAGGTAGGCAATTTAACAATCTTGGTGGTTTCATTCAGCGTTTTTTTCCACCAAAATAATTATATCCACACAATACGTTAACAAACAAAGCTTTAAAAAATAGGTGGATATATTGAGAGAGAATGACATATCAACATACCCATGAAATATAAATTTATAACTGAGCAAAAATAATACAGTACCCACTGTCTAGCAAAAATACTTTGCAAGTAAGAAAACTAATCCGTCAATAAATGCCAACAAGGACCTATCAAAAAGCTTCTTGAGTAAGTTACTACACATGAAAATGTAGAAATATAAATGATAAAATACTGAAAGTACAGAAAGTGGAGCAAAAAGGTGAATACATATTCATGTGTATAAATATTTATACATAAACAACATTTTTAAAATTAAACTCAATGTGAAGCTTCTCCGATAAGTATAACAATAAACAAAGGAAATCATACGAGTGACCAAAAATTGACTATGGGGAGTAAAAGCCCAATATCTCCATTCAAAAAGATGTAATTCAATCTGAGCAATCCTTAGGTTATAAGATAAAATTTTGGCATTTACAATATTTTAGAAAAGTTAGCTGGAGCCATCATGTTATATCAAAGACTATGTTGGTATTTAAGGAGAAAATGTACAATTTAAAGAGCATTTAAAGTAAAATATGCATTTCAATTGTAATATCCAACTACAAATTCTCACTATACACAGATAATATATCCATTCCAACTGGCAAAATAGAAACCTGAGTCAAACTAATAATATTTCCAATATCATGTGGAACAACATGATACAATCACAAAGACCATTTTTGGTAAAATACATACAATGGACTCAAACCATATATGTATTGCTAAAAAAGAATCATTGAGCAATGACTTTTTTATTATTGTGGGAATTTATAATTTTACCAAGTATGCACTACTTTAGACCATTTTGAAAAAGAATACAGTAACAGCATTTGGAGATCTCCCACACTCAAAATTATTCATCCTAGGATGAGTGAGAGGTGGAAACCAAGGCTGTGAATAAATATCTTCAAATATCACTTAGAAACAACACCACTTACTTAGCATGAAAGACAAAAATATTACATGGCCATTATTAATTCCAGCCCAAATTACCAAGTCAGATCCAGAATATAAAAATAATGTTTGTCTTGATTGTAGATCATAGACTTCTTTCATGGTTCATTGACACTGAGGAGGCTAATGAGTACAGCTTTGTGAGAAGTGCTTTATAGCTCAATATACCTCTCATATTACTGCCAGCATCTTCAACAGTGAAGAGAAAGTGAGCACATTTGCCGAGAGAGAAACATTGAGTCACTAAGTACACCACACAGAGCAAACCTTGAAAGCCATCCAATTGTCTTAATAGTCATAACTAATATACATACAAATAATACTCTTCATCTTGACTGAAGCATTTTGAGGATGATGAGATAGGATGAATGGGAAAACAGCAGTGCTAACCCAACTACTGATAAGTGTTCCTTGTTCTTGGCATGGGGAGAGAGGAGCTGTATGTGGTATCATCCACTCCATCACCCACCACTGGACTTTGAGCATTTGGTGGTGCACTGGAGACATTTGGAGAGGCCCTGTTGCTAGCACCATTTAGCCTGCGGTTTGCCCTCAGGAAGCTCGCCTCTGAGAGTGAGTAAGTGCCAGGTTCAAACACAGGTGGGTATTCGAGGCCCGGGTAATCTGGGATAGGATCCACTGGTGTGACCATGACTGGGGATGGTGGGGAGTTCACAGCAGAAGACTGCTGCACTGTAGGGGAGTTCAAACTGCCAGATGGTGAAGGGGGAGGGAGCAGACAAGATAAGGTGGGGGGTGGAGGAGGGGGGAGTCGCCTCTGCTTCCCAATCATCGAGATCCCCATCGTTGGCTGCAATGAAGTTTAGTGGGTTAGAATATGAGCTGACACACTGCTTAACAAACAAAGAAAATATAATATGGAGCTGAGAGTGTGTGCTAAAAAGGCTTGATAGAACTAAGCACTTTTTCAACCTTGGTTCAAAAAGATTGAGTCTCCTGAGGGAGTCCCTAAAATGCTTCGTCGTAGGCTGTAATGCATTGCAGGGTCAATTGTTGGCATGAAGAAATTACATATTTTCCTATTTATTTAACCCTTTATATAAGTTATAATATTGAAGAAATATATGCAATAATAATATGTGAGTTATGGAGGCAAGATAGATCGTAATTATTTCGTGAAGGTAATTCTGGATGTACAAGTAGCACATATGATCAGATCAGTTTTGTGTCTATGTACCTAGGTATACAGCGATTCATAAACCTTGTCGTGATATCGTAGAGAATCATTACTTTAAAGTTGAAGTTATAATAGAAATCATTCTGGATTTACACATTGGAGTTTCTTAATGTTTAATCATATTATAATTTAAGCTTAACACAGAATTTCATTGAATATCAAGATATCAAATGATATTCATTGAAAATTGTGTCAGCTGCTACTCGTCCATGTAGGCATTGTCATCATGTCTGCCTCACTGGCCTTGCAAGCTGGTACCCAATTGGTCATAGGTTTGCATACTCAACTGCGCCATTATAATGGACAGACTATAAGTGCATCAGACTCACACATGAGTCATGGACATATGCTTTCCAAATACAGTTAACTCTCAGCATGCATATTCATCCCTTGGGAAACAATTCCCTTTCGTGGGTTTCCACCCACAGAAATACCCTTGAGAAAATAACTCCACGCTGAAAGGGTTAACTGCATCTATGATAGGGATGATGGGGATTGTATTCTAATCCAATTCAGCTGAATATGGATTGGAGATATTTAAACAAGGAAAAGAAATATGTGAATTTCAACTAAATAAAATTAAAAGCTGTTCTAAAAGTCATTGACTTTGAAGCTATGAATGTGGTTGTGATATGAAGACCTGCCTCTTTATGGAAAAGTATGAGACTAAATTATATCAACACAGTAGATGAGATTCTTGGGTGCAAGCATTAACAAAAATATATGAAATCAGGATGTAATGCAACATGCAGAGGTTTCAAAAACAAGTGATAAAATATATACATAAATGATGGTAGTACACAATTATTAAAATATGTACATATTCTGATGCTCTCAAACACCTTGATGCACCGTTTACACTACTAGCTTTCTATGCTGGTTAGGCACACCAAAGTTGGAAGTTGGCCGTGAGAATGCAAGTTGGCGCTAACCCTGGTAAACTTTTTAACCTCAGTCGAGAAACCACGGTTGGCGCTGGTTACCTGCTTCCGAAATGCGTGTAAACGTAAGTTAGTGGAAAAAAGGTTATCTTGGAAAATGGAAGTCGTACGGGAAGGACAAAGAGAATACACCGATGATTTATACTAAAGATTACACCTTTCATGTATCTATGGTGCGTAATAGATAAGCAGCAAAACTATCAGGAATTACTTGCAGTGAACAAACTTAAAAAAAAGGACTTGAAAACTTGCAGTATGTATCAATTCAGAAGTTAGATTTAAGCATTTCTCTACTTAGAAAAAATGCCTATTTTTTGCATCACAGAACATGGCTTGAATGAAATCCACCAGTCACATTTTCGTAATTAAATGGTAATAACCCATAGTAAAAGGTTGAAAGACTTTTGACCAACTAAAAAAATTCATAAACTAGGCCAATAGAAATGTTAGAAAATTGATAACTAAGATTTATATAACATAACTGAGAAAAGAAACTACATAAAAGAGCAAAAGAAAATAAATATGTTGCATGTATAGCATTTGATTTGTATGGCAAAATCTGCCACTTCATATGCTTCCTTCAACGGATATGTTCTGTTGTGGGAAACTATGTATATATATTCCTTTAATTTAGCTACCCTCTTCCATAGATGGTAAGGTACACATGTTAACGTATACAGACAGCGATGGCAAAAAGAGTTCAGATGACATTATTTCCTACATGGCTGGTATCTAAACAATGCACTCTCCTCTGTGATACCACTGAACTTGCACTTAATTCAGAAAACTGTGTGTCACAAAACAAAAATAAGATACTAGTACGATAAATACAGTCCAAAAGTAATATACTGGTACAATAAATACAGTCCAACACATTCAAAGCGATTTCAGAAAGTTACACACTAGTTTCCTGAACGAGGGAACTCATTTCTCCCCAATGACAGGGTTACTTTAACTCGCCAACAGTTGTCACAACTGTCTCTACGATGGTTCTGGGAAGGTGGTGTAAACGCAGGTTAGTTTTAGCCGCCATATTAACCATCATTCAACCCTAGTAATGTAAATGGGGCATAACAGGACCAAGTTTGCGATTTTCAAAAATTATACCAGTAATATTTAGTGTAACTTTATAATAACAGAAAATCAAGAAGAATAAATTAAATAAAGCAGTATTCCCAAAAATGGGAAGCCACCCTGAAATATCTTCTATGGATGAAACTTTTCTTTTGAGATGAAATGACACTCACCTTTGACTGAGATCTAGAAGAAGGATCCTCAAATGCAGCAACGGATGTAGGAACAGGAGGAGCTGGAGATGGGGGCCACATGAGAGGAGTAGGGGGTGGAGTTGCCGCTTCCCTGGGAAAGCCCAGGCCAAGAACACCCCCACCGTCAGCAGGGACAGGTGACTTGGGCGAGCCAAATATTGCCCGGTGCAGCCTAGGGGACCCTAAGAGTGTTTTCTGTGGTGTGGACGGGGGTGTGAGGGGAGAGGTGGGTGGAGACACTGCACCCAGAGACCCCTCCCCTCCACCCCTTCTCGACAGCTTGGGCGAGAAGAGGCGGAAGCGTGAACGAGAGGTCGGTGTCAACGGCTCGCTCGAATGGTCCAGACTCATCTCAAATGCCAGCTTCATGCGGTGAACATTCACTTCCTCCTCCCTCTTGTTTGGCTTCGGCTGAAGTGGCGGTGGGCGGTACAGAGCTGCATTCTTCAGCTTCAGGGACGAGGAGGAGGACGAGGAAGAAGTTGGTGAGGTGGGAGATGGGCGATCCTTCCTTGCAACACCCCTCTCATCCCTGCCACGCAACGAGTCAATCCAGAACTTCTCAGGTGAGCCACCCCTGAATTCTCTTCTTGGGGGGCCCGCTGTAGACTGTTGCATGTGAGGTGAGGGAGCATAGGTGGGAACCAGGGGCTGTGGGAACGTACCAGGGCGAGAAAGAGGGGATGAGGGGCCTCTTGACCGACCCATGCCCCCGTCCGAGACGAGAGGTGGGCTGCCTGCACTAACCCTACGCTGGCTGGCCAAGCGTGCTCCCACCAGGCAACGAACCCTCTCCTCTGGGTCCTCGGTGGACCCGTGACGGCAGGGTCTCTTGACAACATCCGGTGGTGTTCCTGCTGTATTACCCTTGCGTGCCGCAGCCAATGCTGGTTTGGCTAATGCCTGGGCATGTGCTGCCACCTGGGGCGATGGGACATATCTGCAGAGGTATTGACCACAGTGAATGAACAATGAACACTTGGACAGTTGATTTTTTTAATAATAAAAAAATCCCATTTCCCAAAGTTTTTATTCAACTGCCTATCAGAAATAAGGAGAACAACCCAGTACCACCCCAGGGAACAGATCAATAGAATCATAACAATAACAGATTTTTTTTAAAAGTAACTGAAAACAATTACCAGTTTTATCTATTTTACAAATATCATTTATGAATCAGTTTTAGAGTGGCTAAGTTCTTTGTGTTTGCTTTCAGCAGCAATATTTTATGGTCTCATCTGCAATGACTACATTAAACCAAAAATAAGGTAAAGAACCAAATAAAAGACTTGCCTTCTCCTTCGACGCAAATCAGCCATGTCCTCCACATCCCCCCTGGATGCAGGCCCAAGCGAGGACTCAGACCGAGTGTGCCTGTGGGATGGTGCGGCATCAGGTGTCCAAACCATTCCAAACACAGAGGGTGGGGGTGATGACTCTCTCTCCCCTTCATCTCTTGTCGGCAGGGTCATACCAGTTGAACCACGACCTGCTCTCCTATAGCTTCGAAACTTTGCTGTTGGGACTGGAACGTTTCTGCTAGCACTGCTCTTCAGGAAACGAAGATACTTCCGGTCAAGACTTGAGCCTACAGGCTCCTGGCTTACTGGGTCTGGTGTAGGTCCCTTCTTGTTACCAAGTTTCTTCAAGGAACTGAACTTCTTCTGCACTTCTTGGCTGTAAGATGCAGAGGTATGCCATTAGTTTATGAGCACTAGTAAAAAGTTAGAGAGCAAAGAGTGCAATTTGGCACAGAATGACCCACTTAATGGACATTATATGAGCATATGAGAACTACTCTACCCAGTTCTTATACAATACATACTTAATGGCACAAAAATACTGTCCATCAACTAAAAGCTTTAATTTCCAAATATATGTACAACTGGCACCCCTATTCAATAGACAGTAGATGTAGCAAAAATATGGGTTTTGAACCAAAACAGCAACATGTTAGTTTTATTGGCACCGCACAAAATTACAGAGGAGATCAAATGGATATAGAGTAATTCAAGTGATTAACCTTGGTGATTATGGTAATTTACAAAAGGGTGGTAGAATGGTACAATAAAACTATTTAGAATTGACAAAGCCTAAATGGGGGAGAATACAAAAAAATATCAATTTTCCCTGGCAAGTACATATCATGTAAGAAATTTAGACTATTGTGAATTTATTGCTTAGTATTCATACAAAAAATGCATGTATCCCTTAACATTTTTAGTTGGATAATGGCTTGAATGAATGATCAGTTTCCACCTTGCAATATATTTCCAAATTTTACAGCATAGATGAAGATGTAAAAGCTCTAATGAATATATTTTCCCATAGAAAGATATTAGGATACTTAGATAATTACTATATTTGGAAAAAATACTGAGTGGAGTGATAAAGAGACAGACAATAAAGGCCTGAAAGACAAGAATAAAGCTTGGATATCAATCACAATCTAGAGTTCCATAACCAGGATAACTTGTGGTGACCAAGTTCCAGTTTTGCAGCAAGGGCAAGTTGTATCATCTTACCTTTTGGATTCCAAAACTCCAGAGGTGCTTAGGTTTGGATTTGAGCTTCCTGAGGAAATATTTTTACGATTGGACCGTGGGGTTAAACAGCTAGGACCATTGGATTCGTCATCTGTTTCACTGAAGTACACAGCTGCAAAAAATGTGAATAAGGCTAAGAACTCACAAAATATCACGAGGAAACATGTTACATAAAAATGAAGGGTGGGTTGATGGGAAAGGTTCAGAATGACCAGTTATTGGGCCTTAGTACCGGTATCGAGATTGGGTCGTATGAAGTTAGTGCCCACTTCAGAACCAGCATGGTGGGGAGAATTTGAATTTTGCAGCTTTATCCATATTGCAATGAGGCAAGCAAATGGTAGGTTATTTTATTTTCTTAAGTATTTTCTTTTAATGATTTCTTACTGAAACTACTGTAATTTAGTTCTTGAAGTATCATTGAATTTTTACATTCTTTATTCAAGATAGTAAACCATTTTTATTCTAATTTTCTCCTTGAATTTACCTTCAATGAACTTGAAAGACTAGCAAGCATGCTTGGATTTTCAAAATATAAACAAACTTTAAAGCACAAATTACAATTTTAAAGCTGGAATAATTTATTTTTTCCCACAATATGGGGGCTCTTGTAGCTAGGTGGTTGTGTGATTCAATCCAATCAGTAAGTTTAAAATGATTGAAAGAAATACATAGACAATGTATTGTTAGTACTGAGTACATATTGAGAACCGAGAACCAAAAGAGAAGAACCTAACTAGGACTGAGGAAAATGTAGGGACTGGCCCATCCTTAATACAATAATATTTCAAATAGAAGAATATTTAAATTAGCATGAATTTAGGGAGAGCATGATTTCCAGACCTGTTCACACTTACTAAGTTCTTAGATTGTGTGCATTAGACAAGGGATAACCAGGTGAGATACCTGCTTCTTCCAATTCACCTGCTATCCACTATGTCACCAGATGATACACTACTATCTACAACATAAACAAAAAAATAAATAAACATCAAACTGTAAGGCAATGATCATTCGTGCCAAAAAAATTGGAAAAATATATAGACCATGAAAAGCCAGCATTTGAGGCATGGTTCATAAATATTCAGAGTGGAACTTTGTTTTTCTTGTTGGGGGATAATTTGAAAAGGTGCTCCGATAAACTAAGAGAGGTGTATTATTTAATTCTATCCATTCTAATCTATGCCCAGAGAATAACAAAAAAGATTTCCCATAATCTATTTCTCATCATTCCTCCGCATTGCAAAATACATGCCCCTCTTCCGCAGCTGAGCCAAATTTTCTCCCCACCAGGCTGACACATCAAAAACTTTGCTTACAAGTAAAGACATGTAATAAAGCTCATGGACATTGAACATCCATTTGGAGTGATAAATTATTCTTTATTCATATCTATAGGATCAAGCGTGTCATTTGTGCTCATTCATATGCATGAAAAATAGAAATTAAAGGAATTCCTAAATACCTTCACTTCCATCATCACTGGAGCTGTTTCCCTGAGCTGCTTCTGGCTGGATGGTAGCTTCAGATATGCAGGTAATCCATTCATTCAAACTTTCTTCAGTTTCAGCCGCAAAATAAAACACTTTTCCTGAAAAAGAACAGCCACTTTTGCAACTAATCCATGCAAGAATTATTATGCTATGACAATGACCTCACAACAATGAGCTATAAAAATTAATTTATTCCACATAATAAGTAATGTCTCTCTCTCCAAAGAGCAATGATCACATGACTGAGGGAAAACCTGGTCAAACCTATGATAAATTTCTTCTTCATGCAATTAGAGCATGCAACCACTCTTTTGCTAACATCATTCTCTGTCTCTTTCACACCATTTTCAGAAAATATGTTTTATGAAATATAAAAATTTCCCTCAAGTGCATAACTACTTAGCTGGATTCCAAAGATGAAAACATTCTATCAAAATAAAGAGAAAACCTAAAAAATATCACCTCACCTGCATGATACACCTTGAATGCAAACTTTCGAGATTTAACTTCCGGTGCCAATGCCGCAGTGAACCCAGCAAGACCAATTAGTCGATCAGCTTTAGTAGACTGCACAATTGAAGAAATGACATTATGGAGGTTATTGCCAAAACATTCTTCACAAAAAATATAATTTCTTAACACTAAAGTGTGCCTGGTAACATTTGTGAAAGAACTGAGGGGGGCTAATTCTCTTTCTTTCATACTTACTACCATTATGTTTTGATTATGTATTTCTGTTATAAATTGCAACAGATAAATTAAAGTCTGAATTTACCAGTGAATTTTTAAATCCTTAGTAAAGCCACGCTGAGGTAAATGTTGCTGCACAGTCAAAAGTTAAACAATTGCTGGGGTAGGAGAGGGTGCGGTGGGTGGGAAGGCAGTGGAAAGTTTTTACAGGTCTGATTTGCAATTCAAAGAGATTACATACACCAAAGTTGAGCATAACTAGGCAGGACAGCAAAATATTGGGCTTGTGAAGTCCCAAAATATAAAATCACACATATTCTACAAAAAATGATTGTATTATAAGCCCCGAGTAGCATTTATATTAAGACAGATTTTTCCACATGAATGACCAAGCAATGCCTATCCTCTCAAAAGGTCATTTCTGCAGCTTTCCATTAATGAATTTTCACACCTTTAAGTTAATTAGTCATCAATTCAGTAATCTTTCCTGTCTTCAACTTATTCCTGTCTTATTGGTCAAGTCAAATCCCACTACATACGAGAGATTTGATCAACCCCGAAAATTATAAGTATTGGAATCTAAGTGGGGGACATTTAGATATCAATTTAAAAAAAATTGTTTCACCACACACTTCAATCAGTGACACATCTTTTCCAGAACATATTTACAGCTGATCAAAATTACCACCCCAAATCATTAGGCTATGCCATACAATGCTTTATAATGTACTTAACTAAGAAAAATTCTTTTCAAATTAAGAAATAACTGAATAATTCATTCATTTTATTCAATAGCGTTACTTCCCACTTTGCATATTCATTATCCTTTTTATTAACAATGGAATGAGTATTTGATGAGAAATAGTAATTCATTCAATGAAACAAATACTGCACTCACAAAGGATTTGATTAATGGAAACACTCCATAACAAAGGAATAACTAAATATGTACAGTAAAACCTCTACCTCACGAACTCCCGCTAAACGAAGAACTCCGATGAACGAACAAATGCTATTGGTCCCGCCAAATTCATTTAAATGCATTGGTAAATACCTCTAATGAACGAACTCCTGCTTTGTGAAATCTCCCGATAAACGAAATGAATGATTAGTGTCTTGTAATATTTACCTCTTCATAACGTATTTAAAAAAAAAAGGTTAATTTTAAATATATATTTTGCCGGGTTTTTTGCCGTTTTTACGGTTTTTGAAAGTGAAAGGGACCAATCCAAGTTTCCGTAGAAACAAGCCAATCAGAAAGCTCCTTCTTGTTTGTTTATCTAGTTAATTGTATTTCCGGTAAAACGTAAGGGCTTTGAGTGATTTGTTAGCGATTTGATCGGCATTCTCGAGTTTTACTGAGGTTCATCATCGTGAGTCTATAATTTCAATCTTTGCAAGTGAAACCTGGTTGATCTCGAGTGTTACTGCGGTTCATTTTCATGAGATTGGGATGCAGAATTGGAACTGTCCAAGAACCTACCCATCAGCTGGTAGAATACTTGAATGAATAATTTCAATCTTTGCGAGTGAAACCTGGTAAGTGGCAATTATTACGTCTGGCAATTTATCTACTTATTTGCAAGGTAGGTTCATTATTTATTCCCCACGCCTTTACAAAAATTGATATCCATGCTTGATATATAAAATATCAAATGTTGACTTTCGTATCGCAGACGAGAACATTTCTTTAGCATACTTGAAACACGTAATGCAATGGAATTCCGTTCATTAGTCATTTACTTTGTGCGCAATCCTATAACTTATTTATTACTGTAATACCATTATTTTAAAATTAGAACGTCTCAAATCTGAGAATTGGGTATTTTCCACATATTTCAAACCATCGATATTCTGATTCTGTTACTTGAACTTATTGCATTGGTTAAAAGGTTTCTTATCATATTGTACGAATTTCAGTTTTAAAAGCTAAAGAAAGTTGAAGGTTGCAAATGCTCCCAAGCACACTCTGAAAACAACCGAATCACCTGTGACATCATTTTCACTGTTTATATTTAGACCCAGGCGTTTCCTTATGCTTAAGGTGGAAACAAGAGCGGCGAAATACATTTTGGACGTTTTCCTGTTTCTTGATGTGCCTTTAAATCACATCTAAGGGATGGTGTTTTGAGATGGATGATGATGATGGATGAAGAGATGGTGTTTTGTGCTACAACGTACAAATATATCAGTATATATAAACACCGAACAAGAAATTTATTCTGCTTCCAAGCTATAAAAGGAGAAAGAAACTCTGGTTTCGAGCAGCATACCGGGATTTCATCCCAGAGAAAAACAAAATTTTATTGATGTGAAGACCATTTTAATGTATGTACCAACTTACTACATATATATATGTATATATATTAGGGATGAGTCGATTCCAAATGTCGATTCTCGATTCCACCGATTCTCGGGCACGGAATCGGAATCGAGAATCGATCGCCTAAAGTCGATTCCGATTCCATCGATTCCAGGAAGATAAATGTTTTGAGCATAGACTAAAAGCTTGGGGCATAAAGGCCGCCACACACCAAAGCGGCCGCGGTGGCAGCCTTGCCCGCGCGGAGGATACGCCTGGCACGCGGGTGCTGCGACGAACATACCTAAGAGGCCTCGGAAACATGAAAATGTTGGCAAGAGCGACAAACCGACAAACCTTGAAATGGCGCGTGTTCATGGGCAACTCTCAGAGAAAAAAAATTGGAAACCACGGGATCGGGAAGCAATGCATGCGTTTTTCGTTCTTTTATTAACCGCTGGTCACGGCAAATCAAATTATTGCGATTATAAATCACCATCGGAGAATTCATCTGGACCACCAATTTTAACGATCGAAATATATATTTTTTATTTTCGAATGATATTTGAAGTCTGATGATAATAAAAACGTGCAGATGATAATAACGTTTTTTTGCAGGCAGCGCGTAAAATGCGTTAGTGCGTTGCGGGTTGCCTACCACGCAACCGCGCTTTCGGGGGCACCGTAAAAGGTCATCTGCTCGATAATTAAGTGCAATATAGTTGGCGCATTTGCACTTAAATGTCAATTACAGTCCTAAGTTTTATCTCATTACCAAAAAAGTGTGCTCGCTCAAACCAAATTTAAATTATTGACAATTTTAGCGTTTTTCGTCGAAATTTTCGAAACTTTAAGGCAAAGTAGCGAGCAGGATTTGGAAAAAAAGTCATATCTGTAATATCCATCCGGGTACGCAACTTTTGCCGGGTATTACGATTCGCTCCTAGATAAAAGTGGCAAAACGAGGCACCCTAATGTACAGTGAGGTGCACCAAAATGTTAAGGAAGAGTTGCATTTGGCCAGATATGTGGCTATTACAACAGGTATGTGGGCATCTATTGCAAATGAGGACTATACGGCTGTTACAGCACACTTCTATTCCGGAGCAAAGTATGCCCTCAGAATGACACACAGGTGCCTGGAAGTAGTGCCTTTTACTGAAGTATCCCATACTGCTGTCAACCTCAAGAGTTTCTTATTGAAAGTTTTCAGTGACTGGAGCATATCCTCTAAAGTTGTTGCCATCATAAGGGACAATGGAACAGACATAACCGCGGCTCTGAACCGATCACAGTTTGAAGCAATATCATGTGTAGCGCATACACTGCAACTGGTAATTAAAGATGGCTTGATGAACAACCAAAAAATTACGACTCTACTGAAGAAAACAAAGAAACTTGTGGGAAGTTTCAAACATTCTGCAAAAAACTCAAAGTTATTAAAAACCTGTCAAATTCAGCTAAGACTGCCGCAGCATAGGATGATACAGGATGAACCAACCCGCTGGAATAGCTCCCTCCACATGCTTCGGAGAGTAATAGAGCAGAAAGTAGCGATAATTTTAGTTTCGAGTAAGAGTGACATCAAACTTTCTGTGGACATGGTTGCTGATAATTGGATGACAATGCAATTTGCTGTAAGCATTCTTGAGATTTTTGAGCAAGCAACTCTTCAAGTGAGCAAATCATCTTCAACTATTTCCGAGGTAGGTTTATTGTAAATTACTATTTGTTACCACCACCATTTGTTTGCATCTGTAACCATTGTTTTAGTTGAATTTAGGTTCTTAAGCTTGAGCTGCAAATTAAATATTATTAATCAGATTTGTTGATTCATATAGCCTAGTGGCTACTATTTTACAGGGTATCTCAATCCAACTACCGTACTAACATATTAGTGGATATTACAATTTTCTTATGCTTTTTTTCAATAGACCTTAAAATAACATTTTTTGCTAAACATTTTGCTTCATGGGCAGTATAAATAGTAAATTTTATAGGCTAAAGGTTACCAGAAAACAAGAGGGTATGGGGCATAAATAAATCTGAATGAGGTTAAGCATTTTATACTATATAATCTAGAAAAGAGACTGAGGATGATTTTTAAATAATTTTCCTCAGGTGATTCCACTTATACATACAGTAAAAAATGTTGTGGAGAACTCGATTTGCCAAGGTTCTGGACTTCAAGGACTGAAGAATGATTTGATATCATCCCTGAAACGCCGCTACCCTAATGTGGAAGCAAATTTGACCTATGCTTTTGCAACAATATTGGATCCTCGCTTTAAAGCTACACCTTTTCAAAACCCTGATGCTATTGAAGCCGCAAAGTTGAAAATAATCAAAGAAATGGTGGCCTTGACACAGACGGATTCAACCTCACTTAATGAACCAGCAGTTGGAAATGCAACCTCCACCTTAGACTCTCCTGGTGATAAGTCTAGTAAGGGGCTGTGGTCCCATTATAAAGACTACTTTTGCAAAAGTGTTGAGCAAGTTGATTGCAGTGCTTCTTCTTGCGAAAATGAACTGCTGCAGTACCTAGGAGAAAAAAACCTTGATCCAAAAGACGGAGAAAAAGTTTCCCATTACTGGGCTAACAGTGTCTTTCTGAGACTTAAAAATATTGTATTCAAGTATCCGTGTGTTCCTCCTAGCACTGTGTTTAGTGAAAGACTATTCAGTACAGCAGGGAATATATGCGATGCAAAAAGAAATAGACACGATCCTGACAGAGTAAAAATGCTTGTTTTCCTTAGCAAAAATATTGAATAGATTGTCATTTTCATTGAATATTTGTCATTTTAACTCTCACGTGTAACAGGTTTTATATTTGTGTTTTTTTATAGTGTATATGGGTGAGCATCCTTAAGCGTATTACTTTGGTGGTTAAAAAAAATACTAATTTAATGCACAATATATTATGTAAAACATCAGAATGGCATAAGTAATGCTGGATAGTCATCTAAATTTAATTACATAGTGCACGGTACATTATTAAGTTCACAATGTTTGTCTAAAACAGTCAGTGTTTATTATTTTATTTAACCTAAGGATATATTGCTATCATACTATTTTGCTATTTTTAGTAAATATAC